>CM070018.1:4208219-4525719 GCA_036247105.1 Cirrhinus mrigala
CCGGCGTTCCTCGTGAACTCCACCTCTGCGCTAATGACGCGGCTGGGAAGTTTTCTGTAATGAGGCCCCACGCAGGAGCTCCTGCAGTTGGGATTGCACATGCAGCCATATGTGGGGCCATTGTTGCATGCATTAACATACGGCAGGTCAAGTTAACATATGCAGACTAAGAAATGACTAATGACTTATCACATGCATATTATTTTTGGACTTTCCTGAGAGCGCGCAACCTTTCAGAGGAGCAAGTGAGAACGCGAGAAGAAAAGAAATTAGTTTGTGCCTCATCAACTGTCACGATTCCCATGAAGAAAGACAGGAGGAGGTAAAAATGTGAAATGGCATGTTTAGAAACGAAAAGAACAAGTAGAAGCGATTCGAGAATTAGTCACGAGGATCTAATTACAGCATCAGTTATTAAAAGAAGCTAAATCTAATTAAAGTCATCTATCTATCTATCTATCTGACCTTAAAACTTCAAACATTTGTTATTTCTTGACAAAAATTTTTAGTTAAATAGTTTAGTCAAATATGCATTTCAAATCATGTTAATTCTGCTTTATTCCTTTTTTTTATAGTTCAATTAAAATTTTTTAGGAACTAAATTAGAAATTAAAATGCATTCTCAGCATTTGCAGCATAATATTAATTAAATCCCAAAAACAAATTTCCATTTGTCCCTACAATTATTATATATATATATATATATATATATATATATATATATATATTATATATATTAATGTATATATTTTCTTGTACAATAACCTTTATTTAACATACAGCTTCAAAAAAATTTTTTTTACAGTGTATTATGCACTAATATGCACCCTTTAGGGTTAGATAAGGTACAAAAGTGGCGATGCTGTTAAGGGTACAAGTTTTGCACATTTCTTTCTGAGCGTGTTGGATGTATTCGGTGTATGAGGTTTATTGCTTGTATTGAGTGTATTGGCGGTGAGGAGAAGCTTTCATTTGGCAGGCTGTAAAAATGTCTGTTTGTGTGTGTGTGTGTGTGTATGTGTGTGTGTGTGCGTGTGTCAGGGCTTGAGTTTTTGTGATGGAGGAAGCAGGTATTAGCTCAGAGACCTCGGTGGTCCCTGCTAGCCATTAGTTTCCCCTACAGCTGCAGTAAGATCCGCACTGTGAATCTGCCACACTGCCTCATTCATCAGCCACCCCATCCGCACCAGCACACACACATTCCAATAACACACACACACACACACACACACGTAGAGCTTGCCGCTCGCTAGAACTTCAGCACGCCGACTGCAAAGCGTTCGAACACAGACAGAGATGAGCAGAAAGGAAAACACGGCGTGATGAAAGCCGTTGTTTATTGCTTACGATCGGCACGCTTGCGGTTCTTTCATGCTCTCGACTGAAGTGTCTCCGGTCAACGGTGCAACTTCCTGCCGCCCGCCTGTCTTACAGGAAGTGTTTAAATGTTGGCAGGAGAGTTGTGGAATGGCCTGTGGAAACAGAGAGAACGAGGTCAGACCCGAAAGGTCAGCTGCCGAGACCCGCTGTATCAGAGCGAACAGCAAATCTTTGTCTTTCTGTAGGCCTGATGGTGCATTATTTGCTCTACATTTGTACTGCCACATCAATCAGGCCTGCAACCAGGTGCACAAAAGTAAGCTAAGATCATTGGTTTATTACTTTTTTGTAATTACAAAAACGATTAGTTCGCTTCCAGAACATAAATTTACCAATAATTTACTCACCCTCATGTCATCCGAAATGTTTATGAGCTTTTTTTCTGGAAAAAATTCCAGAATTTTTCTCCATATAGTGGACTTCAATGGGAGCCAACAGGTTGAAAGTCCAAGCTGCAGTTTCAACGCAGCTTTAAAAGGATCGACACGATCCAAGCTGAGGAATAAGGGTCTTCTCTAGCGAAACAATCCGTCATTTTCTAAAAAAAAAAAATAAAAAAAAATAAAAAGAAAAAATTATATACTTTTGAACCACAAATGCTTGCTTTAATGCAGTTTTAATGCAGAACATTTCACCTTTAAAGGGGTCAAATAACATGAAAACTAATTAATTGTAAATTCAAGAAACTTATACATAAAGCAAAACTGTAATCTGTAATTTTCTAGAAAAAAGAAAAAATTATATGCTTTTTAACCACAAATGCTTGCTTCTCTGTCATATTCAGTTTGTGCTCAAATTTTAGTTGCAGTTTTAATGCAGAACATTTAACCTTTAAAGGGATCAAATAACATGAAAACTAACTCTTTGTTAATTTTTTAAGAAACTTTCACCTTAAACATTATCTAGCGAAACTGTCATTTTCTAAAAAAAAACAAAAAACAAAATTATACGCTTTTTAACCACAAATGCTTGCTTCTCTGTCATATTCAGTTTATGTGCTCGAATTTTAGTCACAGTTTAGTTGCAGAATATTTTACCTATAAAGGGTCAAATAACATGAAAATGAATTCATTGTTGAAGGAGAAGTCCACTTCCAGAACAAAAATTTACAGATTATGTACTCACCCTCTTGTCATCCAAGATTTTCATGTCTTTTTTCTTCAGCCGTAAAGAAATTATGTTTTTTGAGTTAAACATTTCAGGATTTTTCTCCATATAATACACTGGTATGGTGCCCCGATTTTGAACTTCCAAAATGCAGTTTAAATGCGGCTTCAACGGATCCCAAATGCAGTTGTAAACGATCCCAGCTGAGGAAGAAGGGTCTTATCTAGTGAAACGATTGGTTATTTTCATTAAAAAAAAACAAAACAATTTAAATACTTTTTAATCTCAAACGCTCATCTTGTCTTGCTCTCCCCGAACTCTGTGTATTTTGCCTCAAGACAGTTAGGGTATGTCGAAAAACATCCTACATCACTGCAGAAGTACCGACCCAGTCTTTGCAAAGTGAACATGCAAAGAAGATCAAACACCCTTAACAAAAATGTTAAAACAGCGATATAACATGATTTTGAAGTTGAGGGAGAACATGAGATGGGAGTTTCTGAAATGCCATGAACCTGAACAAAAACAGTTTAAGCAGAATGAGACAAGACGAGTGTTTGACATTAAAAAGTATATAAATTGTATTATTTTGATTAAAATAACCAATCGTTTCGCTAGATAAGACCCTGCTTCCTCGACTGGGATCATTTACAACCGCATTTGGGATCATTTGAATCGGGGCACCATATCAGTCCATTATATGGAGAAAAATGCTGAAATGTTTCCCTCAAAAAACATAATTTCTTTATGGCTGAAGAAACAAAGACATGAACATCTTGGATGACAAGGGGGTGAGTACATGATCTGTCAGTTTTTGTTCTGGAAGTGGACTTCTCCTTTAATTTAAGAAACTTTCACTTTAAACATTATCTAGCGAAACAATCTGTCATTTTCTAAAAAAAAAAAAAAAAAAAAAAAAAAAAGTTTATGTGCTCAGTTATGTGCAGTTTTATTGCACAACATTTCATCTTTAAAGGGTCAAATAACATGAAAACTACTTTGTTAATTTAAGAAACTTTCACCTTAAAATTTCACCATTAAATTCTGATTGGATGCAACACTGTCTGGAAAACAACCTACAATGTGGCACATGAACTGTTTTACTAAGCAAACTGTTTTGCGAATCTGTCACAAAAATGCAATTTTTACTTATTTTTTTATATGCAATTTATGCTTTTAAACTTAAGTATCCATTTCACTGTCAAATCGCATTATCAATACTATTTCGTTAACGTTTTGAGATACTGTCCAAGAGTTGATTGCAATATGAAAATACAGTATACAAAATCTGTCACTTTTACTTTCACATTCTAAAATATTAAAAAAATGATTGTTCCAACTCTAAATTCTGACTGGCTGCAACTAGGGCTGTCAAACAATTAATCACATACAAAATAAAAGTTTAGGTTTTCCTAATATATGTGTGTGTACTGTGTGTAATTATTATGTATATATAAATACAAACACATTCATGTATACATTTAAGAAATATTTACAAATATATGTATTCATTATAATTTTTTTATATAATTTATATTATATATAAATACAAATATTTTGTACATAACCTATTTCTCTTAAATATTATACATTAATTTGTGTGTATTTATATATACATAATAATTACAAAGTATACACACATATATTAGGTAAACTCAAACTTTTATTTTGCATGCAATTAATCACGATTAATCATTTGACAGCCCTAGCTGCAACATTGTCTAGTAATCATAAACAGCCTGACTATTTGCCTTATGAACTATATTACTAGGCAGATTGATTTGTCAGTCTGTCGCCATAATGTTGTTTTTTCTTCTTTTTTCATATGAAATTTATGTTTTTGAACTTTAGTATCTATTTAACTGCAGAACATTTTAACCAAAGGGGACAAATCACATTAACCCTTTAATTGTCACCGTCCACTCTGTGGGACACCTAAGTCTACTTCACCATTTTACAAATAAATCCTAATCTAATCATCAACTATATATATCGTTGGGAAGGTCTAAGAAAAGTAATTAATTTATGACAAGAGTGCACCTCAAAAATCTACATCATAACAGGAGTTCTGACCTCTGTCCTTTGTCACAAAAAGACTTTCTTTGTTGCCTTTTTACCCATCACGCAATAGAAATCTTAAATTATATATCACCTGAAAAGTTAAAATCTCAAAATTCATCCTCTGAAAACCATCTATGTTCAAGATAGGGAGTGACAGTTAAAGGGTTAAAATACTTTTTCCTTAATGTTTTGAGATACAAGAGTTAATTGCAATATGAAAATATACTAAATCTTTCACTTTTACTTTTACATTCTAAAGTATTATAAAAATGATCGTTCCAACTCTAAATTCCGATTGGTCACAACATTTAGTAATCATAAACAGTCTACTATTTGCTCTATGAACTATATTACTAATCTGTCACACTATATTGCAACTTTGCCAAAATAATTTTTTGTGCAACCAGCTCTACCTCTCTGCCATATTTCTGACCTTTACACACAAAAACTACTTTTTTCTTACCATTCTGTGATGAAAGCGATCAGTACTGTGTGAAAATATGCTGTCTGCCTACAATTCAATACATTAACTATTTTACTAAATGGATTGTGACAATAATGCAATTTTTTTTTACTTGTTCATATGCAATTTATCACTTTGAACTTTAGTATCCAATTAACTGCAGAACATTTCAACCAAATGGGTCGAATCACATAAAGTCGAATCTTAATGTTTTAACATTGACATGACATGAGAGTTCATTGCAATATGAAAATACACAAAATCTCTTTTACTTTCACATTCTAAATGATTAAAAAATGATTGTTCAAACCCTAAATTCTGATTGGTTGCAACATCGTCAAGTAATATTAGGCTACTGTTTGTCTTCTGAACTATATTACCAAGCAGATTGTTTTGTGAATGTGTCACAGTATAATGCAACTTTGCAAAACGTCTTTAAAGGGGTCAAATCACACAAAAACTATTTTATTAATAATCACTACTGTGTAAAAATATACTGAAACATTCTTAAAACAGCATAAAGCATTATAAAAAGAATTGTTCCAACTCTAAATTCTGATTGGTTGCAGCATTGTCTGGTAACCCTAAACAACCTATAATTCAGCTCATGAGCTACTAAACGGACTGTTTTGTGAATCTGTCACAGTATAATGCAACTTTTTATACAGGGAATGTTTTTATACAGTCGCCCTTACTTGCCTTTAATATCCATTTAATTGCAGGATATTGCACTTTTAAATGAGTCAAATCACAATGTAAACTACCTTTTCCTTAATCTTTTGCCACAAAGTAGTTCATTGCAATATGAAAATATACAGAAACGTTCAGTTTAATACAAAACTGTAAAAAGAATTATCTCTAAATTCTGGTTGGTTGCAACATTTCCTGACAACCATAAAGAGCCTACAATTCGGCTCATGAACTGTAAATGGATTGTTTTGTGAATCTGTCACAGTACAATGCAACTTTGAAAAGGAGCTCTACTTTTCTGTCATGTGTAGTTTATGCTCTTGAAATTTAGCATCCGTTTAATTGCAGAACATTTAAATTTTAAAGTGGTCAAATTTACTTTCTTTAATCTTTTGGGATAAAAGAGTTCAAAGCAATATGAAAATATACAGAAACATTCAGTTTAAAAACAGCATTATAAAAAGGTTTGCAGGTTGCAACATTGCCTGGCAATAGTGAACTTCAGCTCATAAACTATTTTTCTTTGCAGTTTTGTGAATCTGTCACAGCATAATGCAACTTTAAAAAAGAAACTTTGCAGTTTATGCTTCAGTATCTGTTTAAACGGCAAAACATTTCACTTTTAAAAAGGCCAAATCACATGAAAATTACTTTTCCTTAATCTTTTTAGATTGTTCATTGTTCATTGCTATATGAATATATGGAAACTTTCACATCAAATACTACTAAAGCATTACTGCACAGCATTTAACTTTTAAATGGGACAACAAGTGTTCATTACAGTATAAAAATACAAAGAAAATTTTCAGAAAGTGTTGCTCTAAATGTAATCTGATCGGTTGCAATTGTAAATGGATTGCAATTTGGCTCAAACTATATTACCAAGCAGATCATTTTGTAAAATTATCAAAATACATTGCAATCTTGCAAAGGAGCTATTTTTGAAAGACAGAGTAGTGCAAATGACGATAGACCTGAAAACTTCCACATGCAAAGTCAAAATAAAAATTAAAATTGACTCTTTATTATATATATATATATATATATATATATATATATATATATATATATATATATATATATATATATAAAATGCATGTTTGAAATCACTAAATAAACTATGCATAATATTCTTAATGCACATCATGTAATGTTTAGCAAAAATATAATTAGTTGGTACATATTTTAAACAACTTTCCTTGGCTGAAGTCACCAAGAGAAGAGAGCAGTGAAAATAATGTTAACCATGTTGACCGATAACCAATGTTACCTGTCGACTTTTCACGATCCAGTCAATTCCCCATAAAAAAATTTGTCTTGTCCAAATTAAATATGGAACATATCTGTGAGAATGACAGAGAAAGTAAGAAATATGTCACATTACAGCAACATAATTGTGTGGCAAACAATTTCATATTGACTTTAAAGACACAAATGCACAAAAATCTCAACTGTAAGTTTAAGTGTCAGAGATAGGGTGGAAAAGAGTCATTAAAAAATTAATTATGACTGCTTTGGTGGAAAAAAGACATTATAAGTGGACCTCTGGGGAAAAAAAATAAAACAAAATATACATTTATGATATGACCCCTTTAATAAACTGCAGTGAGGTTACAATTACGAATTTTTTTGATTTGTGCCAGGATAATTGCAGCTCTAGAAAATAAAACACAAAGCCCTGGCCCTTAATTTTGATCCTGGAATGAGCATTACTTTGTCACACTTCACAAACAACTAGATAAATTAAATAACCGTGTGCGTGGTAAAAAGAAAATATGTGCATTCAAAGACGGCATATACTGCCGGAGCAGTCTTATTTAAATTGGATGGGAAATTAGTGAAAAAGGCCTGGTCATTTTCATGGAGAGAGCCGATCTGATGGCTGGGGTAATTATCCCGCTAAAGCGGGTAACTGACATGTATGGTCACATAGGTCAGTTAGTGTAAGACAGATTTTTCCCCTCTCCCAGTGCTTACTGAGACTCATTAAGTCCTTTAGACCAAACAGAGATAAAGAGTATTGTTAACATACAGAAGCCCTGGAAGCTTACGAAGTGTGGCGGAGAGAGAAAAACACGCCATCCGTGCTGATTTGCTTTGTTTTTTTTTTGTTTTTTCCCACAGAAAAAAAATATCTTGATGAGGCGATGAAATAAATCACAGGGGCTGAAATCCAGAGGTAACATCTTTTATGGACTTCTTCATGTCATCCATCTCCGGGCCAGGAGTGAATTATCAGAGCCACAAAAAAAGATCTATGTTTTCTGAGTTCCAATAATGGCTCAGGACAGAGATATATATTTATTTCCTCATAAGCTCGACAGGGCGACGGTGAGTGATAAGTATCATTATTGTTTGGCGAGATTGTAGTTTATGTCTCATCACCCGAGATGTTGGCACGCACGTTTTCAAAGGAGGAAACAGATCAATTTCAGCCTGACGTCCAGGAACATATGCAGAATGTAATGAGGAGGAGAGAGAGACGATTACAGACCCCTGCATCTCACTGTATCCGCACATATACCTCCATAAACTCACATATGGATGCAATTTCTCTCTCCGTTTCACATCTAGAGGAAGGCAGCGCAGTACATCATAAACAAAAAGTCAATTTTGAAGCATAATCAGCCACTGTATAGAGTATTCACCGTCATGTTCAATGTCATCTAAACAATCTGAAAAGTTTTATTTGTGTGTTTGGCCAGTTCACATGACAGGTCATTTTAATATCTGTAATATTATATTATATTATATTATATTATATTATATCATACCATATCATATCATATCATATTATGTTATATTATACATTTTCATAATTTAGCTGGTCAGTAAAAAACTAATTATATTATATTATATTATATTATATTATATTATATTATATATTATTTTTTAAAGCAATTTTAAGTAAAATGTGTACATTTTCTTCATCAACTTAAACTTCAACTAAAATGCTAAATAAATAAATACATAAATAAATAAATTTCTGTGTCTGCTTTCAAAACTGACTGGTCATTAAATTGCATCTTACCTTAAAAAAAAAAAAGTGCTGCTAATTAGGACCCCAGAATGAAGTAAATAAGACATTTTTTTGAAGCGTATATGTTTGTATGTGGGAGGGTTTTGCCTCGTATTGTCAATTACATTTGTAATGTTTATTGCAAACGACTTCCAAGTAAATTTTATTCAGTTTTGTGGTGTGACACCCCCACATTAAAAAGTATTTTTAAATATTAAATATTTAAATATTTTCAGCAATAATAAGCATAAAATAAGCTAAAGCTAATTTGTTTGTTTACTATTCTTTTGTATGAATGCATATGCAAGTAAAAATTTTGACTATTACAATAAATCAATAAATAAATAAAATAAAATAAAAACCCTTGACATCATATTAGCTGTTAGATTACATGAAATATTTATTTAAAAAAAAAAAAAAATTAAATTAAAAACTTTTTAAAAATTGTTTACCACACCACCTGGAATTATGAAATAAACTAGTGACATACACTAATCAAAAATTAAGTTTTGATATATTTACAGTAGGAAATTTACAAAATATCCTCATGGAACATGATCTTTACTTGATATCCTAATGATTTGTGATATAAAAGGAAAAACTGATCATTTTGACCCATACAACACTATGTTTTTGTTGCCTGCAAACTGGCTTTAGTATGGCTGGCATTATAATTATTGACATGAAAATGTAAATTTGTAAATAAAATAAATAACATAAATTCGTAGCACATGACCTTTTTGCGACGCCCACAGCCATTGCAATAGCTATCACAATTCTATCCGAACCAGTAGATGAAATGACAGACGTCCGGTGTTAATAATTATCAATCAAAAATCATTTAGTACACTAATCCCGTCTGAATAGTGCTTCTGAATAGATGAAAAACAAGGAAGCGCACAAATCAAGGAATCAGACTCCGCCAACCACCGAAAATCTTGACTGCATGAACTTCCTTTAATTTAATTTCCCCCTACATACACACACTCACTTTCAGACACAGACTCCAATTGAAAAGGTGAAGTGTGTTTTATTTCGCGCTGACCCTGTCTGGATTAATACCGAGTATTCATGAATATAAACAGCGGCGCATTAGCGTGCATTAATGGCAATAATAAATGCATAACCTGCTGGTTTGCGGCCTTGACCGGTATGAGGAGCGCTTCTGAAGAGCGTCGTTCACCTCAGCGATATCGTCTTTGCTCAAGGGGGCCTGCACGGGGCAGGATTCTATTACCACAACTGACCCCTGTCTCTCCAAAATGCCCCCTTCCCTCTTACCCGGCTCTGTTCCCCCCCTGAAGAGCATCTTGGCGGTCTCTGTCGCGCTTTGCTCCTCTTCACCTCACTGCTCCTGTAACTCTGAGCTCATTAACCGCGCGGTTCCAAACGGCTGCTGGCATACATTGGCGCCTTTATCTCCAGCAGCCCCTTCGGACGCAGGCATTGTCTCTTATTTTTAATTAGATTGGTTCATCAGCAAGCTGACGGGGATGTTTGTGCACTGGGCGCTGGTACAACACTGAACACAATGATTTTTGTCTGCACAGTACATACGGGCTTATAATCTTGTTATATTTTTGTAATTTTGTAATATTTGCCATTTAAACAGGAGACAGAAAAAAATGCTAAATAAATAATATATATAAATATAGATATATATATACAAATTTTAGCTTTGATATTTGCAGGCAACAAGAAAATTAGTAGAATGTAGAATTATACAATATATATAGTTTTTCCAGCTCCTTTATTCAATTTCATTATTTTATTTTATTAGTTCTGCAGTTTTACAAAAAGTACAAATATATGATTGATTTTCCTTTTATGCCAAAAATCATTAGGATATTAAGATCATGTTCCATGAAGATATTTGTAAATTTCCTACCGTAAATGTATGAAAACTTACATTTTGATTAGTAATATGCATTGCTAAGAACTTAATTTGGACAACTTTAAAGGCGATTTTCTCAGTATTTAGATTTTTTTTACTCTCTCAGATTCCATATTTTCAAATAGTTGTATCTCAGCCAAATATTGTCCTGACAAACCATACATCAATGGAAAGTTTATTTATTCAGCTTTCAGAATATTTATAAATCTCATCACCCTTATGACTAGTTTTGTGGTCCAGGGTCACATATATGTAATCTAGCAATTAATATGAAGTCATGAAACAGGTTATGTCAAGGATTTTTTTTTTTTTTTTTCCTTTATTAAAGGTGATTTTTCTGCTCAATTTGCAAAATGTAAAAAAGTAAAGTGACTTTTACTGGTGCTGAAATGAAAATGACTAAATGGCATCTGAAAATGTATCTTTTCCACAGAGTGATAGTTTTATTGAATATTTTAACAGAAAATAATTTGAACTACTGCCTAAGTTTGTAATAAGTAACAAAAAATGTATAGAAATGTACAACTGACTTGATTTGTATGTGTAGAACTGCTTTTACACACCTGTAAAAGTCAAAATTATTTTAAAATAATAAAAGGACATTAAATGTACACTCTTAAAAATAAAGGTTCTTTAAAAGGTTCTTCACAGCGATGCCATAGAAGAACCTATTTTTGGTTCCACAAAGAACCATTCAGTCAAAGGTTCTTTAAAGAACCATCTCTTTCTTACCTTTTTATAATCTGAAGAACCTTCTTTCACTATGAAGAACCTTTTGTGAAACAGAAAGGTTCTTCAAATGTTAAAGGTTCTTTATGGAACCATTTAGACAAAAAAAAGGTTCTTCTATGGCATCGTGAAGCACCTTTATTTTTAAAAGTGTAAAACTTAAAATTTCAAATGGAACCTGTTTACATGCACATTCATGGTCTTGAAACGAATTAAAAAAAACAAAAAACATGTTGGCATATCAAATATGTAATCATGTTCTGGAACCGCTTATAATTAAGCAGCATTGTTATTATTACCGCTGCTGCAATTACAATATTGGTAACAGGAGCTGTGTAAAAGTCTTCCAAGATAAGCAAATATACAGGAAAGGTCTTTTAATATAAGATCCTGTCATGTCACTTGTTTAACACTTGACCTGCTGACTCTCACATGCATAAATCATGAATGAATAAACATGAGGATTCATAATACGGTTGGCATGTGTGTTTATCCTTTGCCAAGTCAAGGTATTAATGAAATTAACTGAATTTAATTAAATATCACTGTATGTAAATTAGATTTCAGACATTTGCAAATCAGGACAGTCCAGGTTTGTTTTGCATATTATTATTCTATATATATATTTTTAACAAAAACAAAACAAAAAAACAAAACTGAAAAGTAAAACTTTATTATTATTATTATTTTTTTTTATTATTATTAAATTCTTCACAAGAATATGCTATACAGCCGTTTACACGAGAAGAACAAACTTGTAAAGAACTCTGAATCTCTTTACCTGGATTGTCTGAAAGCTATAAAATATTAATCATCCCAAAGATGGCTCTTAAATTAGGGTAAATTCCTGAGAGAATGGGATCAGTCATTAAAACAACATCATTAGGATGTCAGCAGAGCCCCAAGGAGAGACCGGGCCCCGACTGTTGATCATTTCTGCTATATTTAATGAACAGTCAACGATACATAACTTCAATATTGGCAAAACATAATAATGAGGCAATTTCACGGAAAATATGTGCAACCCCCCTGTTTTGTCACACTTTGATAATACACTTGATTGCTTAATCACGCAACTTTGTGTAAACAAACAGTCTTGGGATTTTGGGGTTGGCACATTTGTTCAGTCACTTCTTCAAAGGTACTTTTTTAACAATTAAACACATTGACTAAAAATTAAACTTTCACAGTTGATTGACGCTGCTTTTGCGCTTCTGATTTAGCTCAGGCTCATGACAAAAGAGGGAAGAAAGGTGTATAATACACTTATATTTAAGGACAAAAAAAAAAAAAAAAATCATTAAATGCATCACTGACAAAACAAAAAGTCTCATCAACAACTGCATGAAAGTGTTATTTGTTCATGCTGTAAGGGGCCACACAGGAAACACTCGCATTCATTTTTCATTCAATCTCTTGTCCAGTGCCTCAAGCACATTATAATTTGGCTGCAAATATTAAACTTCCTCTTAAATTCTTCTAAAAGTATGCCTTTACAGTTATGATGTAAGACTATAGCTCTACATAGCATTAAATAGTCTTTAATGGGCCGTGGCTAACTCCAGCGGTGTAAATTTCTCATAAAGTGACACTTTTATACCTTATTTAAGGAGGAGTAACCTGTCTTGTGCAATCCTTTCCAAAACAAGGTCCAAAAACAACATCAGCGGGTCCATATTTCAGCCCAGCAGCTCAGAGGGAAAAAAAAAATAACTCTCTCAAGATATTTTCTGAATTACAAAGATGGATTAGAGCCACCTGAGAGGAATCTGGTGTGTGTCCGTTGACTAATATATTTCGAAAGTTCAGCTGTATCTAAAGCATATTTCATTACAAACGCAGAGAATGATTTGAACAGGTGTATCCGGCGTCCCTTTGAGACCATTGTTAATTTGAGTAAAATTGATGAGAAATTAATTTAAGATGTTCGTTTAACCTTAAGGGTGAAGTGTGTACTTTAAAATACTTACTTCTATCTGAGCGCAATGTGCAGAGAGTATAAAATTATAAAAAAGCAATTTTGCTGAGAAATCTGTCGTCACATTTATGTCACTGTCAAACAGTATCCAAACTTATTTTACTTGCGTTGTGTGTTATATTTTGTAAAACCACAAAAAACGCAAGCGAAAAGCAGCAGGTGGTTGGAGAAAAAAAATAAGAGTCATTGGTTATGTTAAATAATAATAATAATAATAATAATAATAATAATAATAATAATGAAATAAATAATATTACAAATAATAAACCATTTATGGAGAAAACTGCATCAAATTAGATCCTAAGTAAATAAAAAATAAATAAATATTATTGTATTAGTATATAACGATTACAAATAATACTACAACTATACAGATATAAAAAAATACAACTAATAATTAATAATGAAATGGACAGTTATCCAACGCAATAAAATTAATGAAACAAACAGCATATAAATAATACAATTAATTAATAATAATGAAATAAATAATATTACAAATGTAACATTTACGGAGCAAACTGCACAAAAATAAACAAAATAGATTGCAAAATAATAATAATTATTATAATTATGATTATTATTATTTCTGACTATTTATTTAAAAAAAAATTCTTTGGAATTATATGCATTGATAAATCATTAACAATAAGGGTCAAGTTTGATTTTATTTATAAAGTAAATGAGATCCCAAATAAATAAAAATGAGTTTTTAATATTTATGCAAAAATACATATCTAAACATACTAATAAAATACTACTACAAATATTATATTTTTTTAAAGGAAATTTTTCATTTATTTTATATTAATGGAATATTCTGATCCATTTGTGTGTTTTGTATAATAAAATAAAAATCATTACCAAAAGTAAAAAAGTGTTTATTTATTTATTTATTTATTTATTTAGTTTTGTGCACTGCACTGGTTCTGAAGGCCTGGCTTTAGCTTTCTCCACAATATGAAACAAACTGTATAAAAATAAATTGTTTTGAAGCTGAGCAAATAACATAACATTTCATTTTAGGTGAACTATTACTTCAAAATAAAATAGATTTAAATTTCATGTTGACTTTAAGAAAACAAATTGCATTGGTTTAGAAGGCCTAGCTTTAGTTTCCTCCACAATGAATGAAAATACAAGCGTCAAGCTCCATGATGCCGAAACGAAGCCATGAAATATGTGCGGTTATTTATTATGTCGGACAAATGCAGCCATGCCAGGCCAACAATAAACATGTCCACCTCGTGTCAAGCCTGCGGAGTGATAAACGGAATTAAGCCATAACACTCCTGGTAACGTAACCCCTTTACTTCTTGTAAATCCAGTCAAGTGTGAAAAATAATAAGTGACCAGAGGATGACCCACTCCTCAGTCTCACGGTGGATAAAACCTCCGCTGCTGGCTAATAAAACCACACAGATCAAATGCAATAGAGTGGCATGACACATGAATCTCTGTTTGTGGCCTATTACCTGCGATTCAGCATTTGCGTTTGTGTAATCGGCTTTAGAGAGAGTTGTTGATAACCTTTGAGAGGAGATGTCAGCGTTAACAACCACTATTATCAAAAGCGCTGATGGGCGAACCAAAGGGAGACCTGTACGGGAGAGAAAAGACAGTTGTTGTAAACACTGCAGTCAAAATGCTGTGATAAGGAAATTAGCACAGTGAAATCTTAAATTCTTCATTTACCCTTTTATTTTGTTCAAATCCTGTATGACTTTCTTTTTTTTAAATCATCACAAATAAATTGGGACGTGGACTGTCAAGCTCAAAAATTACCTTATGATGCATAATTCTTTAAAAATCTGAACACAAATGGAAAACAATATAGAGTATAATAATTCACTATTATTAAGGATGCCAGTCAATAAAAAAAAAAAAAGCATTTAAAAAAATCTATTGTATTATTATATATTTTAGTAACTATTATAAATGATACAATAGTAATAAAAATATTAAAACACAATTATAATAAATAATGAAATAAACAGTATTATAAACACTACACTATGATTTATGAAGCAAACTGCATAAATATAATCAAATGAATGATTAAAAATAAAAAATAATATTACAAATGAAATAACATGCCAAAAAAATAATCAAAGTAGATCCCAAATAAATGAATAAATAAATAAATAAATAAAGCATTATTTTATATCTTATTAGGTATTATAAAAAAAAAACACCATGATAATAAAATACAATTAATAAAGAAATAAACTGTTTTATAAATAATACAATGAAATTTATAAAGCAAATTGCAAATAATAAAATTAAAAATAACATCGAAATAAATATTACCACAAATAATATAACATTTATGGAGCAAATGGCACAAAAATGATCAAATTAGATCTCAAATAAATAAATAAATAAATAAATAAATAAATAAATAAATAAATAAATAAATAAATATTAGTGTTTTACTATATATTCTAATACATTTTATAAATAAAACCATAACAATAAAATATCAAAAATACAATAATTAATATTGGGAAAGTATTATAAATAATACAATAAAATGTATGAAATAAAGAGCATACAAATAATAAAATTGAAAATAATAATAAAATAAATATTACTACAAATAATTTAACATTTATGGAGCAAATTGCACAAAAACAATCAATTTAGATCCCAAATAAATCAATAAATATTAGTGTATTACTATATATTTTCATAACTATTATAAATCAACTATTATAAAACCATAACAATAAAAATATTAAAATGCAATTAATAATTAATAATGAAATAAATAAAATTTCTAAAGCAAATAATAAAATAAAAAATTAACAATAATGAAATAAATCATATTACCATAAAATAACAAAATAACATTTATGGAGCAAAGTGCACAACAATAATCAAATTAGATTCTAAATAAATAAATACGATGGACAGACAAACGAACAGATGGATGATACGAAACAAATTGTATTACATTTTGAATTAATTAATTAATTAATTATGTAAATATGTATGTATGTATGTATGTGAAGTGAGCAAATAATGACAAAATAATCATAATTAATTTTCAGGTGAACTATTCCTTTAACTACTACACTGCTTTCTGCTTAAATTAGCCTGTAAAAAATATCTCATGTGACCTTTTTGAAGCTTAAATGTTGCAGATAAGCGAATTAGTCAGAAATATCAGTGAAATTATTCATCTTTACCCTTCCTGACGATGAGTTATGTTATATATGCCGAGTTTAACTATTCATATTATGGAACACGAGTGAAACACGGAACGCAAAGGCCACAAGATGTTTGTCTGACACCGAAAGAAAGTCTCATCAAGCCTCCTCCACCTCCATTACAGATTATCATAAATGTTTCACATTCACCTTTACCGTGGTGGAGATATTAAATCAAAGCAGACTTTCCTGTTCCTCTCAAGTCAGCATTGATTAAAGATCTCCCGATAAAGGGTAGGCAAATGTCAGCTTAGTAGTAATTGAAAGAGTGTCTGGAGTTCTGATGTGCTGACCTAGGAATACAACAGAAAGCTTTTCCCGAGGATGTGCGGATGAAGATACTGTACGGATGTAAATGTCGATAGGTGAGGGGAAGCTCTGTGAAGACCAACGAACTGCTATTACACTCATTAACATATAAACGCATAAGATAAAACTAATTATCACTTCATATGATATTAGTTTTTCACAGAATGTCACCTGTTGTGAATGGTGGCATGGCTCAAAATAGCACTTCTATGCTACGGATATTAATGATACCTTGAATTGATGAGGAAAGGTGTGCTGTTACTAAATTGGATTTGCCTGGTGGACCAATAAAATGGAACAAAGGGGTGAAATTATGTTTTTATGGCGGTTCATGTTAAAAGGTATGCCGATTATAAGTGACCCTGGACCACAAAACCAGTCGCAAGTAGCACGGGTATATTTGTAGCAATAGCCAACAATACATTGTATGGGTCAAAATGATCGATTATTCTTTCATGCCAAAAAATGTCATTAGTAAAGATCATGTTCCATGATAATATCTTGTAAATTTCCTATAGTAAATATATCAAAACCTAATTTTTGATCAGATTTTCCCGTTTGCCTGAGGCTCTGGATTACAGGTAATGTTCAGTTTCTTGCACAGACCGTTTGTTTCACTTCATAAAAACTCAATATATCACAAAGAACACATTAATTTTGTGTTGCCTGATATGCTTTTTTTGACTCTTAAAGTGCCAGTAGCCGCTGACTTGCATTTTATGTAAAACAACGCTCTTCCGTTTTAATACACATTAAAAATCAAATTTATTTCTGTGATCAAGGCTGAATTTCTTCTCCAATATTGTGTCATATGATCCTTCAGAAATCATTCTAATATACTGATTTATTATCAGTGCCAGAAACAGTTGTGTTGCTTAATATTTTTTTGCAACCTGTGATGCTTTTTTCAGGATTGCTTGATGATTAAAACGCATAGGAGCATAGGAGTCTTATTTAAAAAACATTACAAGTCTTACTGATCCCAAACTTGTGGATGGTAGTGTACACTGCAAAAAATAGTATTTTTGTCTTGTTTTCTACTGCAAATATCTAAACATTCTTACTTGAGAAGCAAAATGACTTAAGATATTAAGTCTTGTTTCCTGGGAGAAAAAAAAAAAAAAAAACATTTTGTTGGCTTTTGCTTAAAGCAGGAAAAAAAAAAATCTGCCAATGGGGCAAGAAAAATCATTTTGATTTGCCTTCAAAGTAAGATAATTTTTCTTACCTTATTGTCAGATATTTTTTCTTGTTTTAAGAAAAACTGACAAAATCGTATTTATTTATTTATTTCAGAAAACAAGACTTAAATGCGTCTTGATTCAAGAATGTTTAGATATTGACAGTACAAAACAAGACAAAAATATTAAGTAAGAAAATCTTTTTTTTGCAGTGTATATAGAAAAAGAGGTATAAAATGACCCTTACAATACAAATTGTGAAGGAATGTCTGACCAAACCATCATTATCCTCTGTCGTTGAGCTACAATGATATATCTGCACTGCATGGTGGGAAATCCAGACATCAGTGATGCAGATGATCCTGAACCGTCTCACACAAGCACACACTGGTTTATACCCCAGGTGGTTGGGTGAGCAGCCCTGATCAATAGTCTTTTCCATATTTTTCGGAGCAAAAAGGCGCTCGAGTCAAGGTAACAGACATGCGACTGAGCTCTTCCATTGAAGTTCCATCTGCTTGCCTGACACACAGATTTGTTTGAATTCTCACAATTATGAGTGGCCTGTGAAGTGAGCAGCGTCCGTTTGTAGTGCCGTCTTTGAGAGGCAACCCTGCCGTATTAAGGACACTATGAAGGTGGGGTAGAGTAATGTCTTCTCTCCAGAGGAGGCCTTCTTTTTCAA
The DNA here is from genome assembly GCA_036247105.1 of Cirrhinus mrigala. Lineage (NCBI taxonomy): Eukaryota > Metazoa > Chordata > Actinopteri > Cypriniformes > Cyprinidae > Cirrhinus > Cirrhinus mrigala. The sequence continues at coordinate 4,226,928 of CM070018.1, forward strand.
AATCATCCCTTTCTTTCGAATACCTTGACACATAACAAAGTCTGCTTCCCACCAAACCCCCCACCCAAAAAAAAGGTAGAGAGAGGTAAAGGGTAAACTTGGTAAAGTTTTTTTTTTTTTTTCTCAAAGTCATTTAGGTGTCACTTCTACAACATCAGTTTCATGCATATTTCATCATGTTCCTCACAGGCTCTGCAGAGTTAAACTAGCGGGCTGAAGTCTTACAGTGTTACGGCGAACGCGGTGAGGACCGTCGCGTATATATTGGATTTTGTGACTTGCTCGTTTCCTCACGAGAGAAATAACACAGCCACAAACGCGTCTCTGTGCAGAGCTGTACTTGTGCTTGTCAGGAACTCCATCAAGTTCATTGGTGTTATAGATTCACGGGCGAATCAATACGTCTTTGCACAACAGAGAGCAAAAGAGAGCACGAGCGGGAACAATTGAGACAAAATAAACATTTATGTTTGAAAATGTGCACATGCATGCAAGATTTTTATTCAATTGGGTTGTCAACTGCACTTAGGCCAATGCAAAGTGATGCCCTCTCAAGAACCAGACGTAATATGGAGCAACTCAACATGGGACTTTTTTAGCGTGTTTGGTCAGCATAACACAGACTTATAACAGCTCATCTTAAATAGGTTAAGAACCTATCAATACGAATGAATCTGTTCTTCGTGCACTGCATGCGCATCAAGGATGGGAACCATAAGGAATGTATCAATTCTAGTTCGGACTGCTTAATTCTTTTAAGAACGAAGCAACCCTCTAAAAACAATCTTATTTTTATATATGTGTGGTTTTTACTGTAAGTGCCATCATTAAAGGATTAGCTCACTTCCAGAAAAAAAACAAAAAAAACAAAAAAACAAACTAGATAATTTACTCACCCCTTAGTCATCCAAGATGTTCATGACTTTCTTTCTTCAGTCGTAAAGAAATTGTTTCTTGAGGAAGACATTTCAGGAATTATCTCTTCAATGGTGCCCCCAAGTTTGTACTTCCAAAATGCAGTTTAAATGCAGCTTCGAATGGTTTTAAACGATCCCAGCCGAGAAAGAAGGGTCTTATCTAGCGAAACGTTCTGTCATTTTCAAAACAAATTGACAACTTACATGCTTTTTAACCTCAAATGCTCATCTTGTCTCATCTCTGCGATGCGCATGTGTAGTCTGCGTAATCAGAGGTCAATACAGTTATGGTATGTACAGTTATCTTCTTCAACTTCAAAATCATTCTACATCGCTTTTACCTTTTTTGTAAAGGGCGTTTGATCTTCTTTGCATGTCCACTTTGTAAACACTCGGATGGTACTTTTGCAGCAATGTAGGACGATTTTGAAGTTGGGGAAGAGAACGAGATGAGAGTTTTTCGACATACCCTAACTGTCTTGAACCGGAAAAAAACGGAAAAGTTCATGCAGACAAGACAAAGTATCTAAATTGTCAGTTTGATTCAAAAATGACCAATCGTTTTGCTAGATAAGACCCTTCTTCTTCAGCTGGGATTGTTTAGAGCCCTTTGAAGCTGCATTTAAACTGCATTTTGGAAGTTCAAACTTGGGGGCACCATAGAAGTCCATTATATGGAGAGAAATTCTGAAATGTTTTCCTCAAGAAACAATTTCTTATCGACTGAAGAAAGAAATGAATATCTTGGATGACAATGGGGTGAGTAAATTATCTGTAAATTTTTGTTCTGGACATGAAATACTGCATAATTACATTAAAAACTCTTTTGAGAAGGAACCATCCTTCGCATAACAAAATTTGCGCATTTTGTCTTTTTATACTATTCATTAAGGCAAAACTCTATTCTGAATATGTATCTTTAACTAAGTCAGCATATGAATACCGAGAGAAACGGACTAGACTGATGCAAGTCTCACAAACATCAAGTGACACAGCACAGTAAGAGTTCCCTGCAAATTTCTAACCATTTTGAATTTCAGTAAAAGAATCGCTATGACTGATTCAGTGGGTGACTCAGCAGAATGATTCAAACTGGTACCTTGATAAGTTCAAGACTGACTCATTACAAAGAATTTGCTAATAAGAGTCATTCGATCACGAGTCAAAGTACACTTTTCATGCTGTAAGTTTGTTCTTGAATGGAAGCCAGTGGAAACCACACATTATTATTTTGAGGAACCCAGTTTTTCCCTACTCAAATTGAATTCAGGTTTTTGCAAGCTCACAACTCAGCTGAAGTATTATTTTGTTTGCCATAGACCTAAACAGCCATTATTCTGGTCAAGAACCGGCCACTTTAGACAGTTAGAAACCAAATGATTGGCACAGAAAGTGAGTAGATGAAGACATGTTTAAAATATACTGTATATAAAATTCCCAAAGTAAAATTTGTATATGTACATGTATTATATCTATAGGCTGGTTTTTATATGGTATTATATGAAGCAACTACCTTCCTGTCCTTATTCTTGAAAGTTGCATAAAATCAGCCAATCAGATTAGAGCTTACCAGATCAAGAAAGTGATTAGTGTAAACTAAACAAACACTTTTTTTTAGTATTTTAGCACAATATATTGAAGTACAGGAAGAATATGGGCATTAAAAGACCATTACCAGAACCATTAATGACAAAAACACTGGTTAAGTTGTGTTTTTTAACAAAAAGGGAGCCAGTTCTCTAGTGTGCACATAAAAGTATCTCAAACAGATAAGAAAAGACCTATCATCTTGAAAAGAAATCATAAGGATTTTTGTTTTCCTTCCCTCTTTCCTTCTCTGCATCTTTCTGACACGGCACATCACCTGTCACCGTGCGCAGATTCTGTTTGTTTAGTTGCTTTCTTCACAACTCCAGGAGGATTTTTTTTCTTCCTAACACGTAAAACGCACCTATAGTTGCTCTGTTTTCTGTTTTTTTCAGACTTTTCACTTCCCAGAATCCTCTTGTGTCTCTTCTTGCATCCAACTCAATCAATACCTCACACTATGCCTGGGGCGCCATTCTGCAAAATACTACATCCAATTTACACACAGAAATAAGCAACTTTCCAGCGGGTAGTACATAATCACACAAAACAAAAACAGCCAAGACACACCGGCCGCCGATTCTAAAGATCCCGCTGACCTCCATTTACATGGGAAAATCACACCTCAGCCTCTGTGCGGCTGGTGCCGGAGCCGCCCGCTCTCGTTTGGATAAAAGAGCCTGTTTTGGGTGTTGAGTCACACCTCGAAATGTTGCTCGGATGTGTTTGTGTCACGGTGGCGGAGCGGCTCGCTAGCGTGAACGTCGTCTTTATCCGCCGTTTTCTCTGAGGACCGTACCTGAGCCCCTCGCTGAGAGGAGAGCGCGCTCGCTTTATCATCTCGTACGCACGCCTGCACACACACATATAGGTGCACGTGCTTGTGTTATGAGCTTGTTCAAAGCAGGTAAACAGAAAAGGAAGGTGCTTTGAACAGCAATAAGCTCCCTTTATTAAAACAAGAACACAAAAAATGCAAAATTAAGTCAAATTAAGCCAAACTAATGAGTCACTCTTTCTAGAAACCAACACTACTTCATCTGAATGACTATAAATGTTACAAACTTTGTGAAAAATATGAGTTTTATAAACAAATTTGGTCGCTTACTAAATTGTGACCCTGGACCTCAAAACCAGTCATAAGGGTCAATTTTTGGAAATTAAGATTTATATATATCATCTGAAAGCTGAATAAATAACCTTTCCATTGATGTATGGTTTGTTAGTATAGGTCAATATTTGGCCAACTATTTGAAAATTTGGAATCTGAGGGTGCAAAAAAAAAAATATATATATCAAATTAAGAAAAATCGCCTTTAAAGTTGTCCAAGTGTCCAACTTGTTAGCAAAGCATATCACAGATCAAAAATTAAGTTTTGATATAATTACAGTAGGAAATTTACAAAATCAATCATTTTGACCCATGCAATGTATTTTTGGCTATTCCTACATTTTACAGTAAAATACAGTTTAACATACAGTTTACCTTATGCTTTACTTCAGAAAAACTGTCAGTTGACATTTGTGATACCTTTCCTCTTAGTTTTTATTAGCAGTTTTGTACATGAGGGTTGTATAATACATCTTAGTTGTTAAATTAAAGTTTACTGCATTATTGTAGTGTCTTATGTATTGTGTTTTCTATTTTTGTGCATCTTCTCTATATAATAGTTTTCCCTTCAGCTTGTGGAAAAGTTGCTTGTTATGAATTTTGATTCGTCATATGCTTCTGAAAAATGCATTTTTAAGTGTATTTTTCCTTAAAGCAAGAAAAAATATCTGCCAATGGAGTGAGAAAAAATTAACGTAATTCAAAGAGAAAACAAGATTATTTTTCTCACCTCATTGGCAAATTTTTTTTTGTTTTAAGCAAAAACTTTATTTTACTTTAAACTTTATTTACTTTATTTTGATTAGTTTTTCAGAAAACAAGGCTTAATATCTTAAGTCAGTTTGCTTCAAGTAAATCTATCCTGATTTAGAAATGTTTAAATATTTATACTGGAAAACAAGACAAAAACACTTAATTTTTTTTTTTTTTTTTTGCAGTGTAGTAGTTTAACATTATTTCAGATCATTTCTATCTATAAAATTAAAAAGGTTTCTACAGTACGTGTTACAGTAAACTTTTGGCAACCATAGCTGCTGCTTTTTACCATACATTTTCTTGTTTTTAGCTCTTTTTACACTGAGTTCATTCGCACCTACACTGTTGTTTCAAACTACCTCGTGCAGCGATCGGGCGGATTGTGTGTGACTGTCAAATTGTGAATAACAATAATTTATTTGTGTGCCTATGTGACATAAAGAAGAATGAATGGTCACCCCAAAATACATTATTTATGGACCTTGAGTGTCAGACCAGACTGGTGAACTTGAACCGCCCCGTTTCTTCCCCTTAAATTGGTGAGATTTCATTTACGACACTGCAAATGTGACGCGTTTCCCCGCCAAACATTCACAAAGACCTGCATTACGCATTTGATTTACATTACAGGCCCTCTTACTGCAATAGAATAAGCCGTCAAATACAATGTAAGCCAATAAAACGGAACGGCGGCCGAATAAAACGCATAAAAGTGCACCTCGAAACCTTGTGAAATAAAGTTAGCACAGGTTTGACAACACAATGGCTCTCTCCTTGTGTGTACACATGTACCTCCTCTTGTCTCACCTCATGTCTGTGTCTAAATTTTCTTTGCATTGTGTTTACTGTATATGCCAATAGTGTAATATTAAACAAAACCAGTGTGTCCGGTGTCAGAATGATAGATTACGGCAGCCAGGCAAGGTCACCCCAGAGGGCCAAGGAGCCCTGTCTCACTCTTGCAGTTAACACTATATCCGTATTGTATGAGTGTCACGAGCAATCCAATGATTTATTGCTTGGAAGGGTCTGCTCAATTTTTTTTCCCCTCTCTCTCTGCCTCTCTTTTTCGTGCCTGACCAAATTGCACATTTTCTGGAGAAGGAGGCAAAAATATCCCAGCACATAGATTAGCCTGATCTTCTGCTTTGTTTGGATGGATTCGCCGTGTTGGGAGGAAAATTTAGGCATGCTGATGTGTCTGGGCCGTTGTTAACAGTTTTTCATAGCTGATGTTTGCCAATGAGGAATCATTTGTATGGCAAAGAGGACGACCGCATTCCTGAGTGAATTTCACAAAACCTGTCAACAACATGTCTGAGTCGTATTTCACTGCACAATCAAACTAAATAAACAAGAAATCATATTTTTGGATAAAAATGTATATATATATATATATATATATATTTAATCTGTGATCATGAATACAGAAAAACATTAGTTTATAATTAAGTCAAATATTTAAGTAAAAATAATTATATTAAAATAAATGTATATTTTATGAAAACTATTTATTTTACTAAAGTACTTTAGAATTATAGTAAAATACTTAGTAAAATTATTAAAATGCAAATAAAATACTGTAAAAATTACAATCATGCTAAATTATTTTTTTGAAATGTTAATATATATTTTTACCACAGTATATATATATACATAAATAAATGAATTACAGTAATGATAAATTAATGAGGGGAAAAAGATGACAGCATATACATATAAAAACAATTTACACTAATGAGAAAAATAGAGGGTAAATGTAGCTGTCATGAAAATGCATAAACCATAACAGTCTTAAATCAGTTTCATTTCCTTTAAACAAAATATATTGCCATTTCCTAATGGTGAAATGTCAAATTCCATTAAAACCTAAACAAATAAATGCATAAACGCTCATAATTACATAACCATCATACTGCAAATGATCATCCAATGAAGAAAACATTAGCACTGACCTCAGAATGAGCGTCGTGTCACATTTCGGCGGCCCTCCACCAGGCCCATGATAAGATGAAGCATCGTTGCCTCAAAGGGGTTTCAGGCGGCCTGGAAAATAATGGTTTGCCACTTATCAAGCTGTAGTCACTCCTCACTTGCAAGCCATTTTCCTACAATCAATAAAAACATGAGGCTCTGATGCAATTAAATTGATTGCATTTCTTTCTTCTTGTTTTTATTCTTCATCTTCTTTAAGACAGCAAACAAACGCCCTGCCAAACCGAATACATTTCGAAGTGCTTACAATGAGACGCCCATATATAATGTTTAACATTTAATTGCTTATTAATGACACTTTAACCAGATCATGGACTGTGCATGCATCTTTGGAAGCTTGTTTCTGCCACAAAATAAAATATTTAAAAAGGTAATTACAACTTTTTATCTCATAATTCAGATTTTTTTTTCTTGTAATTCTGAGAAAAAAAGAATCAGAATTCTGATATAAACTTTTTTTTTTTTGCAATTATGAGTTTATATGTCGCAATTCTGACTTTTTTCCTCAGAATTGTGAGTTTACGACTTGCAATTCTGGCTTTTTTTGTTGTTTGTTTTTGTTTCTGTCATGCATTAAAAAAATTAAAAATGTAATTGCAACAATTCATCTCACAATTTTGACTTTTGTCTTAGAATTCTGAGGGGAAAAAAAAGTCAGAATTCTGATATATACTTAGAATTCTGACTATTTTTCACAATTCCGACTTTTTTTCTTAGAATTCTAAGTTTACATCTCTCAACTCTGGCTTTTTTGTTGTTTTTGTTTGTGTCATGCATAAAAAAAAAAAAAAAAAAAAAAAAAAATTCTGAAAGGGAATTGCAACATTTTATCTCATAATTCTTACTTTTTGTCTTAGAATTCTGAGAAAAAAAAATCAAAATTCTGATATAAATTGCATATCGCAATTCTGCATATCGCAATTCTGACTTCTGTCATGCATTAAAAAAAAAAAAAGGTAATTGCAAAAGGTAATTTTACATCTCGCAAGAGTTTTCCCTCAGAATTGTGAGAAAAAAGTCAGAATTGTGAGATACGAAATCAGAATTGTGACATATAAACTCAAAAAATGCTGCAATTACTTTTATTTTTCTTCCTGTGGCAGAAAAGCTTCATTACACATCTGTCGAATCTTTTTTTTTTTTTTTAAATCAGAAGTTTATCAAATGTTTTGTACAGAAATATATAACTAAACAGCCTTATAGTTGTAGGTAACAGACTCATGCATGTTTTACTTTAAGTCTGACTTTAAATCCTGAATTTCCAGGTCCAGGGTGACCATTTTACAAGTTTTTCTGTTTTCACTATAAGACACTTGCACAGATTTGGTCCACCTGGTATGTACAGGTTAAGAGGTGAAACTTTACTCTAACAGATCTCAAAAACCAAACAACCCTCTCACAAACCTCAAGCAATCGATAAATAAATTGATCAATAATTAAATTTCCCCTGAAGTCTGACTGAACATGAGGGAGTAATAACCTCAGCTATAGTAAGGCCAACATTTTCATAGGTTCTGTGAGTTTAAAACCCCTCTCTTTTTTAATAAATCCACCCAATGTGAAGTCAAGATTCATGCTCACTTATTGAATTTCCAGCCATCTGCTCTGTTTAGATACTCGCAGCGTTTGGCTTTAATGAGTCCAATAGAGAGAGAACCTGTTGAATTATTAATCAAGATGAGCGAGAGATTAAAACAGCCTTCTTAACCACTCATCTTCAGATTAGTTATCGTAAAAACATATATGACGTTTATATAGGCGGTGCAGATCAGCTCAACTAGCACTAAACCTCTCATTTTACATTTTAAAGTAACTGTATGTTGATTTAAGTTTTTTATCTTAAAATATCAGTTTAAAAAAAATAATTTTGATGGTCCACTTACTTTTAATACGGCGAATGGTTTCCGTTTCTTTCCCACTGTTTCTTTCAAACGTCTGTTCTGGGAGTATTAAAGTTTGGTGAGGGGGTACGAAATTCCGCGAAAAGTGCGCGAAAAAGTGCTTTACGGCAGCAACAAATGCCTGTACAACCTCACTGTAATTACGACAGGGAATTCCACTCACTTTACTGTAGGGGGCTCTAAAGTTCTAAAGTAAAATACACAGAACTACATACATTTGCTTTAAAGGAATAGTTCACCCCAAAATAAAAAAAAAAAAAATAGATGTACAGTATGTTGGACGTCAATAGAATCTTATGTTATTCATTCTCTCATATCTCATAACCAAATGATGTCGAACGTGCACCACATGAACTATATCTAAAATAAAGATTAGAAAATAGCTTCAATTTTGGTCTGTTCCTCACATTAATATATATTTTGACTTGAGAAGACTGTTTTAAAGTGCTTTTTGGAACTGCATGGAGATTTTTCACAATTCTTTTGTTTTTGCAGGTTGTAGACAACATGTAAATGAACAAATAATGACGAAATTATCATTTATTTCTGAATTATATTCCTTTAAGGTCAAAAACAACATAAAACATGGACTTTATGCAACGTGTTGGTTCAAATAAGCACTTTTTTTCTTGTGCATTGCCACCATTTAATTAACTGCAAATGCACTTCCTGTATTGCACATGTTGGCGTCAGACGGGGTTTGACGCAAACAGAAAGTGGAAACAGTAGTTTTGGGCTAAAGGGCAGATTTGTGTTGCCCTGATTTTCTAATTGAGATGAAATTATTCATTGAACGTTTGAAAATTACACCGCCCACTGTTCCCGCACAAACGCCTGAACTACCTAGGGCTTACAGAATTTAACATGTAAATTGCAGAAGAACATAGAAATCTCGCTCCAAGTCCCAGAAGATCGAGATTAAAATCGAACACACGGCAGCGGTTTCCTTTCCTCTCTGACATTGTTGTGTTGAAAAACTCTTCTGAAATGAGATGTAGGCAAGGTGAAGATGAGCCCTATAATGAGATTTTGAGAGGGAGAAAAAGCCGTCTGTCTTTATCTGTTTAACAGATTAACTAAGGATATTCGCACACTTCAGATGTCTTTCCTCCTGAAAGTCCGTGAGAATTAGCCAGTGTTTCACGCGGTTCAACACTTCAGATGTTGCTTTATGAGAATGAGAAAATACTGTTTTTAAGATGTAAACAAAAAAGGTGCCAAACTTACACATGACGTTGTTTACAGATGGATCCAGCTGCATGATGATAATAAAAATGTGTATACAGCTTTAATTGTTGTTTTCTGCCTTACATGTAGATTTCATGAGTCATGATTGTGATCCATCTTTTACAGTAGGACTATGTCTGAAAGGTTTATAGTTTTTACTAACAAGTGCTTACAATAAATGCAAGTATATTAAATATTTAAAACAATACAATAAATACATTATTTAAATACAAGTAAAAAAAAAAAAATACTAATTACAATTACACACTAATAGGACAAATCTCACAAAAACACGTCTAGGTTACATTTCACTGCAAAATAAAATGAAAAAAAAGTTATTTTTGCATTGTGGCATTACTTTCAGTTTATCTAAGCTCATTTTTTATCGTATCACTGTAGAATCATCCGTTCTAAACACATCACAACTCAATTCATATATATTGTTTATGACCTATGCATGTGGTTTTGTGAGGTTTGACCTTTAATTGTTCTTTCTGAAGGGGTTAAAGCAGATACAGGCATTTCTCAAAGATAAGGCCCTCGGTGCAAACACCTTGACACGGTTGCGAGTTCTTTTTGAGCAAAGCAGATGCAGCGATATGCATTTTTCATGGTCACAAGGATGTCATACAGGCCTAGCGTACGCTTTACGCTCAAAGCCTGAAACACGATGTTATCATACGCTCACAGGAAGGACAGTACAAGCAGTCAGAAGACCCAAGCAAAGTCTCGGCTCAATGCCACCACGGGCGGCACGTCCCGCGGGAGAGAGATGGAGAGGAGCATTAAACCTTATCAAGTTTCCTCATGTAAATATTTCAGAGGCTTTGCCTTTTATTCCACTCGGATGCTCGCACCAGTCTAAAAGTGAAATGCTAAATTTTAATATTGATCAATTTTTAATGGTTGATAAATTATAGGCTGCTAGAGTGGCAGGGTAAAGTAATTGTTAATAGATCAGTGGTATTTGCAGCAGAGGATGGGGATAAAGCATCCGACTGCTGTAAAGATGACACGCTTAAATAATGCAGGGGAGTCTGAGCCGTCAAATAATTGACCTAAAATATGTCGCCGGGCTGAATCTGCTGAAGCGTGAGAGTGGATCTCTTCACGTTAGCCGTGCTTGCTCACTGTCCTATTAACTTTAATGCTCTTTTTTCTGATGTTTAAGATGTCTCAAACATGGGCTAAAGCTCACTTAATACATTCTCAAATTGACTCAATCTGTGTATTACCAAATAATTCTGTCTGCGTTCAACTTCCATTAGAGCTCGACACAGTTGCGCTGAATTTTGAATGAACTCTGGTGGAGAAGCAGACGTGTGACGCTCAACGTAGCCGTTTCCCAATAACCGCTACATCCCAGAGGTTTTGATTTTATCTATCAGCAGAAAATGGATTTTGGAGACTTTTCATGTTCTCCCGGCAATAATAATAAATCATTTGTTAGGTTGATCATGATCCTGAAATTAAAATTAATACATTGGATGTGAAGATAAAGTTGGCGAAAAGAGTTAGACACATTTATCTTGGGATCAGAATATCTTAAAGACGTAGAGGTTTGGATCAGTAAGCATCCACCCTTGCAACCACATAGTAGAAGACAGCGTTCATATTTGAGGTTCTTGAAAAAAGTCCCACCAAGGCTGCATTTATTTGATCAAAAATACAATAAAATTAGTAAAACTATGAAATATTATTACAGATTTCAAGGACTGTTTCCTATTTGAATATATGTTAACATTTAATTTATTCCTGCAATGCATAGCTGAATTTTCAGCAATGTTACTCTGGTCTTCAGTGTCACATGATCTTTCAGAAATCATTATAATATGCTGATTTGCTGCTCGAGAAATATTTCTTGTAAGTAGCAATGTTGGAAACAGTTGTGCTGCTTTATTTTTTCATCATTTATTTATGTTTTTATTTGAACAGATAAAAGAACAGAATTTATTTATAATAGAGATCTTTATACCATTTATAATAAAAATAATAATAATTATTTTTTTCTTTTATTTTTTACTGTCACTTTTGATTTAATGTCCTTGCTTAATTTCTCTAAAAAATAAAATAAATTATTAAATCTTACCGGCCCCAAACTTTAAATGGTATAAATATATTTTTTATACATGTCCTTATTCATGTTAAATATATACTTTTTTCCCCAATAGATTTACAAGTCTAACCAACATTAATGACATCACAGTGCTATTTGCATACTGATTTGTGATTGGTCTTTTATCTTGTAATCACATGCATATTTATTTGCATCATTTCTTGCATCTGTCTCTAAGGTTATGCGTGCAATAAAACAATACATCCGCTGCATTTCATGCAAATCTGACGCAAAGCAAATTACACAAAAACAAAGCTTTCCTAAAACTCCAATGCTATTGTTTTGCAACTGCAAATTACTTTTAGTTAGTAAGCATTATTGTTTACAAATAAAACCTACATCTCAACACAATGTGGAGCACTGGAGTAGAATAAGAATGAAATGTCGGGGTTATACGGTGGTGAAGATGAGTTCAGCTGCTAGCAGGGGGCTGTGTAAAGGGGGTGCTGGGCTGGTTTAATGGTAGCTGTGTCCCCATGACCTCTGTGTCCACATTCATAAATTTTTCAGTGCATGAAATAGTCAGGCCACCCTGCTTAATGATGTCTGTTTTAGTGAGCACGGCAAGTCTCTCTCGCTTTCTCTCTCCCTGTTTTTCTTTCTCTTTTTTACAGATTGTCTTTGTGTAGAGTGATGAAACCTGTGCAATTCTTTGCTTGAAAGAAGTAAAATATAAGATGTACTCTAAGAGACCGGGACTAGTGTCATGTTATTAGTAACAATAAGGTTTCTTACCATGTTTACATCCGTTCTGCAGGTGGATCGTTGCAAATTATGCAAAAAAGAAATCCTGCAGATTCCAGGACCTGCTCATTAGTGACAGAAAGAGATGTAAATACAGAAAGAGAGAGAGGGAGAGAGGGAATGATGAATAATCGGAGGCACTCATATTTGTGTGTAATGAATTACAGAGCTCACACCCTAACCTGCCTAACATTTTACAGAGGTTGCGCTTCTCTCCACAGCAACCAATTATATCATCATCCTGGCATTTACCTGGACGTGATGATTCACGGCCTCGTCCCTTCTCTGGCATAATTCAGCGGCAGCCAACGGACGGCCTAAAATAAAATATTCATTGTTGGCTAACTTCTGTCCAGTAATTAAGACTTCTCTCACTGTTGTCCTTTAAATTCTGAGCAGCTGTCTCTATTAAGCACAGGGGAGTATGGGATAGCTGATTATTCTGCCATCACCAATGCCTGGCCTGGATTCATTTGGACCCGAGCTCTATTTTAAGACCTCCTGTTTGTCACTACAAATGCCATGTAATTTGTTACATGAAGAAATATGGTGAATTCAGTTTTTGTTTTGCATGTTAATAGTGACAGAAAAAAAAGAGAAAAAAGGAGTATGAGGTTACTTTCATGACACTTTTTTTTTTTATTTTAGTTTATGCAGAGGCTATCTGAATCCAACTTGGGTCCAATTCCAAAGTCATTCTTCTTGTTTAACAGTTGTTTCCTGATACTACTATACTATACTATACTATACTACACTACACTGCACTATACTTCACTATACTATACCATAAAATACTATGCTGTACTATACTATACCATACTATACTACACTGTACTTATACCATACAAAACTATGCTGCACTGTAATATAATACACTGTACTATACTATACTACACTATACTATGTTATACTTATACTATACCATGTAATACTATACTATAGTGTACTATACTATAGTACACTACACTATACCATACAATACTATACTATACCATATAATACTATACTAGAGTGTACTAAACCATACTACACTACACTATACTAAACAATACTATGCTGTTCTGTACTATACTGTACTATACTACACTATACTATACAATACTATACTATACTATACATTTTTCAAATAGAGGCCATAAAAACAAATCCTACATGCAGGCAGTTTTGTAAGAACTTTATATTAACTTTTATTAAACTCTTCAAACAAACCATTTTAAAGTTCAGGCACTGTAAGATTGTTTTTTTAGTCTCTTATGCTCACCATGGCTGCATTTACTTTATCAAAAATACAGTAAAATCAGTAAAAATGTGAAATATTATTACAATTTTAAATAACTATTTTCTATTTTAATATATTTTAAAATTTAATTAATTCCTGTGATTCAAAGCTGAACTTTCAGTATAATTACTCATAAATTATAAAAACAACAACAACAACAACAACAAACAAACAAACAAAAAACTACTTACCCCAATACATATGCATATACATTTGACAATATCATAAAACTCTCAGTACAGGATGACTAAAATAACAATTGGTCACATATCAAGAAATAAATATTACAAAAATTAATGACTCTAACACATTCTGATAATTTCATAAACTATATTTTTATATTATGTGAACAAAAATGGATGTTCTGAGTGGTTTCATGCTGGCTTAAATAATAAAAAAGTGTTTATTATTTACGAGAAACAGTAAAAGTGATGCCTAACAAACACCACTATGAACTATTTACATAAGTATTTGGGCTGAAATTGCTCCTAAAGTTTAAGCTCATACAATGAAAACACATTTGAGAACAAGTTTTAATGACATCCATGTCATACAGAAGCACAAACATAACCATACAACATCTACGAATTCACATCAGTCACACTCAGTCTTATTCAATCCACTAAAGCATCTGGGACTAGCATAACTGGAGAAGAAAATCATCTTGTGAGGAGAAAAAAAGCAGACAGGGGAAAGTTGGAGAGCAGAGAGGCGTGCACCGTGCGGATCCTGCAGGTCCTGAGATGTAACAAAGAGGTTTGTGAGTTCCTGTGAAGGAAATAATGGGTCTAGCTGGAGACAGCAGCACAGCAGTAACGACTTCACACTCCAGTCTGTTCAAGACGAGAATGACAAATAACTCTCTAATAAATGCTGACCCACATAACATCATTTGGTGACAGGAAAGGCTGCTTTCTGCCGGCACGGCCGACACCTCGTCTTCTTTCTGGGTCACGCGGTCCACACATACATGTGCAAACGCACATACACACTCATGCACGCATAGGTTAACTCTCAGGCATCAATAACGCATGTAATTTCCACCATGACGGGATGAAACAAATTTTTACCACCCACAACAAAACAGTCACATGATAAGAAGTAGGTGCATTGATTTGTGTTTTTACAGTAGCAAATATACTGTAAAAAGTGTAAGGTTATAGTTCTTGTAAGGAGCTTTTTCTACTTTCTAAATTTCGTTATTGTTCTTGTAAGGAGCTTTTTCTACTTTCTAAATTTCTAAAGTAAGGAAATACTGTTTTTATATATAAAATGTGTGGTAAAAATTCTATAAATAAAATAAAAATACAACAGTTCATTAAAACAAGCAACTTTGTTCATGTTAGTTCGGAGTGCATTATTTAACAGATAGAACTTTTGCTCTTAAAAATAAATTAGCAAAAGTTGAAATTAACATCAACTAAGATTAATAAATGCTATACAGTGCATCACATTTTTTTTCTCCCGAAGTATCGAAGTAAATAAAGAATATTTGGTGAATGTTTTAGAAGAATACACTGTAAAAAGTAACGAAATACTGGTTTATATTAGGGCTGGCAAATGATTAATCGCATACAAAATAAAAGTTTGAGTTTGCCTAATATATGTGTGTGTAATCATTATGTATATATAAATACACAAATTAATTTATATATTTAAAAGAAATGTTATGTACAAAATATTTTTATTTATATATAGTATAAATTCTATAAAAAATATAATAATACATATATTTGTAAATATTTCTTAAATATATACATGAATGTGCTTGTATGTATATAAACATAATAATTACACACAGTACACACACATATATTAGGCAAACTCAGACTTTTATTTTGTATGTGATTAATCGCGATTAATCGTTTGCGATTAATCGTCGTGATTAATCGTTTGCCCTATTTTATATAGAAAATGTGTAGTAAAAATTATATAAATATGTATATATATATATATAAATATATATATATATATATATATATATTCCATTGTCTGTCTGAATACTGGATTCTGATTGGCTGGCAGGTATGCAGTAAAACTGTTTAATGCACAGGCAGTTCCAAGTTAATCACAGTTCTATATTAATTCTATATATATAATTTAATCTGTTTTTATATATAGAATTCGTGGTTATATATATATAGTTATTGATTATATTGTAATTTCTGTTTTTTTTTTTTTTTATGTTTTTTTATGGTTTCTTTTTTTCACAGTAGTCTGCAATTGCTTACTAATGTGCATCACAAGTGCGGATTTATTGCATGTTTTCACTGTGTCACATCTTATATTGTTCTGACAATATTTTTAGATGTTACATGAAACATTTTTACAAATGACCTGACAAAGCATCCAAAAGCTCCTATTTGATTCCAAAGATGTGATGTATGAACAACGTGAAGTGACAGGCGATATAAATGACAGCGCAAACACTCTTGGCACCGACTGCGCGTCAGAGCGGTCGTACAACAGCGTACATAATGACTGTAGGCTACAGTGCGCAGATGTATCCGTGGCGACCCGGGGTGCGACTGTACTGGCAGCTGCCTGGCAACCGCTGGGGCCCCCACATGAGGGAGAGGGGCCGAGCTCATTATGAAGGATGGCTCCTGTGCGCACAGGCCGGGGGGAGGCACTTTAAAACATATACCATATGCAGTCAGGATAGAACTCATTTATCAGGGTGGAAATACTATTTTTTGCACCTCAGGTCCCTCCTCTCCACTCGCTCACCCCCTCCTCTAGCTCTCGCCTTCTCACCGGGAGATTTGACAGGTTTCAAGAGGCAAAAATTTCATCTCAAGTGCCGAGCGGCCCCTTCGAGCGCTCCATCTCTCTTGCTTTCCGCGGTAGTGGGCGACTCCGCGTCGGGAAGATCGTAGCGCGCCTCCATGTAAATTAAGGTTCACCTGAAGAATGGGAAAGCGCGTCCCGGCTCTAATGAGGTCTCGCGACCAGGGATCGGGCCTCTGTTCCAAACACGAGGAGGGGAAAACACTCATAAAACCGTATCATTTGCAAGCGAGATGCTTCCGACAGTAAAATCCGGCTATTTGTTTTGGCACGTCAGAAATAATGTGCTTCGAAAATCGGCAACAGGCGCGTGGACTCGCTCGGGTCATCTGTTATTCCTAATGGTCTAATTGTTCTCCTGGCAGACATAAAAAATTAGAGCCACTTTACGTCATTTACCAAAATTCCTAATTAATTCAAAAGTATTACACAGAGGCGAGGCTGTGGAGGAGCGTTTGGCGGGGAAAGATGGCGTCTGAAAAATGTCCTGCTCCCCTCGTGCTCCATTTGTCTGGAGCGCGGGGTGACGGTGGCTTTATCCTAAGCAGCGGGAGCTTTAATCAGGGTAAGTGGCAGGCAGTGTTTCTCCACAGGATGAAGGCCTCCAATATATCATGCCACTCTGCCCGGTGGTAACAGCATCATAGCGGCACCGGCATACGCCGATTGCGCCGAGGGACGAGGGCCTGTAGGGATCAAACACAACTGATTTTTGCCTGCTTATAGTTGACTAAGCCTGAACAGTGACTCATTTTCCACACCAAAAGTGTCTCCAAACACTTCAAGGATTATATTAATATTCTCGCCCTAGTAAAAAAGTAATCAATTTAAAAGCCATTTATTTTATACTAAGTATAGTTCAAGTCTATTAACATATTTACTGACATATCACTCCAGACGTATTGATATAAAAACTGCAATTAAACTTTATTTGGAGTACTACTCGTGCACAATGCACATTACTTAATATTAAGACAAAAATGTGTTTAATGTCACTATTGATGAGGATTGTATGATCTTTAAATAACAGGAGTCTTTAAATGCAAAATATTTAAAGTGCACCTAAAGTATAATGCAATAGTTACACTTTAGCACAATCAAGTAAGTATGTCTTTAGTTGGACATCAGCACTACTTCTGCACAATTAAAGTGCATTGAGTACAAAATTAGTTTTTCCAATATAGCAGACTTTAAATATACCAGATTAGTATGCTAAAAGTTCAATTGCAGGGTATTTTTATTCAGTACAGCATAAGTAAATGTATTTGTAGTATACTTAGCATTAAATAAATGTATTTTAAATACATTTTAGTATATTTATTTTTCACTAGGGTGGTAACGCTTTACCATAAGGCCTCATTGGTTAACATCAGTTAATGTGTCAATTATGAACTAGCGATGAGCAAGATATTTGCATAGTATTTATTCTACTGTTAATGTTAGTTAATAAAAATACAATAGTTCTTTGTTCATGTTTGTTTAGAGTGCAATATTTAACAAATAGAACTTTTGCTCTTAAAAATGTATTAGGAAAAGTTGAAATTAACATTAACTAAGATTAATAAATGCTATACAGTGTATTATTTTTTTTTTCTTGAAGTTTTAAAGTAAAGAATATTTGGCGTATATTTTAAAAGAAAATACTATTTCAGTCCTTCTACGTCAATAGAGGTTTAATTTAGTGTGTTACTCGCCTATTCTTCATCATTATTTGTGAAATTCTTAATGTAATGGCATTCATTGGCTGATTCACTCAAAAAGTGTAAATATTGAAATATTACTTTCCAAAAAAAAAAAATAAATAAAAAAATCCAACCAGCAATACACAGCAACTCAACCAATGGCATGACTTTGGAGGCGGGGCTATCAGTTTGTCTGACCAATAGCAGGGTGTTTGGGAAACCTGTTTGAAAATACATTATTTTTGCAAATCCATTTGGAGACAATAGTAGGGCAGAAATAACATGTAAAAAATATCAGAATGTCAACACAGACATACAAACAATACATATGTGACCCTGGACCACAAAAGCAGTCACAAAAGTCGCTGGGGTACATTTGTAGCAATAGCCAAAAATACATTGTATGGGTCAAAATAATTGATTTTTGTTTTATGTCAAATATCATTAGGATATCAAGTAAAGATCATGTTCCATGAAGATATTTTGTACATTTTCTACCATAAATATATCAAAACTTACATTTTTAATTAGTAATATGCATTGCTAAGAACTTTATTTGGACAACTTTAAAGGCTTAGATTTTTTTGCACCCTCAGACTCCAGATGTCAAATAGTTTAATCTCTGCCAAATATTGTCCTATCATAACAAATACATCAATGGAAAGCTTATTTATTCAGCTTTCAGATGATGTATAAATCTTAATTTTTTAAAAAAAATTGAGCGTTGTGACTGTTTTTGTGGTCCAGGGTCACATTTCAGTCTTTCTACTTCAAAATTTTAGGTTTAATTCAAATGTGTTACATACAAATTCTTTGTAATTATCTGTGAAATTTACTAGCAACTTCTGAGTTTTACTAGTCTTTTTATGTCAAAATTTCACATCTAATTGAAAATGTTTGTAATTACTAGTGAAATCTACTAGTAGTTTCTAAGCAAAACTTCTATAAAAGTAAATATATATATATATATATATATATATATATATATATATATATATATATATTTTTTTTTTTTTTTAGCATACCTTTGTGAACTTCAAACATTCACTAAAAATCACATGGGCAGTTGGTCGCAAAAACTTTCAGAAACAAGCTTTAGCATTGTTTGTTCGCAAATGCCATGTGGTCTTATGTTATTATCTAATCCAATGACATTCAGACATTTTTAAGTGCGTCTTAAGTGTCCCAATATATTTTAGGGCCAATGTAGGTTATTTTTCAATTGTCAAGCCTCCCAGAACTCCTCCAAAAATGTATCTGAACCACTTTGCCAAGCATCTGAGTACTAATTTATTTTAGAAAGTGGCTCCTTTAAAGGCAAGTAATGGTTACATTTTTCTCTGTCCTTCCTGTAGCGCCTCAAGGCAGTTCCTCTCTCTCCGTCTGCCTTGCTTCTCTCATCCAACGACCTCAACCCCGGCACCTCTGTTACATAACGCGCGGCGTAAGAACGAGGCAGGACTGTAGACGAACTCCTTTTTGAAGCGCGCTCCCCACCTTGGCCTTGTTCGCTTTCTCGCTGTTTACAGTTCCCAAACAGGCGGAGGCGGAAAATAGACGGTGCGACCGCGCGGCAACAATGCGGCGATGTTAAAGGCCACTCTCCTGGAAACACACCTCCATCCCGGATTCAAAAAATGTATTTAATGCAATTAATAATTGAAGACGTGAGAGCACATGCTTGTCAAGATGATAGATGCATGCTCCGCCAACAATGCAGGGCTCTGCGGGAGCTACAGGACTCGGCGCGCTGACCTTGAGTGGCGGCGTACAGGAGCCAGGCCTTCTCTCTGCTTGCGTACGGGCCCCTCATCAGTAACTGCCCTTATCCCAATTAGAGAACTGTAAAAACATTCAAATTAATGCAGCCTTAACTCCAGGAGCAGGCCCCACTCTCTTAATTAGGGAATAATTATTCACATTTTGATTTCTAGGGGAGTGATCACACAGAAATTATTTCAGGCGCAGTAACAATGGCCTGGCACGGAAAAAACTCCACTCCAAAAAACTCCATTAGCATAAGGAAGTGATTAACACTTAATTACAGTGGAAGCAGCATCACTATTAATGTTTGATAGCTCCTGTCAATCACCATAGGCGGGCACTGGACTATGGACTACAGCTAAGAAGCTAAGGAAGAAGTCTCCAGTCGACTTTAAATATGGACGCCGTTCGGCCAGGTCTGCGCAGTGGACGCTTTGAAGGGGTGTTTCTTTCTTTTTCTCTGTCATGATGTCTAGATTCAGTTTTGGGTGTCTCTGGAATTCAAATGAAACTTTTGAAAATTTGAAAAAACTGATAGTAAAGAAACAGAAATGTGAAATAAAAGAATGTTGGTGTACTTTTAAAAATTAAGAGAATTTTTAAACAAGTTAGCTAAACATTTAAATATGAGAATATAAAAATATATGAAAAAAAATAAATAAATACTTAACATTCATTGCATCACCTCAATTGTACCCAAGATGCCAATTTTGTTTTAAAGAAGAAATAAACTTGAATGAATGAGTGAACTGAGTGAATGAACGAACGAACAAATAAATGAATGAATGAATGATACAGTAAGCTTCAGCATTATTTGTTTGCTGATACAACTTGCTTTGATATATTCTTTATCTAATGCAATGCAATTCAGTGACATGTTAAATGTGGCTTTAGTGTCAAAAATATGTTAAGGCAAATATAGAAGGTTCATATTAAATTGTTAATTTTCCCAGAAGTAAAAAAATAATGAATGTAATGTATTAAAATAATACATAATTAAATATATTATGTATTAAAAATAAATGTTAAATTCACGTAAATTAAAATCATTCAATTTGTTTTAGATTTTATCTAATGCAATGACATTCAGACATTTGTAAGTGTGTCTTATGTGTCCCAACTTATTTTAGGGCCAATGTGGAAGGTTATTTTTCACTTGTCAAGTCCCCCTCCCCCCAAAAATGAAATAAAATAAAATAAAATAAAATAATGCATTTTATATATATATATATATATATATATATATATATATATATATATATATATATATATATATATATAATGTATTAAATATATTACGTATTAAAAATAAAAATATTAAAAATAAATATTAAATTAAATTTAAATCATTCAATTTGTTTTAAATTTTATTATCTAATGCAATCAAATTCAGACATTTGTAAGTGTGTCTTATTTGTCTCAACATATTTTATGTATATAAAAAAAATGAAATAAAATAAAATATAAAATAAAAATAAATGTAATAAAATAAAATAAAAAACTATTAAGTGTTAATTTCCTGTCATATAGTTGAACTATTGTGAACTATAGTGAACTACTGGTTAGTTGTTATTCAACCTGAATAAAGTTTGTCCCATGTAAATAGTGCTATACGAACACATATGTCACAGAATGAAAGTCTGAACATAACCTTACACACACAACACATCTTAGTCTCATGTTAACACATTTATAAAGAGTTTGTGTTGGCCTCGTGCTTCCACTGTAAATGCCTTACTTTGACTATTATTTCTGAAGGATGAGTGGAAATTATTTCCAACAGAGATTATGCTACAAATGCTGTCAATAGGGCTTCACTTACAAGCTATTTAACCCAGAATGTTGTACCTAAAGCACATGTGTTTTCCTTCGTTCCTCCTGTAACCCTTCACCTCAACAGTTTCTACTGTACAGGCCATTTAAAGCACGATTTAGCGAGAGGGCCATATCCTCTGTATTTGAAGGGGCTCTCAAGGAAATGACCCCTACAGAGACGCGCGCACACGTACGCTCACACGTGCTCAGTTATCTCGCCAGCAGCTGGGCTTTAAACTTCTGACCCCTCCGTTTTCAGGGTCAACAAATTAGCACTCTGGTGCACTGACCCTCTGGAACGCAAGCCCTTTTCTTCTGCTGCCCGAATGTTGATACAAGCATAGAGCTTTAATAAGGCGATGTCATCCGGCTGGAGAGAAACGTGTCGTTTTATCGGAGGTGAGCTAATGCAGAAACAATATTGACATTTTACGGCCAAACAAAATAACCGCGGCTCACGGAACAGTCAGAATGCATGGGAATGAGGTACATCCTCGCAAAACCGCCTATGGCATTCGCAGAGACATTCCTGCCTGTAAGGTAAGCGAGAGCTGCTGAGAGACACAGGGACATGCTTTGGTTTGCATCCAGCGGAAATTTAAATCCACATCAGAGATTTTGGGGCTCACTGTCTGATGGAATAACGCTTCACCATTACACCGATTCCTCTGGTTCTGGTGCTCAGAGGAACATCTGCAGAGCTCTGGACAGACATATAAGAGGTTCCTGTGCATAAAATGCTTCTTCAGAGAGGTTAAAGGTGCTTTTCGGCCTTTCTCTCAATTGGTTATTAGCCACAGTTGCAGCCCTAAGGAAAGGAAAATAATTAGTAATCTTCATAATAGCTGGAAAGAATGATCAATAATAAGTTAAAGTTATGTGTGTGTGAATGAATGTATATATGAAGAGTTCAGATGCAAAACCAGCTAAAAGCCATCTCTGTCAAAAAAGAGATAATGATACTGAGTGAATGCTCCTGACACGTATTATACATCCATCAAATACTTTTTCTTCAAACTCGCTAAATTCCAGCCTCAGCCCAATCAGAAGTACCAGTACTTACATAGAAACCAATACAAAGTAGCCAGAAAGAAATGCTCATTTTAAAGAAATAGTCAGATGGATTTAGAGGCTTTTGCATCTGAATTCTTCATATTTTTTAAAGACAGTTACTAACCTTTGCATGAGGCAATTAGTGTCAGTTCTTGCACAATGTTAACAAAATTACTTCTTGAATGGGGGTTACACCACCTTGACACTTAAGGAATTTGACTCGACTCACATAATTCCCAAATTAATTATAATATTTAAAAAAAATGGTGTTCAATTTACATTTATTTACTATTAAACAGTAAGATTATGCCAAAATAGCTTTTATGGTTTTTTAAACAAGACAAATTATTTGTATGAAATTTTACAGTTGCACCACACTGACATTTTTTTGCAACCATCCCCCAGATATTCTCTCAAAATAAATTAAAACCAGATATTTTATACATTTAGAAATTTTGATCATCAAAAAGAATATATGCAAGTAATTTGCAGATTTATTTAGAAATTTTAACCCTTTTAAATTTAATTAAACCATACGGACAAAAAACACACACACAACAGAAAAAAACGTATAATATATATATATATATATATATATATATATATATTATAAGTTTTTTTCTGTTGTGTGTGTGTGTATATATATATATATATATATATATATATATATATATATATATATATATATATATATAAAAAATAAATAAATCAATGAGATTTTTCATTTTTTATTTAAAAAAAAAAAAAGTCTCTTATGCTCTCCAAAGCTGCATTTATTTGATTAAAAATACAGTAAAACCAGTAATTTTATGAAATATTTCTATGAAATATTAACTTCAAATACCTTCTTTTTTTTTTTTTAGTGGAAAATATTTAAAAATGTTATTTATTCCTGTTATGCAAAGCTGAATTTTCAGAATCCTTACTCCAGTCTTCAGTGTCACATAATCGATTCTTCAGAAACCAAACAATGATATATATTTCAAAATATATTCATTACATGAAAATATTCTATATTCAAAACAGTTCTTTTGACCAAAAAAAAAAAAAAAAAAATTGTAAAAATATTTTGTAAATGTAACAATATTTCACAATATTACTTTTATTAAATAAATGCATCTAAGCTTGGTGAGCACAACAGCCTTTTTTAAAAGACATAGAAAAATTATTATTAAAATCTTCAAACTAATATATTGTATTTTCACGAGTGACTGCTTAACATGTGATATAGGCTTGTCTAACATTGCAACAATGTTGCGACAAGTTTAACTTTATGCAAATGAGCAGCGAAGGCTATGAATGAACTAATAAATTCGCAGTATGTGTGAACGCTCCATTATTCAGAATGAACCATTCTTTGCCTAATCGTGTGAAAAACACAAAGCACAGAAAGCCTCATTTCTGAACAGTGGAAAATGAAAAGCTCATCCATGTCAATTAGGACGACATTTATAATTAATAACTGTAGAATTGGTCCATTCACAGACATAATGGTGAATACGGCAGAACGGGTTATTTGATTATTCGGTGACATTTTTATTCTTTATTTAATATTATTATTTATTTATTTGAACCCCGAAGACGAAACGGCATTAACGGCATTACAGTAATTCACTCCGTATTCTGAGCGGACTTTTATGAATCCTTCTAAAAGAGCTTATTAGAAAATGATTAAACGTATATCCATACACGACGTGCAGTTCATTCTAGAGAAATGTGCCACTTTGTCAAAAAATTACAATCAGGGCCATGAATATGGCATATCAAGGCAGATAAATTGCCTCACGCTTCTCTCTAATAAGGGAACAGGACGGTGCGAAATGTAAAAATCAATTAATGCACTTGGTCTGGCCATAAATTAGGGGAGCACTATTGTCAGATGTCTTTATCATAGAAACCACAGGGGGCGAAAAGTGCTCTTTAAATTAAGCCTGTAGTTCTGTCACCTTTTTTGCATCAGGCTACAGACGCAGCCCGCAGAGGCCGGAGTCACGGCTATTTTCATCGTCTAAAGCTCACCTAGTTAAACGACCGAGGCACGTTCGGCGTAATAAAAGACGGGTGGACTTTATTTTACGAATGGCCCGTTGCCTGGTCCACTTGTTCTGTTATGTAAATCAAAATAAATCATCCCGTCTCCGAAGAGTTCAACTAATTAATCCTCAGAGGCCTCCATGTTGCAGATTTTCATTATTCTGGAGTGCAGAGGTGGGACTGCAGGTAATAATGCCTTTCACTATAGTATAGTTCCTTCTCGTCCTTGGGAAACACCATCTTGTTGTCTGCAAAACTTTAATGAAACCACCCAAATGTTACTCTTAGATAACATAGCTGTGAAATAATCAGCATTTGATCATAAAGTCTAAGGCTGAATCACCAGTGTGAAACATCTTTGACCCCTGGTGTGAATGCAGGAAAGTAAAAGAGGAGAATTTAATACAGTTCATCATATCAAAGGTGCATTTTGCTGTCTAATGGAGACTTATTCAGGAGGAGAGAATCTCACAGCAGGAGATTCTCAACCGGTCATGTGACCAGTCTCTCAACGCTCAATAAAACCCAGCATATTTAGGCTACTTTAATTATTATTTTTTTTAGAAATGTTTTACCTCAAACTTTTGAATGGTACTATATCAGTTTCCAAGTAAATATGAAGCAGTGCAACTTTTTAAAATCAAATATATTCAGAATTGTTTCTTGAGCAGCAAATCAGCATATCAGAATGATTTCTGAAGGATCATGTGACACTACAGACTGGAGTAATGATGCTGAAAATTCAGCTTTGCATCACAGGAATAAATTACATTTTAAAATCTATTAAAATATAAATCAGTTATTATGAATTATAAAAAAATATTTAGCAATATTACTGCTTTTATTATATACTTTTTATCAAATATATACCTTGATAAGCCCAAGAGACTTTTTTTTTTTTAACATTAATGTAATTCTTCCAATTTTTTTGACCAGTAGTGTATAAAGGAACATAAAACAATTTATGAACTATTGCTTTAAACTTTTAGATTACAGCTTCAACTAACGAGCACTGCACTGGGGCAAAAAGATTTAGTGGTCATTATACAAAAGCATTTGAAAAATATAAAATAGGCAATTGATCAATAAAAATCTAATATTTCAGACATTTGCATATGTATTGTCACGGGGGCGGAGCAAAGCGACAGACACAGGGGGCGTGACGTCAGGCCTCGGAGAGGCTTTTATTAAACAATAAAACAAAGTGTCCAAAAAGGGGGGAAAAAGTGTCCAAAACAAAAGGGGGATCTGGTGTCCTCGAAGTGACGGGGTTCCGTGAAGGAGGGGTAGTGTTCCAAAAGGGAAGGGTCCAGGTAAGGGGCGGAGTCCGGCGGCCGCACGCGCTCCCCGCTCAGGTCCGAGGGGCGGCGGCTTCTCTAGCGGCATCGTCCTCCTCCACCTACGCGGCGCTTCTGGGGGATAACACGGCCCGGCATCCTGGCCCGTCAGCCGTTACGGGTGCGGTCCTCATCCGGACCCGCGGGGTCCGGCAACTCGTCCTGCGGCGCTGGTACCCTCTTCACCCCTTCCTGGACCCCCGAGGACACCAGCGTGCATGCACGGGGAAGAGACCGGTCTCCTGAGGAGAGGCGCGCTCGGCATTTTAACAGCGGCGGTGATGAGGCTTCATTCACATCAGGTGTGCCTCATCACACGCCGCCAGACCTGGATGTTTCGGCGCCCCTCCTCCTCCCACACGCCCACTCCCGTCGGGAGCCTGGTGAAGGGCGGCGATTACCGACGGGGTGAAGCTGATAGTTAGGGGGGAGGCAGCCGACTCGTCACATTCCCCCCCCCAAGCGACATCCCCGTCCTCCGGTCGCCGCCCACGCAGGAGTGCTACCTTCCTCAACCAGGCTCCAACGGTCGAGTGGCGGGGATCCTTCCGGACCCCCGCACCACGCGGACAGGAAACCAATTTAGACACTCACGGTATTCAAGAAATTACCCTGGGGTCTCCCAATCTTTTGCACGAGAGGTACTCTCGTCCACCTAACCGCCCTCTATTCTCACATTCAGGCGAAACACAAGCGCCCGGAGGTTTATAAACAATAAAACAAGCCAAAAGGGGAAAAATTCCAAACAAAAGGGGGATCTGGTGTCCCAATGACGGGTGAAGGGGTAGTGTTCAAAGAGTTAAGGGCGGAGTCCGGGCCGCACCCTCCCGCCGTCCGATCCTCCTTGGGATAGCAGGGCTCTCCGGACCCGTCGACTCTTCCTGGCCGAACCCATGCACAAACCGGCTTAAACGGTTCTACATCAGTGCTATCCACCGCAACTGATGTCGCCCCTCTCCTCCACCGCATCGGCTGTGAGCGCGTTACGACGAAATTTGGGCAGTATGAATGAATTAATTAATTAATTAATGAGGACAAATAAGGACAAATGTGACCCTGGACCACAAAACCAGACATAAGGGTCAGTTTATGAAATTGAGATTTATACATAATCTGAAAGATGAATAAATACACTTTCCATTAATGTATGATTTGTTGAGACAGGACAATATTTGGCTGAGATACAACTATTTAAAAAACTGGAATCTGCAAAAAATCAAAATATTGAGGAAATCGCCTTTGAAGTTGTCCAAATGAAGTTCTCAGCAATGCATATTACTAATCAAAAATTAATATTTTAATATATTTACGGTAGGAAATGTACAAAATATCTTCATGGAACATGATCTTTACTTAATATCCTAATGATTTTTGTCATAAAAGAAAAATGGATACTTTTGACCCATACAATGTATTGTTGGGTATTGCTACAAATATACCTGTGCTACTTACTACTGAATTTGTGGTCCAGGGTCATAAGTAAGTCATATTGCACACATTTATATGCAGATATTTGACATGAAACATTTCGGAAAGCATTCTGTGAGATAAAAACTTAAGGCATCTAAAACTTAAAGCTAATTCTTTTATTCTTTTATGCATGAAGCTTTTATGAAAAACTGACCAATTACAGATATGCAAACTTTCTCTTACACATTCATAAACATGCAACCTTAAAATCTCTTAAATTGCATTACTTAAATCCACTGATTTATTCCTAAAAAGTACTAAAACAATCATTAATGGAATTATTTAAGAGCCTGAATCGTTAAATTCCTTATGATTTGGATTTCTAATTAAAAGCATGTTTATAATGCTTTATTTTTTAATAATTGTTTGTGAAGCCTTTAAACTTGCCATGACATCCAGCTATAATTCCCCAGACGCTTGCTTCATTTTGCATCACACTGCTTTCGCTTTTATGTTCCCATTCCTGAAGTCAAAGTATCACTGCGTCAAAAAAAAAAGGCATGGATGAAATAAAAAGTACAGAAATAAATATTAAACAGATAAACGCCTACAGCACGCTGATTTAAACATGCAAGCGCGTTAAAACCGTGACTGAGAAATGGCACACGCTGCGCACGTACAAGTGCGTGAGTGTGTCACATTCTCACCACACCTTCAGCCACTTCCTGCCCCTTCCTCCTCCTGAGCGCGAGATCCTGCGAAGACACACAAACAGAGAGAGTGCAAAAGAAAAAAAAAAATCTGCATAAGTGAGATGGTGAGCGACAGGACGGGTCAGCCTCTGTCTGCTTAATGACAGAACCCCTCACACGCTCCGGATTGTTTAAATACGACTCGCCAGTTTCAACAATCATCATATCTCTCACTTTCACCCTTCATACCCAGCAGCCAGCGAGCTGACACATAATTACACACTTGCTGATAGTAGAGCCGTGCCGATAATTAAAACTGCCACTGGAGGATTACTACCGCTAGTCTACAGCTGCGATGCTGTCAAGAGGTGGAACTCGCAGTCGTTCCTGATGCTATTTCGGCATCGTTTTAACGTTATATTAGCCCTCGCGTCGTATGTCGCCGTCTGGCTTCCGCTCGGGCCGGGAACGGAAAGGTCTCGGCCGAGTGTTTGCGGTGTCTCGCACAAATGAGGAAAATCTATTAACAATTCTGCGAGTGACACGCAAACGGCGTCACCGGAGGGGTTGCGCAACGCCGCCTCGGCCGTCTGTCCGCCGATCAATCCCGTGCTATTACCTCAACACTCACAGATCTGATTTGGCAAGGTGTCACTTTCCAAAAGGCGATTTTAGCACCATTAGAGCCCGGGCCACACACGTCTAACTGGAACAAAAGGGACGAGCGGGGTGCATATGCACACACCTTTTAAACACCGGCTACCACCTGCATCAGCGCCATCTGCTCCATGTCAGAGAGGGCCCGATAATAATGCGATATATAAATATACCGCAGGTGAAATTCATATCAGGTGTGCGAAGCGGGCCCTCGCTCTGCCTCGTACCTGCAAACACAAAGAAAATGTGCAAGAAAAACAGGCTAGGCTGTGCTATATCGTAACTTTGTTAGTTAAGACAGAGCAAATTCACAATATGTGGCCTAGTAAAAGGTCTTGACCTTTTCATTTTTTTCAGTTTTTACATAAATTGTAGTGATGACTGCATTCGTCAAGCTCAACCATACAACTCTGTTATCAAACCTTAAGTTGGTTGCTGAGGGATTTTTTTTTATTTATATAAAAATATGGGTAACACTATAGTATAGGGACCAATTCTTAACTAGTAGCTTATTAGCATGTCTGTTATTAACATATGTGACCTTGGACCAAAAAACCAGTCTTAAGTAGCATGGGTGTATTTGTAAAATGTAAAATGCCGAAAATCATTAGCATATTAAGTAAAGATCAAGATATTTTGTAAATTTCCTACCGTAAATATATCAAAACATAATTTTTGATTAGTAATATGCATTGCTAAGAACTTTTATTTGGGCAACTTTAAAGGTGATTTTCTCAATATTTCGATTTTTTTTTGCACCCTCAGATTCCAGATTTTCAGATTAGTTGTATCTCAGCCAAATATTGTCCTATCCTAACAAACCATACTTTAATGGAAAGCTTATTTATTCAGCTTTCAGATAATGTATACATCTCAATTTCAAAAATTTGACCCTTATGACTGGTTTTGTGGTCCAGGGTCACATATTGGGTGTATATTAGTACTTATAAAACACATAATCTGACCATATTCATCCCTAATCCTACCCAATACCTAAACTTAACAACTACCTTGCCAAGTAATAATAAGCTGCAAATTATGCATTTATTGAGGCAAAAGTTGAAGTTAATGGTTTGTTGATTGCAAGAATTAGGCCTTAAAATAACTAAGACCAAAATATGTTAATAAATAATTATCCACACTAAACCAATATTTGATGACATACATGTTGTGTGTGCTTTAGGTGTACTATTTATTTATTTTTAAATTTTATAAATATAATTTGATGATTTTTTAATGTTTAATTCTACAAATACACAAAAAAGGGGTTTGAAATACATTCAGACATGTTCCAACAGGGTTAAAAAAAAAAAAATGGCAAAACATATGGATAAAACTAATATATTTTCTATTTGTGACCCTGGATAACAAAACCAGTCATAGGGTCATTTTTTTTTTTTTTTTTATTAAAATTCAAAATAATTTGAACAAACAGCTGAACAAATAATCTTTCCATTGATGTATTTATTATGATAGGACAATATTTGGCTGAGATACAGCTATTTGAAAATCTGGAATGAGGGCGCAAAAAAAAAAAAAAAAAAAAAAAATTGAGAAAATCACCTTTAAAGTTGTCCAAATGAAGTTCTTAGCAATGCATATTACTTGGATAACAGTAGGAAACTGACCAGTAGTGTATAAATGAACATAAAACATAATTTATGAACTATTGGATTAAACTTTTAGATTACAAAATTTACTAAATATCTTCATGGAACATGATCTTTACTTAATATCCTCATGATTTTTGGCATAAATAAAAAATCTATTATTTAGACCCATACAATGCATTGTTGGCTATTGCTACAAATATACCCATGCTACTTGTTTTGTGGTCCAGGGTCACATATACTATTTACAATATAAATACATTTAAATATACAAATACTGTCTTTTTTGAAAGAACTGAATACTTTTATTGACTACACATTAAATTAAGATTTCTTTTTTTAATACATCTTGTTCTTTTGAACTTTTTAATTATCAAAGAATACTGAAAAATCATGGTTTCCCCAAAAATATGAAGCAGCAGAACTGTTTTTAACATTGACAATAATAATAATAATAATATTTTTGATCAGCAAATCCACATATTAGAATGATTTCTGAATGGTCATGTGATACTGAAGACCAGAGTAATGATGCTGAAAATTCAGCTTTGCATCACAGAAATAAATTACATATTAAAATCTATTCAAATAGAAAACAGTTATTTTAAATAAGAATAATATTTTACAATATTACCATTTTTACTGTATTTTTAATCAAATAAATGAAGCCTTGATGAGCATATGAGCCTTCTTTCAAAAACATAAAAAAAAAAAACATAAAAAACCTCAAACTTTTAGACATTAGTTTTCAAAGATTAAACACCTACTTCAACTGATCCATTTGCTGAAAAAGAAAAATATTTGTGACCTTGGATCACAAAACCAGTCTTAAGTCGTTGGGGTATATTTGATTTTTCTTTTATGGGAAAATCATTAGGGAATTAAGTAAAGATCATGTTCCATGAAGATATTTTGTAAAATTCCTACTGTAAATATATGAAAACTTCTGAAACTTATGAAAAAATTTTGATTAGTAATATGCATTGTCAAGAACTTTATTTGGACAAAACTTTTTGATTTTTTTTTTTATTATTTTGATTCAAATAGTTGTATCTCGACCAAATACTGTCCTATCCTAACAAACCATACATCAATGGAAAGCTTTCAGATGATGCATAAATCTTAATTTTGAAAAATTGACCCTTATGACTGGTTTTGTGATCCAGGGTCACATTTCATTCTTCTGGCCCTACTTTGAGTCAAATATAGTCTTTGACATCTATACTATAGAGTCAAGCTCTATGGGCTGTAGTGAACAGGTGTTTCACATCATAAATGTTGCTGTATTGTGTATTTCAGCACAGCTAGGATGAGCAATACAGCTACAATCATCATCAAGGAACTATCAGTTTTATAATTTAGGATATAATTTTAAAATTGCCACACTACGAGTCTCTGGCGTTTTCCATGAAACACACTGATGCATTTTTCTTCTTTTTCCCACCCCGACTCCCTCCGACTGCATCCAATATTGGAAAAGAGAGAAAGAAAGATCTCTTCAGTCTTGTAACGGAATGGAACAAGCAGCCAACTGTGCGAGTGTAATATCTTGTTTTATCCAAGTCTTTGTTCTGATTTCATAATTGCCTCCCGCAGTAAGGGCCTCCCCGGGGAACGGCTGATCGATAAAACGACAACCAAAAAAGTATTACAGAAAGTACCTTCATGTTTTATCAAAATCCTCACTCCAACGTAATAGGAAAAAATTGACTGCGAACACAAATAGCCACCCGGAAAGACGCGCGTTCGAAATTCGGACTCAGGTGCGTGTCGCCCCGCTTTCGGCAGTCTCAAGCCGTCAAGAAACAATTAAATGCAAATCAATTATTGCGCGGATATAAAGTGGCTTCGCCGCGTGGGGCTTATTTTATCTACGGTACTGCATGAAAACCAAACAGGAGAGAACACAGGCGGATCGCGAACAGGACGGGGTGCCGTTTTAACACGCTACTGATCTCGCTGTGTTTACGCCCGGTGGGTGAAGGCGGGAAGGAGGCCGCGGTGCAAAGGGTGGGGATTCGGTTGGTGAACATCTGAAGAGCCATCGCTACAGAGAGACAGCCACCCAACCTGACTCTACGCTCCATGTTTTCTCTTTTATCTCCCTATGAAAATCCGTCCCGCTGTGAAAACAAATCATTCTTGCCGCCTTTCCCTTTCTACCTCGTTCCCATCGGCGAATGCTGGTGCAACATCGCTAATCAGCTCCGGATATGCACATTTTAACGTGCCGCCGCTGACCTGGACCTAAAAGAGCGAGCGAGTTTTCGTTCACGGTCTAATCCACAAACTGTCCCTATATGCCTTTCAATTTATATTCATCCATGCCAACAACACTGGCCACCAGACAACTCAATTCCGGCATCGCAATTCCAGTCCCCTCTTCAGTTGAGGGTAATTTACTCACTAAAAATAAAAAGACAAATCAGCCTGGAATATCTAAAAGGTTATTCTATGTAAGAAGGCTGCATGCTAAAAGACTGGAAGGTACAGAACGGTGTTTAATTCATGTCATGTCTTGCAGGTAAGTGTCACTTACACACAAATAACATGGGCTGTGACACCACAGAGCTTCATATTGAAGTATTCCCAGAGGACACCCTCCATCTAATGACTCTTTAATATCCCTGAACGAGCTGTAGGCTACAGAGAGACTCGCACACTGCCAAGATATCGGCCCTTGGAGACGATTTTTTACTGTTTTTTTTTTTTGAATGGAAGAAAGAAGGCAATCTTAAATTTTAAATATTGTAAACATTCATTTCTATAAAGCATTTAATTATTGATGGTGATTGGTTGGCAAATGAGTTTTTGTTTAACCGCATAGCTCTGAATTTGTATACAGTTGCATATTGCTTCACCACAAAATTGCTACAAAATTTTGGAGAAACTGAACTTTTAAGAGCCATACTGTCTATTTTGGCCGCACTTAAAAAAAGAGAGAAAGAGAAAAATTATTCCAATTTTAGGTTTGAAGTTAAAGAGAAAAAAAAATAGTCATTATTTATTTACCCTCTGGTATCGTAAAACTGGCAGTGTTGGGGGTAACGCATTACAAGTAACGCAAGTTCCCCTTCAGTCGTTCTCTATGACGTTACGTCCCAAATACTTCAGTTTTGACGTAACGTCATAGAGAACAACTGAAGGGGAACTTGCGTTACTTGTAATAACTTGCGTTACTCTCCGTTCCCTCCTTCAGGGAACAAGGGTTACAGCTGTAACTGAGACGTTATGTAATAATATTACTTTTTTCAAGCAACTAGTAAAGTAACGCACTACTTTTGAATTTCTAAGAAAATATCTGAGTCACTTTTTCAAATAAGTAACGCCAGTTACTTTTTTCCCCATTTATTGATTGACAAGTCTCCTTTCTGGAAATTTGGAGTAAACATGATGTTACTGTATTCTAGACTAAATGTGAAAATGCATTAATTCATCTCACTCACAAAAAACAGATTCAGTATTCCTCAAAATGAATAAAAACAGTGAAATGCAAACTCAGAATATGACGCAACCCTGAGATAATTACGTTAAGTAAAACAAATATCCTTTGTGTATTTAATTCCATTTTATTAACTAGTGTCTTTGCTGCTGACCTTCGATGATGCAATTCAACCATACTAATAAGAAAAAATTACTTTAGATTAACATTTGTGCTTTTTTATAGCTGAAGAGTGATCTCCTGCATAAACGTACTTTTCTTTCAGCCTGAGGTGAATTTATTTCACTTTTGGTGTAAAAGGGCTTTTACATTAGAATTGTTTTATATTAAAAACAAAGAGGCAAGACCCGCCCAGATTTTGAAAAAGTGACGCAAAAGTAACGTAACACATTACTTTCTATAAAAAGTAATTAAGTAATGTAATTAGCTACTTTTTCAGGGAGTAACACAAAATTCTAAT
Organism: Cirrhinus mrigala; assembly: GCA_036247105.1. Taxonomy (NCBI): domain Eukaryota; kingdom Metazoa; phylum Chordata; class Actinopteri; order Cypriniformes; family Cyprinidae; genus Cirrhinus; species Cirrhinus mrigala. The sequence goes on from CM070018.1 coordinate 4,261,307, forward strand.
GCATTGCTTTTAAAAGTAACTTTCCCCAACACTGTTTATAACATTTCACTTTATTTACCGGCGTTATTTATAAATGTAATAATTTTGTGCTTATCTGTGTTTAACCTAAACTACAAGTAATGTTAATGTAGACCTACATACCGGTAGCCTATCTAAATATGATTTTATAATTTTATGCTATATAGACCTACCTCATTACCCTCCACTGGATGTATAATGAGCATTAATAAGCTACATTTTGTTATTTTATAATCCCATACTTCTGTGGATATTTTGGTGAAAGTAACTCAAAAGTAACTTAAAAGTAGTGTAACGCATTACAATTCAGAGACAGTAAGATTGTAATGTAACTAATTACTTTTAAAAGACAATAACTAGTAATATATAATGTATTACATTTTGGAAGTAACTTGCTAAACACTGAAAACTGGTATGATTTGTCTTTCCTATTCTGAAAAATAAACCATTTTAGATAATGCATTAGTTACTTTGCATGCATTTTGCCACAATAAATAAGCCAAGGTTTCAGCAAATTTAGCATAAAAGTAAGTGAGTAAATGAAGACAGAACTATCCCTTTACCTGAACAAGAACTGAATCAGTCTGATATGCCAATGAATCATTCAGACTGGTTCAGTGAACTGGATCAACTGATTCACTAAAAAGATTTAACTTATCTCATGAACATGTCATGACTAGATTATAATTTTGATTTAAAAAGACTAGGAAAAAAAATAATGAGCCATATTCTTCCAATTTTAAATAAAAAAAAACAAAAATTAGTCAGATACTCAGATGTGCAAATGAATTATTCAGACTGGTTTTGTGCGCTGAATCAACTGATTCACTGAACAGATTCCAATCATAAGAACAATTTATTATTTTAGACAGATCTGTGAAGCAGATTAACTGATTCATTGAACAAGCTGGAGTCAAAAGACCAATTGATTCACAAATCAAATGTTTTGTGGTACTTTTTGTCATTGTGGGTTTTTCTCATGGCCAGGATAAAATTACTGCTTACTTAAAAAAAAAAAAAAAAAAAAAGAGACAGAGAGAAAAAACATTCAATTATAGGTCTGAAGTCTGTCATCATTTATTCACCCTCTGGTATCATAAAACTGGTATGATTTGTCTTTCCTTTTGTGGAAAATAAACCATTTCAGAATGCATTAGTCGCTTTGCATGCATTTTGTCACAATAAAGGAGTCAAGGTTTCTGCAAATTTAGCATAAAAGCATCATTAATGCAATCCATATGACAGCTTTGTTTGAAAAATCACATCAATTACTATTAATAGTAATACAGTAGAATTACACCCCTTCTGGTCATCTCTAATTACCATCCAGCAGTCATAATCTATTGACCTTCTTTGTCTGAGACCAACCACAACAATGCATCTGTACCTGAATTATTATTTGTATTCATTTGAATAATAATATTTGAGAAGTTTTTGGGAAGGGTGGAGGACAACACTGATAAGAAAACACTTAAGATAAGGTTTAAGAAAAGGAGGGTAAAACAAAATGTCAACTTATTTATAGGCTTATGTTTTGTTTGTTTGTTTGTTTTAGCCTTTCAATCTCTTTCCCTCTCTTTGGTCTTTTGTTACCCAGTAGGCTGTGACATCCAGTTAACATATGGGTGGGTGAATCTGAGGTGGGGGCTGGGGGCTGGTGTCTCCCCACTTTTTTGGGGGGAACTATCCCTTTAATTGAACTCAAGAACCGAATCAGTCTGATTTGTAAATGAATCATTCAGACTGGTTTTGTGTACTGAATCAACTGATTCACTGAACAGATTTCAATCATAAGAACAATTTATTAATTCAGACAGATCTATGAACTGGATTAACTGATTCACTGAACAGACTGGAGTCAAAAGAACAAGTGATTCACGAATCAAACTTTTTTGGAACTCACTGTGGAGCTTGACAGCCTCACAGTTCTTTTCACCTTTTATTACACTGAAAAGAGTGGCCAGGATATTCTTCAAAAATGTATACTGATCTGGACAAAATTTTAATTTTTTGATGAACTTTCCATATAACTGAACTCAAGAACTGAATTAGGGCCAAGTGATATTCGAGGTGGGCCTGGGATGGGGGTGGGGGGTGTAGTGGTAACTACATACATTATTTTAATACAGAGATAGTGTGTTAAAAGCACATTTTAAATGTATAAGGCCTATTCATAGTGTCTCAAAATAGCACAGCTGAGTACACTATGTTCTTAAGTACATTAAGTACAAAATTAGTATGTGAAAATACAGCACTTTACATCATGGAACTGCATATTTTTTTTTTCACCTGGGGTAGTTGGTGTTACACAATGTATGGTCATACACTGATTACATTACTTGACCACCACTGTACCGCCTTCACTGACGTTTAGCATTTTATAGAAATAAAAATCATTAGTTCAGTTGGAAAATTTACGCTACAATTCTAAACCGAGAGCAACTGCTGCACCAGTGTGATCTCATGATAATACGTTTGTATTTTACGTAAAAATTGGTTCTATAAAACGTTTTCGTTTACGTTTTTCCAGACACTAACACAGGCAATATTGACGTATTTACTGTCCAGTATCTAAACGTACAAACATTTACACATTTTCAGCATTTAAACATACAATACTGACAACACCTAAAAATGAATCCTTATTAATAATAAACACTGAATTAATTTCATTATTATTGTTGTTTTTAGTTGTCGTATCAATGGCCTTATGTTTTCAGTTGCATTATTAAATTGTTTAATCGTTTATTCAATATGAAATGATAACATTTTGTTCTGTTCTGTGATTTCTGCTGCCAGCTTGTTTCCAAGATACATAATGTTAAACAACATAATGATACTTTAAACCTTTAAAATAAATAACATTTCTGCAATCGTTTGACCATTCATGTTATATTTACTTTGTTTGCCGTGGTCAGTGACGAACATCCTTTACACAGAGTGCGCGTTAATCACAAAATCAAAAGTGAAAGTAAACAGCGCAAAAGCTATTTCAATACCCTAGCGCCCTAGCGCGAAAACTATATACAATATTAAAAATGTTTCGGGGTGCAAGCGGTTAGAAAAAAAAAAAAAAAAAGGAAAAATTAAAATCTAGCTCAACTGAATATCGCTCCAATTTTGTGATTGGCTGTTAGGCTGTGTAGTGTGGGGCCAGGGTGGCCCAAGCTTCTGATTGGGTGGGCCAGGCCCACTGCGGAGCCTGACAGCCTCAGTACTTCTTGACTTACATTATTTTGAAAACTGAACTGATTCACTGAACAGTTAATTCACGAATCATGCAATGCTACTTGACTCATAAATGTGCCATGGTGAGACTGACTTTTTGTGCTACTTTTTTGTAACAGCCTCAGTTCTCTTTGATTTTTATTATATTATAAAGTGCAACCATGATATTCTTCAAAAACACAGGTCAGATTGAGTAAATAATGACAGAATCTGTGATTTACCGCCCATATTTTTAACAAACCTCAGGCAACGCTCATTGAGTGATGGCCTCCGCAAACGCTCTGCGCCCAATCCCAGCATGCCCTCTGTCTCTCGGCCCGGATTCAAGTGCACCGACTGTCTGTCCAACCCTGCGACACGTCCTGGCCGCGGCATCGTCGCAGACTCGGGGAGGCCAGGGTCACGTTGAGTAATGATGATAAAGTAAACAGCATGGCTGCTAAACGTGTCTTGGCTCGGGCTCCCGTCCTCATTAGAGTGGCTCGGCGAGGACCCGGCGTGCACCCGGCGAGGGCCCGCAGGCTTTTCACTCCCGGGTTAGCGCCTCATTTCCCGCTGACGGCTCTTTAGGGCGGGTGCTGATGGCTCCTGGAGGTGCGCGGAGTGGACAGGTGTCCACCGCAGAGAGCGTTTCGCCGCAGCTGGTACCATCTGGCACGGGCTCGTGCCATTCAGCTCGCTGGCACCGCACCCCTCCATCCCACCGTCCATGGAGAAGGCATGTCAAGGGCAGGCACGGTACAAGCTTACTCACAGGGCAGTGCGGACCCCCCTCGGGAGGGCCTACAGCCTGGGGTAGAGGCTAATTTAGCTTCCACACCCACTAACCGCACCACCTCCACAGGACTGGCAACAATGAGGCCCGACGGTGCCAAGTGTGGGCCGAGTCGCTCATTGTGTGTGCGCGATTTGTATTTGAAAAGAAAGAGAGCGAACCGCCGTACCTATTCATTAAGAGCTGGGCGGCATCTCTCGTGTTCCTGTGAAAGCAAAACAAATAAAAAAGTGCTTAATTACCTCTACTCTGGACTACATGTTAAACTCATGCATCTCCCTCTGCTGCTGTCCTTTTTTATGCTGTATTTACATCCGAGTCTCTGACTGACTATGTTTACATGCCCAGATTTTCATCGATATTAATTAAATTCCAACCGACTACAGATTCTGAATGTGTTTTTGTATGTGATGAACACAATGGTGCTTGGTCACTATAGATGTTGATTGGATGGTTTCTTTCTGACATTTTTTTTTTTTTTTTTAAGTTGTACACAAAACACAAATACGAATTTATGCTGTAAGTCAAAAGTCAAGCTCGGAATGAATGAATGAAAAATAAACTAAGATAAAATATGCATTACATGCATTTAAAAATGTAATAAAAATAAAATTTCTGTGCATGCAAAGAGTTATACTTTCTAACACAAAACAGAATTTATGCTGCAAGTCAAAGATCAGGCTAAGAATGAACGAATGAATGAATGAATGAATGAATGAAAAATAAAATAAAATATGTATTACATGCATTTCAAATAAAATTTCTGTGCATGCAAAGAGTGATACTTTCTAACAATACAAAACAGAATTTATGCTGCAAGTCAAAAGTCGGGCTAAGAATGAATGAAGGAATGAATGAATGAATGAATGAAAAGTAAAATAAAGTAAAATATGCATTACATGCATTTTAAGTAAAATTTCTGTGCATGCAAAGAGTGATACTTTCTAACAATACAAAACAGAATTTATGCTGCAAGTCCAAGGTCAGGCTAAGAATGAATGAATAAAAGAATGAATGAATGAGTGAAAAATAAAATAAAATAAAATATGCATTACATGCATTTCAAATAAAATTTCTGTGTATGCAAAGAGTGATACTTTCTAACAATACAAAACAGAATTTATGCTGCAAGTCAAAAGTCGGGCTAAGAATGAATGAAGGAATGAATGAATAAAAAAATAAAATAAAATAAAATATGCATTACATGCATTTAAAGTAAAATTTCTGTGCATACAAAGAGTGACACTTTTTAACAATACATATATATATATATATATATATATATATATAATTAAAATAAAATAAAAAATAATAATGCATCATGTGCATTTCAAATCAAATTTCTGTGCATGCAAAGGAAATCTTTCTTCACATTGCTGACTTTACTTAAAGAGATGTTTTAAGTTTTAAAAAGTTTAAAATAAATTAATAGTGCATTACTGTTCAAAAGGTTAGGGTCTGATGCATTTATTTGTTTAAAAATACAGTAAAAACTGTAATATTGTGAATATTAACACAATTTAAAATAACTGTTTTCTAATAAAATATATTTTAAAATGTAAATTAATCCTGTGATGCAAAGCAGAATTTTCAGCATAATTTCTCCAGTCTTCAGTGTCACATGATCCTTCAGAAATTATTCTATAATGCTGATTTTCTGTTCATTTCTTATTATTATGAATTATGTAGTGCTTCATATTTTGCAGTAAAACATTTTTTCAGGTTTCTCAGATGAACAGAGAGTACAAAAGAACAGCAAATAAAAAAAGGAAAAAAAAAAATTCTCTCTCTCTCTATATATATATTTACAACATTATAATCACTGATCAATTTTATGCCTCTTTGGTAAATAAAAATGTATTTGACTAAATAAATAAATAAATATTTGCTGTAATAAACACTAAAAAACCACTTTTGAATGGACCACCATTCAATCTGATTCAGCTGGTTTAGAAATTTTGCTCAGATCAAGCTAAATCAGATCATTTTATCAGTCTGAGGTGTTTACATGACATCTTTTGATTATTATTAATCCACAAGTGACATTATTGACAGATTATTAGGTTGCATGCAGTAAATTACGTAGCTATCGTGTTAAAAACACTGAGGACTCAAGTAGAAAAATGTACATTATATAACAGGAGAATCTACTTACAGGCAGTAATATCTGTCAAAGGCATCACTCTTGAGGTAATAACTATAGATCAAGTGGGATATCCTCTCATCTGAACAACAATAACTGATATGGAATAGAAATAAGCCTGTACATTCAACCGTACAGCGCTGGAAGATAGTCCTATTTGTATGCGCCCACTTCTGACTTATATTCATAACGATTTCAGCGGCTAGCCGTGAACAATGCCGGTCATAATTTGGCAGAGCTCTTCACAGACAGCTTTGATAGACACTTATGAAATGCCTGCATTCGTTCAAATGCATCTGCATCCTTTCAAGTGTTTAAACTCGGGTTGTCAACTTCACCTGCTCGTGCAAACGGGAGGAAAATACCAACTGAAGCTAGTGACGTTGAAATGTGAGTTTCTTTCAGAATGATGAATGATTTTATCCTGAAACATTTCATTTGCTTGCACTGAACCATATTAGGCAGCAGTGCTCAAAACCCTCAATTTCACATGTAATTGTTCTACTATTGTTCCAAATCCCTCTGAATGACATGGTGGCAGATCGAGGAAAAAAAGAAACACTTCTTATGATTGTTAACTGCTCTTGTAATGAAGCCTATGATCATCGCATTTCACACAGAATGCTTCTGTCAAGACGTCGGGCGTTTGTGATGCTAGCTTTAGTCGATTAGCCACGCTCACACTAGTTGATATAAGAGCGCTGATCTCTTTAAAATTGAGGGCTTGTTTCTCGTATTGAAATTGGATTGTCAACCTGAACAGAGTCGTCGTTTTCTACAATTATGCAGCGTGCAATAAACAGATGTGAACAATCATACATGAGAATAATTGACAGCCATAAACGTTAATCCTGAAGAATCAATAAGGTATAAAAGCAATCAGATAGGCAGTCTTAGAGAAATCGATCAGCGTTTGTAGTGAGTTGGTAATGTGTTTCCCTGAGAGAAAAGCAGCTAATCACAGCAAAAAAGGCTGGGTTGTTTCAGCTGTGCAATACTAACGCAATGCATAATGTTATAGGCCTATATGAGGTTCAATGAGAATGCATGATTATAAAGAATAATATAAAATAATTATTCTATAAGGAGGAATGAGCAGGTCTTGTACAGAGATACAATAGGGGTTTTCAATCTTCACAGTTCCAGGGACTCATTAATAATAATAATAATAATAATAATAATAATAATAATAATAATAATAATAATAATAATAATAATACTTTACTGCATATTATTAAATAAACATAACATAAAAAGTATATAAAATTTCTATGAATACAATTTTAAATGTTTAAAAATGTGTACTATAATATGTAATATATACATACCTACATACATACATACAGTTTTTTATTAATTCCAAATATTCTTACCTAAAAATTATTATTAAAGAAACAATATATAAAATGTTAAAAAATTACATTTACTTATAATTTCTAGTTAATTAAATGTAAAAATAATATGTAACTTAATAAATAATACTTCTATTTATTTATAATTTCTAGTTAATAAAATTTAGAATAAAAAAAATGTACATTTTATGTACATGAAGTGTGTGTGTGTGTGTGTGTGTGTGTGTGTATATATATATATACTGTACTAATTCAGAATAATTTACAAAAATAAAGAGTAATATAGTAATATATATTAGAATTTAAAAATATATAATATTATATTTTTATTAGTTAAATATAATAATATATTTTTATTAGTTATTATGAATGTATTATTATTAATTATTGTATTAATTTTATGAATTGCATATTATTAAAGAAAATAAATATTTAAAGAAAATTGTGTATTACATAATATAATTATCACCATAAAGTCTGGCAGATGTTTTAAAAAGCTTTAAAAAAATAAATAATAATAATAATAATAATAATAATAATAATAATAATAACATTAAAATATTATTATAATATAAAAATGTTTAGAATTTCTAGTTAATAAAATTTAGAATTAATATAAATGTGTATTGTATGTACATTGTATGTATGTATGTATGTATGTATCTATCTATCTATCTATATATATCTAATCTATCTATATATATATATATATATATATATATATATATATATATGAACAAAATTATTAATAATTATTTTATTAATTTTATTTTTATTCATTGCATATTATTAATGGAAAAAAATAAATATTATACAAAAAACTCAATAATGAATATAATTTTATATTATAATTGCATTGTTTTGTATTATACAATATTATTATTGCCATAAATTTGACATTTCTTCATCTGGCAGATTTTTTTTTTTTTTTTTTTTTAAATAAAAAAATTGTATTAACTAGACATGATTAACAATATATAAAATTAAAAAAAATATATTATTTATATTTATTTGTAATTTCTACCTAATAAAATTTTAAATGAATGAAAATGTGTATTGTGTATAATATATAAATATATATATATATATATATATATATATATATATATATATATATATATATATATATATATATATATATATATATAATAAATTAAATGTCTTTTTCATTTAAGCACAAATTGAAAGCAAGGCCAGAGAAACAGCACATTGTGAAACAGTGTGGGTTATGGTGAAGCTTCATCTGACCAGAGTAACAAGAGTTGAATCCCTAGCAAGGTCACCGCTGAGCTCTCACCTACCCTGTGAAGTGTGAGGTCAGACAGCACAGCATTATGGGAGGGCATTCCCAATGATGCGTCACAAAGTGCCGTTTATTGAGGACCCTGACACCTCTCCCTCCTCTTTCCTGACCACTTCTCCTTCCATCTGCCTTCTCGTCTGTCTTTATCAATTTTAAAGCGAGCAGGAGATATATTTGCCGGTTGACTCTTGACCCTTGCCCAGGTCGCGGGTGACGTTTCCAGCAGGAGGTCTGGCCTGCCTTATCGCACATTCTCCTTACTCACGCTCGGCCACGTCAAGGCCGTTCTGATGGAGGCAAAAGCCAGACACCACTTTAAATTTCATAAGCCCCGGACACATGATTTGGAGTGGGAAAAAAGAAAGATAACAGACGAGGTCCGCCGTCCTCATGTTGGCCTGCTCTCTCTCTCTCACTCTAGGTTTCTCTCCTGTCATTCATTACCGGCAGATTTCGGCGAGCCTTCACTAAGTTGGTAATTTGATAAATGGGGCAGCCCTGCTCTCATGGTTATCACTTTAACAATCAAACAAGCCGGTTATTGTATTTCAAAACACTGGAAAGACCTTCAACCCAAAGTGGCCCAGGAAATGTTTTGTTCCTTCAGAGTCGGCTCGCAAAAACTACACCTGAACGAGAGCTGTTTCTGATTAGAGAGAAAACGCCATGTCAAAACCTATGCGATGGGAAAGCCTGCTAGTACACACGGTGAGCTTGTATCCAAAAGCAAAACAATTAATACAAAAATAACAATAAATGCACTTACATGGACGTAACAAAATACATGGACAAAATACATGGACGTGCCCATGATCTGATCTTTAGTACATATAGTATACAGTATAACATATAAGGTAGGCCTATATATTTGTATGTATTTAACATAAAAATTAATGACTCGTTAAAAAATAAAGAAAAATGTTACATATTTAATTTTGACACATTTGGGTATTTTTACTGTAACATAAACTATGTACTGTAGTACTGTAATATTTAAATGTTTCATTATTTTATTATATATACACACATTATATATAAATTATATATATAATTTTTAATTCATATATTGATAATGTTGATTTACAATTTAATAAAATTAAATCAAGATAAATCTAACTTTTAATAAATGTAACAACACTAAACAAATCATCAATAAATTATCATTTAAATATATATTTAAAATGTTATATACATTTAAACTTTGCTATATATATATATATATATATATATATATATATATATATATATATATATATATACACACATATACACACACACACACACACACTTATATAAAATAAAATCTATTAAACTATTAAAATAAAATAATTAAACCAAAAAAATATCATTAGTATATATATGGTACAGAGATATATGGTATATCTTTTTATGAGATATATTTACATACTTATATATATATATATATTATTTTAAATTCATATACTGAAAATTTTTATTTACAATCACATTAAATCCAACAAAATTACATTCTTACAAAATGTAACAATATTAAAAAAATATTAATAAATTATCATTTAAATATAATTTAAAATGTTATATATATTTAAATCTTTGCTCTCTCTATATATATATAATCCCTATTTTTATATTAAAAAAAATCACATAAAATCTAACTTTAAATAAACATAACACTAATTTAATATCAAATAAATTATCATTTTAAATATATATTTATATATTCATATTTATATTGAAAATTTTGAAATAGAATTTATACATAACCTCTATTTTTATATAAAATTGTATATCTATTTATATAAAATTTCATAATTTTATTAGATAGTTTTATCTATTTTATATTAAATAAAATCTAACTTTAAATAAATGTAATATTAATTAAATATTAAATAAATTATAATCAGTATATATGGTATAGAGGCCTATTTACTTCATTTTATGAGATATATTTAATTTTTTTTTTTTTTTTTTTTTACATATGAAATAGGCCTACACATAAAAACGACTAAATAAAATGTATGTACTTTTTAATGTCTGATTGCGTACACACACACACACACACAAACATATATATATTCTAACTTGTTTCCCATTGTATAATACTTGAGTTATATCTCAGAGACTTTAGAGACAGTAAAATTAAAGTAATAAAACACACAACTGTAAATGGATGGGCCACCAATGAAACCACTGCAAGAGAGCCAATAAACACACACACACACACACACACACACAAAAATGACCGTACAGCTACGTATATTAGTATGGCAAGTTGCACTGTCGCCATCAGTAAACTCATCTCGACTTGTTGACTTGTAAATAATGTAAGTAGTTCCGGCCACAGTATAAACAGTACAGCAAAGTCTCTACCGGCCAACAACCTTCACAGCTCACAGCATCATCGACGTTAGCCACGCTGTGCGACGCACACTTTACCATACAGTGTGTGTTTATAATTCTAACTGCCTTGTGTGTGTCTCTCCCTCATATGTTCAGAGAGAGTGAGAGAGACGGATAATCACGTCTGGCTACACATTTTAATCAGTTCGCCCAATCAAAGAGATAATTGGATTGCATTGCCTGATTGCAAGACTCGCTGAAATTGGATCGCAAATAAATTGCCTCAAACTTGTGGAAAAAAGGGGAGGATTGGAAAACAAAGAGCCTTCTCCATAAACAAAGGGGTCTCACATGCACAAACATCCATTACCAAGTCTAACCGATCTCCTCGTCCGAAAGCCAAACTATTAGGTTGCACTTTTCTCTCTGGCCGAAGCGTTCACCTGACACGGATCCAAAGCAGCTCAGTAGACAATTAAAGGATCTGTGCTGAGCCAGTAATGACCTACTAACCCTATCCCGCGCCGGCCCTCCCGGGACCGCCCTTGTCACCGAGTTATCAATGGCTTCCTCTCCAGCGGTGGAAATGAGCGAGAACGTATGGACTCCGGACCGACCGGAGACTCTCCACCGCGGGCTAAGAGGGAGTCGCTACAGATTTATATGTTTATGCCGCATTAAAGCCAAGCCACCGGGCTAGACGACACCGGCGCGCGGTAATAAAGAGAGCGTGGGCGTGCGCGCCATCGCGAGGCATCCGAAATCCATCAACCTGTACCAAACAATAACAGCCCCAGCTCGGCCCCTCTGTCATCAGAGCTAATAAACTCGGCAGCACTCATTAGAGTGAACAAGACACACATTAGAACGGCATTATGTTCTGGGCAATGCACTATATTAATTTCACCGCCATAATGTGTGTTTTATTGCATCCAATAAGCATTTTTAATAAGCAAAGTGATAAGTGCTTCCCTTGTAAAACATCGCCAATTAGAGCGGCGGCGGCGTCTCCGAATGCTCTCGCTCGACAAAGTTAGCGCTCGGGCTCGGCTAATGACCGCCCGCGCAACAACTTTGCGAGACAAAAGAAACTCGACGCGAGTAAACGGACGCGAACGTACGGCCCCGCTCCTTCTCCGGAGAGAACAAAGGGGCGCCCGAAACGACGTCTTACATCATGGCGAACGCGCGCCACGTGAAAGCGATACTCTCGCAAAAGTCGCCGCTCGCACAGGAAGACAAAGAGAGGAAAAAGCGCACGGTTTCTCTTTCCCTGACAATTTGGAGATCTTGTAGGAGGCTTAATTGTGTAATTGGGTGTCTCAGCTGGCTGGTGCTTCCCCCGGCTGCTCGCAAAAGCCAGGCGGCGCGGCATCACTTTAATTAGCCGAGGCAGACAAAAGGGGTGATCTCTAAACACAAATAAACGGCGTATACCTAAGAAGCGCTGGAGAGGGGCCCTTTTGTTGGAAAACTTTGCTTTTTTCCCTTTCAAATGACTCGGTCTACTGTGGGTTGTTATTCTTACAACTGCATGACAGCTTATTTTAATGGATGTTATGATGTCGCGGGGCAAAGCGCGTAGTCTGGCCCCGGCCTGCCGCTAATGAGACGGTGAGATGGTTCTCCTGCTGTTATCGTTACCAGCGCTGGCGGAAAGAGGGGCTCATCTTTAATCTCAGGCCCTCGTCCTTTGGGTCCAATGTTAAGGCATCTCCAAAATCATAACATACTAATTAATTTTATTTTTCAGGAGGGTTTCAATAAGCACGCCTGCCGCAGTACTTTGTGTGACTTACAAACACTGTTTGCTTTCAGAGAAGGGCAGCTAATTGCTTCCCGGCTTGACATCATTATATGGCTATGCGAGGGGATGTAGACTGTTTAATTAAGGTTGGATGCAAGTTCATTATTAGATTCACACAGAGTCTGTGTGCACAGGCTTCGTTCCTGCAAAGCCCCCACTGTAATTTAATACAAAGGGCCTTTTGATTTGCAGTTTTATTTTATTTTTCCAATATACGAGCCCCCCGCCGCACGCTCTCTGCTCGGCCTTCCGCTTAAGCGTGCGTTCTAAGCGCGACGCGTCCAACGCCGTCCTCCCTCTGCGCGCGGTGACAAAAGATATTTATCAGCAAGTCCGAAATGCGAAATGATCGCTCTAATTGAAAAGTACACGGTTAACTAATGCTAATAGTCTTTAGATTAAGTCGCTGCCTTACCGCGCTGGCTTTTAACCCTACAACACGTTTCTCAGCTCATCTAGTTTTTCACCCAGACAGCCGGCCGCGGCGTGTCATTTGTCTCAATTACTGATTGTTAGATTAATTTGATGTTACCTTTCCGCAAAGCACTCCTCTTTAGATACGTGCGCCGCGACAATGCAATTAGGTCATCGGAGGGCTAATCGGATTTAGCGCGTTAGCGTCAGATGCGTAAGTGAAGACGTTAATATTTATTTATTCCTAATTGCACGCGGGTTATCCATCCTGCGTTAGGAGGCCATTTTCACTCTGTCAGAAAAAATAAACTCCCTTATTAACAACTTACTCTGAATAATATCCTCTCCGCCGCCTGAGTAATCGCCTACTAGAGTGGCCGTGCGTTTTACATTCAGCGCGTCGCCTCCATCGGTACATCACGGCGCAATCGCTGATCGGCGTAATCTAGCGTCTCTGTTTTGAGAATATGCTGCCGTTGGCTTGAGGCGCTGGTGCGATTCAAACAATTTATAATGAACGTGACACGGTGAGGTTAACAACTGCCTGGTGAAGATATTCACAAAGAAACATACAATATGAATATCGCTCAAAGCTGCAAATGTGGGCTGGTGGAGAGATGCATTCTTGATGAAACACAAAAGCAAAAATCATTAGAATATAAAGCGTAATACCTCAAGAGCAACGCGGCAGCTTCAAAGGTTGTTAGAATATAATTGACACTTTCAACTTGTAGTGTCCCGGAGTCATTTGCACCAGTGGAAAGAAACCAGCGCTAGTTTTGATTTCTTCCAAGACTGCTTGATTTGCATTCATCATGGCGATTTAAAACGAAGCGCGCACAAACACACGAACAGCCAGTTTTGACCCTATTTGCCTTTCACGCTCTCCCGTTTTTGTGCATGCTAATTTGCTATCGTTATTCCAGCGGTTGTGTTTGCGAGAATACAGCATAAGCGTATGCGCCTCGGGGTGCTCGCACATGCGTGCGTACGCAAGTATGTATAGTATGTATGATGTGATGCAGTGCAGTGTATAAATAGCTGCTATGTGTTGGTCTTAATGACGGTGCAATGGCTTGCTGTTGCCCTAAGGGCCAGTGCGCTCAGAAGGAGCTTGTGTTCAGACTCACGCTTCTCCCAATGTGTGTATGTGTGTGTGCTCAATGACTCCAGGCTTCCAGCTTCAGATGACCTTGTACGGGGTCCCACAAATGGTTTTTCAAGCTCACTGCTGTGGAGGGAAATTGATATGTTTACACAAGGCGCAATTATTTATATGACATTACGCACTGCAGGTATGGATTCAATTTGGCTTGATTCGAACAGATCCTGCTGGAAAATGAGCAAACGGCAGTGCCAAGGAGATGGGGGTATTTCACAGGTTTTAAGTTATGCAACACTTTTGGCGTTAATGCAAATGTAAACAACAGTTAGTCAAAAAGCTATCCGTTAGCTGTCGCATTCATCTCAATGCCAGTCGCTCATCTGGTGAGTGACCTTCTCAGGATTATGCATCTTGGTTTTTGCCATCTTTGTACATGGGAACTCTAGGCACGGAAGTTTATGAGCCAATATCCAAGTTGAAAAAACCATGTGATCAGGTGACACTCTGGAACAACTGGAAATTGAAACAAGAATGTGCAAAAGTCCCAAACTCTTCACTAGCGAAGTGCATTTCATGCTTTTAAGAGTGCTTCAAAAAAGAATACTAAAACTAAAATGATCACAAATAATTTTTTAAACAAAGTAACTGAAATAAAGCTTAGATAAAATATAAAACTTAAACTTAAAACACTTAAGGAGAGACACTGCAGGCAAAAACGCAGTTTTTTCATACACCTGTCAAGTTTGAGATTTTGGGCTTTTTGGTTTTTCATAAAGTGTTTTTTCAGACTAGTGGAAAGAGAACATACTAAAGACACTGTTAAGTGTTTATTTTATAGCACTTTATCTATTTGTATCAACAGATTTCAATTACAATACATATTTTTAAAAGCCTTTTTTCTCAAAATGAGTTTTTTTTCTCCTACACTGAGCCATAAATCTACACTTCAGTAACACTTATACACACCAAACTTTACATTTTTATTTCTGTCTTTTTTATCTCCTGAAGGGTTTTACAAAGGGATTTGTTCATATGTAATTTGCTTGATTTTATACAACATTTTATTCCCCCAAAAATGTGTAAAAATATATTTTTTTAAAAAATATGTTTTCTATAAGTATTTTCTGAATTATGGAGTGACAAAATGAGATACCCACAATTCCCTCTTTAAAAAGATTTGACACTAATGTGTAAAAAAAAAAAAATTTGACAAGAATTTTGAAACTGACTTCATCCAGTGTTTAGATTTTTGTACTAGAAATGTATGCAAATTAGGACATATTTCATTAAATAATGCCTCATTTGCATATTTAAACCTAACATTTTAGAAAACTTGTAATACAAAAAATTATTGCAATTATCAATGTAATCAATCAACTGGGTAAGTAAGGTGATAACTATTAGTTAACTTTTTTACTCTATTCACCTGCAGTGTCTCGCCTTAAACTCGTTTCAGTTAGTTGCCAAAGCAAAATGGTTAATACTAACATTGAAATAAAAGTAAAATAAAGGTAATTAAAAATATTTTTAAAAATGACACATAGCATATTATATATATAATAAAATACTAAACTAACACCATGGACTTAATTTGTTGCTTGCAAAAGTGACTTCTGGATGCATTTCAATGGAGAAAAACAATTTTTAAAATACTATAACACTATATAAAATAGCACTATATAATTGTGCTTAGTTTGTTGCATGCAAATGCAATACACAGTGACCTTCGAATGCAATTCAATGGAGAAAAAAAATATTTTTAAGAGCATGATAGTGTACTACATCTACAAACAATGGCTAACTGACCCATTCTAACTAGCCAAACCTAAACACCACCGATCTGTCCATCTTCCCAGCAGGAGACAATTCCTGATTGGATGAGAATCCGCGTTGCAACTTTTCCCTCCCCGCATCTCTCTCTTCTGCTTGTTTTCTTCATGCTCTCTTTAAAGCCCATTAAACTCTAATTGCATTCATTGATGCTGACTAACAATTTCAGCAAAACATTGCGGTTAGTGTAATACCATGCAAAAATAAATAACTACCAGCGATTCAGCCACATTATAAATCATTTGTGCTGTCTCTGCTTAGTCTAGCAATTAATTTTTAGGCTCTTGAGCATGTTGCTAAGAGGGCATAATAATACGAAGCACGTATTTATGCTTGCCATATTAACTTGTTAGCGTCATTGTCTACATATGGTGCGCCGGAGAAATCTGTCCCCACTACTTAGCAAACGATAAACGTCGTGTTGCCGGAGCAGGAATGCATAAAGCAGGGCGTACGGCGTGTCAAAGCTAAGCTGCTGAAATGAAGCATTACACCAGTGTTTATGCATGCTGTTTAGCTCTGTTAGAACAGCATACTGGCATATGCAAGTTTTTGTATGCATGGAATATGCAGATTTCCTGCATTTGCAGAAATGTGCAAAGACTGTATGGCATGCTACTCACATGCAAATTGATGTTGGAAATGTTTATGGTTGCATGATGCATGCTTACTTTTCACTTACGACGTAAGTGAACACTAGGTTTCCATTTGGAACAGAGCCATTTGTCCTTAAATGGATAAGTTGTTGTTTTCCAGCAGGCCGAGTCCCGTGTCAATCTTATCTGTCAAATAAACGCTCCTTTAAAGGGCGGCCGGGTTATCGCGTCGATCTGCCGGTAATGGTGGGATCCCTGGGCTAAACGTGTTTGGTTTAGCATGACACGTGTATTTCTCGGTGCGGAGTGCGAATTTGCGGCCGTTGTTATCTGCTCGGATTAAGGGCCAGCGGCGGCTTGTCCGCTGTGATTATCCTGACAGCCAGTCGGCTGACCACCGCTTCTCCTCTCTCGTTCTCGGTCTAATTGAAATGTAAGGACTCGCCTAGGCGGTTATCCTCCCTTATGGAAAATAAATGGATTGAGGAATATTTATTCCATGCCCTGACTGCGAAATTAGGGCGGAATGTAAGTTTGACTAACTCAATCAATGAATTTAGTAAAGATGTATTTCAGAGCGGTATTTAAGGATTAGTCGCAGCGTTCGGAAATGAAAGCGGCTGACGTTTTGACAAATCTATCTGGGACAAGATCAACAACTTAATGTTTAAACCAATCACTCTGAGTATATATTTGAGCTCGGATATGCAGATGTGATGTTCAACTCCCCGAGGTTCAAATATACACTCGAAGGATCAACAGCACTCTCGATGGCCAAATTACCCCGAAATCCTTCGAATTTATCAAACATGAATTTCAACAAGGAACCTCGTCTGAAGAAACACAAGAAGCGCCCATTAGCGCACATGGAAAATAAATGCCTTCAAGGTTTAACTACTTATTTTTGACATGCAATCAGCTTGACTGTGTTAATTTACATAGCCTGATAAATACCATCTGGACGGTAATGCGAAATAACTCAAGGTACGAAATTGAGCATTCGCCCCTGCAACCAATCAATGAAACAGCAATGGGCAGCCTCCTCCTCGGCCTGCCTAAATATGTTGAGGCATCTGATCTGAATTTTAATGATATAGCTGCGTCTTTCCATTATATCAGCACAGATGTGAAGCACAATGTTTTGCGCCGCTGTTTATTTTGTATTATTTTCCTTAAAGGGTTAGCTCTCACCAAAGAAATGAAAATTCTGGCATTATTTACTCACCCGCATGTCGGTCCAAAATCATTCAAAATAACTGCCGTTATTTGTTTCTGTGGAGCAGAAAATTATTTTGGAAGAATCCTCCATACAGTTCAGTTCATTCACCACAGGCTGTCAAGTTGAAAAAAAAAAGGACAAAGTATAAATGAATATATATGCATGCATTTGATCTAAAATAAAATAAAATAAAATAAAATAAATTGTATATTTATACATTTTATCTATGTACATAAATACAAACATACATATTTATAGAATTTATTTATATCAATATAAATAAATATATAAATAAGTAAATAAAAAAAACTACAATTTCCAGCCCTCACTGTACTATGGAGAACATAAAAGTTGCAAAAGTCCAAAAAAAAAAAAAAAAATAAAAAATAAAAAATAAAATAAAATAAATGCTAGCTTTCATTAGTAATAAGCAAAATGATCAGAATCACAGTCACTTTTACTTTTAAGATAAGTTTCTATTTAATTACGGCAACAGTATATGACACAACATATATATTTGTGTTCTGTTAATTTAATTAAAATGGTTTATGAGTAAAACAAACATGTGGCAATGCCTATTTTTTATTTCCTGATCTTGTTCTCCCATCTATCCATAATTTTATTATGGAGAACACAAAAGTGGCAAAAGACAATAAAATAAAATAAAATAAAATAAAATAAAATAAAATAAAATAAAAATGTATAATTGAAATCTTATATCACAGTTATTTTTACTTTTACGATAAGGTTATTTTTAATCACAGCAACAGTATGTCACAATATGGTTATTTGTGTTCTGTACATTAAATAAAATAAAATAAAATAAAATATGTACAATCAAAGTCTTATATCACAGTTATTTTTACTTTTACAATAACTTTATTTTTAATCACGGCAACAGTGTCACGACAAATGTGTCAATTATTTGTGTTCTGTAAATTCAATTAAATGGTTAAAATAAAATAAAATAAAATAAAATAAAATAAAATAAAATAAAATATGTACAATCAAAATATTATGTTATTTTTACTTTTATGAGAAGTTTATTTTTAATCACGGCAACAGTATATGTAACAAAGTTATTTGTGTTCTGTAAATTTAATTAAAATGGTTTATGCATTAAACAAACATGCCTATTTTTTTTATTTCCTGATCTTGTTCTCCAATCTATCCACAATTTAGAGCCCTCACTCTTCTATGGAGAACATGAAAGTGGCAAAATAAAATAAAATTTAATTAAAAATAAAATAAAATAAAATAAAATAGAATTCACAGCCCTAAAAGATAATTTTACAATTTTCACTTAATGAAAAATATAATTTCTGAATTCTTTCTATTTGATTCTGGTGCAAATTAGGACCTGACAATGTTCTTCACAGGTTTCATTAGATTCCCTCACTTTTTTTTGTATAAATAAATAAAGATTTCAAAATCTTGCTCTTATAACAGTTTTGTTTCTCACATCATCTAACTTAAGAAAGCTTTGAATAAAATTATTTGAAGTGGAGTCATTAAAGTCATTTTATGGTGCTTTTTGTTCATTTTAGAGCTTGACATCTGTGGTCGCTTCATACTGTCATTGCATGGAAAAAAGTCTCTTCATAACTTCTCCCTTTGTGTTCCACTGAAAGAAACAAACAGACATGAGAGAGTAAATAAAGACAGAAGTTTCATTTTGGGTGATCTATTCCTTTAAAGGGGTCACTGTGAATGGATCACAGAGTTATTCGCTTCCTCATGAATATCATACATTTTCTTATTTTGTTTGCAGAGCGTCACACGACCTTGCTTTAGTTTAACTTGTCATGTTAGCCTGTCAGCATTGCTTCCCGACGCTGTTTTGTTCTTGTCTGTTTGTGTCATTGCATATGTGTTTGTTTTTATGAAAACAAAGACCTTCCCAAAGTGTCAGTCACACGATGTTAAATGTGTATTATTGTGCGCGTCTGACTGAAATTTGAATATCCAATAAGCAGAGACAGAGGAGGTGAAAACCCCCAGGGAATTCCCTCCACCCCCAACATACACCAGCGCAACAAAAAAGAGGGGAAAAAACCATTGAGCGTGTTTGTTTCTCACCAGGATAAACAGATCAGAATTAGAAGAAGAAAAAAAAAAAACAACAACAATAGGCCTGGATGCTACTGCAAGACTTTAACTTCAAAACTGGAACAACGCTATGAGACATGTATGGCCGGGCTTCATTATGTCAGTCAGTTCTTAATGATGTAGGGAGACTGGCTAAAGTTCATCGTCGCCGCTAATCAACAAAGCTGAGCTTATCAAGCACACGTCCTGCTGTTACATTTTAATTGAATTATACCTTTAACCCAGCTTTAACACTTTCTTGGAAATGGGTAAAGTTTAGAAGGTCATTTACTTCTAACAACTTTCTTTTTGCTGGAAATGTCTCTAATGTGGCCTGCTATAATTAATGTAGTGGAGGACTCTATAGGCTAGTGGCTTTGACATACAACTGTTTCAGATGTAATATAATGGAAATTGCATGTTAGTTAGAGCCATGGTGGTTCCCATTACAAAAAAAATGTCAACACATTCTTTAAATGGGGTAATTAAATGTTTTACCAAAGTACTTTACAGAATACCATGGTATTACCATCATGATAACACCACGGAGTTCAGGTCCAACTTATATGATCTATCCATAATTTCCTGCCCTCACTACTACTATGGAGAACATAAAAGTGGCAAAAGAATAAAATAAAATAAAATAAAATAATTATTTGTGTTCTCCAAATTCAATTAAAAATGGTTTATGAGTTAAACAAACATGTGGCAATGCCTATTTTTACATTTCCTGATCTTGTTCTCCCATCTATCTGTAATTTCCAGCCCTTACTCTGCAATGGAGAACATAAAAGTGGCAAAAGACAAAATAAAATAAAATAAAATAAAATAATTTAAAAAAAGTAAATAATAAAAAATAAAGTAATATGAAATTAAATTTATATATATATATATATATATATATATATATATATATATATATATATATATATATATATATATATATAAAATAAAATATACATATATGTATTTTTTTTAATAAGTAACAAGGGTATGATCAAAATCTTCTAATATGGATATGGTCATTTTTACTCTTAAATAAATAGTAATAAAATTAAATAAAATAAAATAAAATTCCATGCTGATTTTCATTAGTAATAATAGTAATAAATGAATTTAATACTTTACAAATGAGAGGTACAGTACTTCATCTCACAATATTTCATTATTTCATTACAATAATTTAAAATTAGTTCATAGGAACAATTTTTCCTAACAAATTGTTAATAAATTTTATAATTAACTGTAAAAACAACAAGAATAAACACAGTGTAACACACACAAATATATATATATATATATATATATATATATATATATATATATATATTCTTGTAAAATGGTCTACAATTAATTTTGTTTTATTTACAGATTTATATATATATTTATATATATATTAAGATTTATACATCATCTGAAAGCTGAATAAATGAGCTTTCCTATTGATGTATGGTTTGTTAAGATAGGACAATATTTGGCCCAGATCCAACTATTTGGAAATGCCAAAAAAAAAAAAAATTCAAAATACTGACAAAATCACCTTTAAAGTTGTCCAAATTAAGTTATTAGCAAGTTCTTAGCAATGCATATTACAAATCAAAAATTAAGTTTTGATACATTTATGGAAGGAAATTGGAAATTTACAAAATCTCTTCATGGAACATGATCTTTACTTAAAAGCAATGTATTGTTGGCTATTGCTACAAATATAGCCTCGCTACTTACAACTGGTTTTGTGGTCCAGGGTCACATATGATACTCAAAATTACTTTTTTTTTTTCATCTTTGTTTAGGCCTTAAAACTACAGCATAGCCCCCGTTCAATGCTATAGCACGTCCAGGTGTTGAGCTCGGCAGCTGTACCCACAGTAGTTTTGCACAGTCATATTTTATGGCGTGTAGATCTAAAGCGTGCCACGTTTTTTCTTTCTCTGCCTGAGCAGATCCCACTTAAAAGCCTGAAGAGAAATCATGTTGTTGTCATGAGCAGGGCGACAGGCCAGTGGAGATGGATGATTCATTTCCATCCCCATTAATACTATGATTTGTTTACAGATGCATTGCAGGTCTGGAGAGAAGTACTCTCTTCTGCCCGAGAGTGAGAGATGATTTGTGTACCGCTGGCTTAGATTAGCTCCAGTCCCCATATTGGACATCATATTTCCCAAGGTATTTTTCCTGCAGGCCTAAGTGAAAACCAGATGTCACACACGTCAGCTGCGAGAGGGTATGAAGTATGCTTTTTTGTCACCGTGATAGTCGAGACCATAAAAAAATGTGGCGATATCTTCCCGACACCTATATATATCCTGTTCTCACCCCTCGGCCAGGCTCTGAATTAAACAAACCCATCACAGAGAGTTTAAACACAAATCACTGTCTATCATGTTGTGTTATTGAGTCACAGCACTTTGGCTTCTACACTAGGTTTGGCTTCTGCACAACACTTAAAAGTGTGTCTATAAAAATATCTTACATAGTCTTATGTCATGCTAATGTAGAGAGGCACAAATCCTTGTTCTGAAACGGTTGCTTATAACCAAACAAACACGCAGAAAAATACACAAGTAGGCTAAGTATTTGAATGCTCTGCCAATGCACTGCAAATCTGATCTCACTTTACACACTTGACCTGCACTCTTGCACTCCAGAACTCAAGGGGGCGACAGATTGAACTTGAAAGGTTTGTGCTATTAAACCACATGTGTTATTATTCAGGTAGCTAACTATAAACAGCTTCTCTCTCAAGAGTTCAGACTGATTTCCATTTAGCGAAAACTCACAGCAGTTCTGGAAATGTGTAATTATGTTGCATTACGAATTGGTTTTGAATGCACTTTTAAACACCACATAACATAAAGCTTGTATCACTAGAATGCTTAGAGGATGTCTTTTGCCTTTTTTGCATTTTAGCATGAAATATTGCTTGTTTTGCAGCTTTTCTGGCCACAACCCTGCTAAAAACAGCAGTTTTTTTTAGCCTGGTCATAGCTGGTTTAAAAGGCTGGTTTTACAGGGGTTTTGACCTTTTTAGCTGGTCAAGTTAAGAGACCAGCTGATCAACTAGCTAAAATCAGGTTATGACCAGCTTGGCCAGGCTGGGAGATCAGCTTGATCAGCTTAAACCAGCTTCTTCTTAAACCAGATTGTTGGAGTTAGTTTTACTTTTTTTCTCAAAATTCTGACTTTTTTCTCAGAATATTGAGATATAAATTTGCAATTCGCAAGTTAAGTCAAAATTGCAAGATGCAAACTTGCAATTCTGAATTGCAAGTTTATATCACACGATTCTGACTTTAGAACTCGAAATTATGAGTTTATATTTCACAGTTCTGAGAAAAAAAAATTGCCATTTGAATTGCCAGTTTGTATCAAGCAATTCTGAGAAAATAGTCAGAACTGTGAGATACAGAACTTGCAAAACTGACTTTTTTTCTCTGAATCGCAAGTCTATATTTCGCAATTTTGACTTTATAACACGCATTTGCAAGTTAAACCAGAACTGCAAGATAAAAGCTCGTTTTTGTCATGCAATTCTAACTTTATTTCTTGCAATTGTAAATTTATATCATGCAATTCTGAGAAAAAAAGTCAGAACTGTGAGTTTATATCACAGAATTCTGACTTTAGAACTTACAATTGTGAGTTCATATCTTCTGAGAAAAATGTCAGAATTGTATCATGCAAAATAGAATTGTGACTCTTTTTCTCAGAATTGCAAGTCTATGCATTTGCGAGTTAAATCAGAATTGCAAAATAAAAGCTTGCATTTGCGAGAATAAAGTCAGAATTGAACGTTTTTGTCTTGCAATTCTTAGAAAATAGAATTGTAAGATACAAACTCGCAAATCCGACTTTTTTCTCAGAATTGTGAGTTTATATCTATCTTTTGACTTTATAACACACACTTGTGAGTTAAATCAGAATTTCAAGATACAAACTCGCATTTGCGAGAAAAAAGTCAGAAGTTTAAGTTTTTATCTCGCAATTATAACTTTATTTCTTGTAATTGGGAATTTATATTATGCAATTCTGAGAAAAGTCAGAATTGTGAGTTTATATCACACAATTCTGACTTTATAACTCGCAATTGTGAGTTTATATCTTACAATTCTGAGAAAAAAGTCAGAACTGCGAGTTTGTATCATGCAATTCTGAGAAAAAAAGTCAGAATCGTAAGCTATAAACTCACAAATCTGACTTTTTTTCTCAGAATTGCGAGTTTATATCTATCCTCTGACTTTATAACACACACTTGCAAGTTAAATCAGAATTGCAAGATGCACATTTTTGCAATAGTGAATTTATATCATGCAATTGTAAGTTTATACAGTATCTTGCAATTCTGACTTTGCAACTCACAAATGAGTTTCTATCTTACAATTCTGAGAAAAAAACAACCTCTTTTTTTTTTTTTTTTACTCAGTGGAAAACGGCCTCCCTATAAATCAATGTGTTACTTTGCTTTTTTTAACCATTAATTTATGCATAATTATGCATTAATTTATGCATGGTTATTTTTACACCATTTCCTCTCTCCAGTTTTTAGCATTTTTTTTTTTGGAAACAAACTACAGTTTGTTTTATTTTCAGTTTAGGCAAAATCCATTGCAAATCAAATAATGGCAAAACAGAGCCAGTTCATAAACAGATGTAAAGGAAAAATATGTGTACTCGATGCCTCAAAATAAACTCTGTACATCTTTTAATAACTGAATGTGACTAACCTGCTAAACTTTGGTAAGCTGATAGAACATTTCTCTCTAAAAACACCAATTTAAACCAAAAACTTGCGTTCGAATCCAGGCGTTCTGATTGGATTTAACATTTTTTGCAAACGTTGCCAGGTTTGTGTGCATCAGACGGTCAGCGTACGGACTGTGGGCGGTCCGTGGGCGAGACTAGAGCACGAATAACCTTCAATCACGCAAGCGTGTGACAAAGTTAAAGCACACTTCGGGTTTGAAGAGAATTATGGTCCCATAATGCCTGAGGGCTGAGATGAAGGTTGTGCATGCCAGTTAGCGTTCCTGTGTGGTTAAGGGTAACGGCGAAGCACGTGCCAAGGCATGGCGGCATACGACAGCAGTGGCCCGCGCGTGGGGGTGTGGCGTGGCACTCGGAGCGACACGGCGTCAGATGGAGGAGCCGCTCTCCATTAGACGAGAGCTCCCCGGGGAACCGCCGCAGCTGACGAGCTGTAAGAAGTGTCTGCTAATTACGAAAGTCCAAATTCGAACCGCTTTGAAGACGGCGGGCTAGGAGAGTCTCAACAGGAGTCGTGCGCTAACCTTTCGTCTCGGTCGAAACGGGGGCCTTCTCTCGCTCTACGCCCACCGACTCGTAAATCTACAGTCAGGAAGAGGCAACGGTCACGCAGAGTTCAGCCCGTGTTGTTTTTTCTTGCTCATGTATGTAATTTCATTTCATATAATTTTATTATCCCATGCTCACTCAAATTACACGCTACACACACTAAGGTACTGATAGAGCGAAGGAACACGCTAATGAGGTTGGGAAAAATATGCAGGTGGTCACTGTGCTAATGCATCAGGTTTATACAAGTGAAACTATGGAGCTTTTAGCTTTTATTTCCTCCTTATGTCAATAGATTGGAAGCAGCTGCATGTAATGAATGAGACTATTAAAAAAAGTCCTCATCAGTTAGTGCCTCACTCAGTAGGAATGCCGGTTCGAAATAATCCACATATTTCAACGTAAATCGAAGTTGACTGTGACTGCGAATGTTGCGTTTTTACAGTGTCACCGTGTTTCTGCGCCATTAGAAATGAACAATCGTCCGGATTCATCGCGCACGTGTTTCACACAGTTATCTGCGACCTCCCGGCTGATTAATCTTAAAGAAACAGAAGTGACCAGGTTTTACCCTCGGCATTAAGTACAACAGTATGTAGAGCGAACCGAGCGTGACGAAACTTTTTTTTCAGTGGTTCAGTGTTCCAATGTGTCCCACGAGGCCTCCAGCAAATCACATAGCTCAGTAAAATCAGCACGAACCAGAGAAACTTCTGGAAATCTCATCAGCGAGGCGCACGACCGTCAATCAAATTCACAAATCGGAGGGGTTTGTGACCTTAGATTTGCGGGGAGTCGCTCCGGGCTGATCAAATTAGCTATCGGTCTATCGAATGCGGGGATGTTTTGGCATGTTTGAAAATCTTAATACTTTATTGCTCTTGAGAGGAACAAACCCCCTGAACCTCATAGACGTTTCATGCCTGATGGACGTAATACTCCAAAAGCTCTGTAATTTATTCCAGTGAAAACATACTGAAACCGCTGTGTGTTGTTTAAAACCAAAATGTGCGCAAAGAAAGAGCGTAACTCCTATATATGTGCCATTTGCGGTGACAGAGTGATGTGCGGGCTGTGTTTTCCTCTCCACACACACACACACACACACACACACACACTCTCCACACACTCTCTCATGGGTTTTTTTTTCTTTTCTCCCATGGGTGCAGCAATGGATTCCCAACAGCATGGTTCTCATAATTGTTCACAATCTACCTTGAAATCACTTTTAATCTGGGGCCACTTTTACACGCACACACCTAAATAAAACACACACATTTAATGTGCATCATTTAGATGAGTAGAGACTGATATATCAGTATGATTTGATATATTGTGGAAAGTATTTCCAGCTAACAGTGAAAAGGATTGGCATCTGTGAGAGTGTGTAAGGAAACAAGAAGAAAAGCCAAATTAAACAGTGGGACATGCAAAAAACCCCCCAAAAAAACACACAAAACAGTGAGGCTCATCCAATCAAAATTCAGAGTGTAAACTACCCCATTTATACTATTAATTTAACAGCATTTATAAAAAAAACAACAAACAAACAAATACATGAATAAATAAAGCGATTTTTGCAGTGACATCAGACTTAGTTTGCGATGAATAATCTGATCTTTTGGTTTGTGTCATTAAATATTTAGAAAATAAAAGATTGACAATGTTATAATATATTTAAATATTTCATATATATATATAATTTTTGCATGTCATAATTATTTTACTATAAATAATATCAGATCTTTTGGTTTGTGCCAATTAGAAAATAGAAGTAACATTATAATATATTTAAATATTTAATATGATTAAATATATTTAGAATACATACAATTATATTTTTATATACATTTCACATTTCAATTACTGGAATATTTCAATATAATTTTTGGCATCATCAAATAATCAGAAAATAAGCAAAGTTGTGGGATGTATAAACAATAAATAAATAAATAAATAAATAAACGGTTTCCTATGAATAATCTGATCTTTTGGTTTGTCCCATATAATCTTAAAAAATAAAAGAATAATGTAACCTTATAATATATTTAAATATGTTGGAATAATAAATATATTTAATATACATTGCTGGAATATCTCAATAGAACACATACAATTATATTTATTTAATATACATATAACATTTAAATTACTGTAATATTTCAATAGTATTTTAGCACCATTAAATAATCAGAAATTGATCAAAGTTGTTGGGTGTATAAATAAATGCTATTTTTGCAGTGATGTCAGACTTCGTTTGCTATGAATAATCTGACCTTTTGATTTGTCCTATTAAATAATCAGAAAATAAAACAATAAAGTAATACATTATAATATATTTAAAATACATATAAATGACTGGAATATCTCAATAGAATACATACAATTATATTTATTTAACATACATTTAACATTTAAATTACTGGAATATTTCTATTTTTTTCACCATTACATAATCAGAAAACGAGCAAAACAATAATATATTCATATATTTAAATATATATAATATTATAATATATATAAGTAATATTATATTACATTATAAATGTTATTATATATTTAAGTCACTGGATACTATTATATATTTAAGTTACTTTCTTTCTTAGTCTTACATATGTATCAGCTATACTTGTATTACTGAAAGTTTGGTCATATCACCTATTTCAAAATCCTTTTGGCTTTCTTGTTTGCCTGAAATATAGTTTCGGCTCTTAAATAAATAAATAAATGAAATAATAACAATTAATTACCAAAGCCATAAACTCAATACTTCAATCCATTATGTGTAGAAGAAAAGGTCAGCGTTCCCCGGGGGATGTTACACAATAACACACAAATAGGACTTAACATATAGATCCATAAACAAATTCGTCATTGGACCAAAGAGGAGTGTACATGTGTGCTTGCACTTACTGATGTTTGGGTCACTCTGTTGAGGCCTTGCAGAACGTGACTAACATAGAGAGGGATTCATCCATGTCCATTTCCTGGAAACACTGTTACATAAGTTAAAAAACAAACATTTGGAATAATGTCTGTATTACTCTGCGGCATGTTTCCAAGCATTCAAGCTACATAAGAAATGTGCTTAAATAAAGTAACCTGGTAAAATAAGCCTTGTCCAAATGACCCCCTCTGGCCTGCTTTATCCTATACATCCCACATATCAAATCACACCGCCGCTCTTCCTTGCGCTCCACGGAGGAGGAAATTCCCTGGAAAATGAGATACATCCTTTTGGCTGGGATATCCTGGATCAGTTTCATCCGAACCTGATACTGAACTTGTGCAAACTCTTCCACCGTGTGTGTTCATAACCCCACGCTCCACTGCACAGGAAAAAGGAAAAGGAGATTGAAGATGTTCAACAACAATCGCGTAAAAAGACAATTAGCAGGTTTATGTAAATACAATATTGCGCATGCATGCAACCGCAGTTTTGCATCAGCAAAGTATTAAAATTAAACAAAAAATGTATATATATATATATATATATATATATATATATATATATATATATATATATATATATATATATATATATATATCTATATATATATATATATATATATATATAAAAATGAAAATGAAAAATCCACCTAGGTCTACAGATTTATGCATAAATGCAGAATTTTTGGTGTTATACTATGCAAATAAATAATTATTAATAAAATAAATTAACTAAGAAATTATAAATTCAATAATAATAATAAAAAAATCAATAAAATAAAATGTAATTTAAGAAATTAATTTGAAATGCATAGCTATTATTAAGGAAAATAGTATATTTTATAGTCTCAACACATGTCCTTTTGGTGTTAAATCATGCAAATAAATAATTATTCATAAAATAAATAAACTAATAATTTATAAACCATAAATAACAACAACAACAACAACAACAATATTATTATTATTATTATTATTAATAATAATAAATCAATAAAATATCGTTTAAGAAAATAACATGAAATGTATGGCTGTTATCAAGGAAAATAGTATATTTTAGAGTCACTACACATCTTTTTTGTATTTAATCATGCAAATAAATAATTACTAATAAAATAAAATAAAATAAAAATTAAATTATAACAACAACAACAATAATAATAGTAATAAATCAATGAAATTTCATTTAAGAAAATATTTTGAAATGTATGGCTGCTATCAAGAAAAATATTACATTTTACGGTCACTACACGTTTTTTTGTGTTACATAGTGTAAATAAATAATTATTAACAAAAAATAATAAATTAATCAATTTTCATTTAAGAAAATAATTTGACATGCATGGCGGTTATCAAGGAAAATAGTACATTTTATGGTCACTACACACATCCTTTTTGTGTTATATCATGCAAATAATTAATTATTAATAAAATAAATTAACAAATAAATTATATTTTCAATACTACTACTACTACTACTACTACTAAATCAATTAATAAAAATATAAAAAGTAAATAACAATAAAAAGATTAAAAGTTCAATAATAATGATAATAATAATAAATGTATTTGGTAGCTGAAGCATATTTCTGCATGGCTGAACTGTCAGCAAGAAACAAGTGGTTTTCCCATCAAACCTGACCCATTATCACCTTGTTTTATTATCGTTATTAACCAGCGCAAACGCAACAACATGCTGACTGCACATTTGAATCTTCATTTTCACGGCGAACCAACCCGGACAGGCGAAGAGTCTATAAAAATAATCAGAGTGTACGTGGAGGGTGAGAAGTCTGCTAATCAGAAGACGAGACCCCCGTCGCCCCCCACCGCCTCCCTCCCTTCATTTTCCCTTCTAATTACTTTGTCTTCTGATAAAGGCATGGCTTTGGGATCATCAAAGGTCCTTGAAACAAAGAGCAATATATAGCAATTACTGAGCCTCTCATCTGCCGGGCTCAGATTAAAAAGCAGCGCACAAGAACACTCCAAACTCTCGGCTCGTACGTTCGGAGCTGTCATAACATTGTGTCTGGAACGTTCTATGGAATTCTGCAGTCCTTCGAAGGCAATTAGGAGGAACAATTAGCCCGTAATTGCTTAAGACTGGCTATGCACATCTTAACTTGAATTCATGTAAAATCACTTTATATGTATGTGTAAATCTAAGTGTTATGTTGTTCTGAAGAGGTTCCTTTTGGGGTCATGATATAATGAGGGCTTTTGTTTAGTTTGTGTCAACTATACTGGATACATATCTTGGCATTCCAAAAGAAAACATAAAAGCAACCCAAAATGATATATTCCTGAATTCATGCAATATTTACTGTGAACAACAAACTGAAATTTAAGCTGTTATTCACTGTTAATCTGCCCTTTTGTCAAAACTCTCAAATATATTTTATATTTGGAATAAAAATGTTTTTAAAAATGTGATTAATAAGGCAACATGAGAAAATAATAATTAATAATAATATATATATTTTTTTTTTTTGCCATATTATAATGTTAAAGTCACATAAAGACATTTGCAACCCATTTTATTTCCATAATGTGATTTCAGTACGAAACAGCATATTAACAATTTAGAAAGAAAAAAAGTAGTTTATCATAAAAGTAGTTTACACTACATTCCAAGTCCTATTAAGTCATACAGTAGCTTTCCAAGAGCAGTAAACATGATGCAAATTTTTATTTTATATTAAGTCAACATAAAAAAGACATTTGGAACCTATTTCACTTTCTTGTGATTTTAGAGTTCATGTTTGAAATTGAAAAATATGATAAAATACCCTTTTTACTTCCCACACAACCTGAACTGAAAAAAAAAAAAATAAATAAATAAACAAAACAAAATAAAAAATAAGTAAAATAAAATAAAATAAAATAAAATACCCCTTTTACTTTCCATGAAGCACATTTTACTTCCATGTGATTTTAGAATTCATGTTTGGAATTGAAAAATAAAATAAAATAAAATAAAATAAAATAATAATAAAAAATACCCTTTTTACTTCCCACACAGCCCATTTTACTTCCTTTTGATTTTAGCATTCATGTTTGGAATTGAAGAATAAAATAATAAAATAAAATAAAAACAAATAAATAAAAATAATAATAATAATAATAAAAAAAGCTTTTTACTTTCCACACAGCCCATTTTACTTTCTTTTGATTTTAGCGTTTATGTTTGGAATTGAAAAATAAAATAATAGAATACAATTAAATTAAATTAAATTAAAATTAAATTAAACAAAACAAAATACTACTTTTACTTTCCATGCCACCCATTTTACTTCCATGTGATTTTAGAGTTCATGTTTGAAACTAAAAAAATAAAATAAAAACGTTTTTATAAAAAGCACTTTTTTTATTATTATTATGTAAACTCAACATAAAAAAGACATTTGCAACCCATTTTACTCCCAAATTGTGACTTTAGAGCGAAACAGGATATTCAATGAGATAAAAAAAATAATAATAAAAAGAGAAAAACTCACATAAATGCAACATAAACCAAGTTTATGCTATATTCCAAGTCTTCTGAAGTTAAGATACAATTGTTATGTTATTATTTTTTGTTATGTGAATGTTATTCACTGTTAAACTTGCCATATTCTTTCAAAACTCACAAATATGTTGGGAATAAATGTAACAAAAGGCACATTGTGCCGTTTGATGACACTGATAACAAATGCTATTTGTTTGAAACAACGTGAGCAAATTTTTTTTTTTTTTTTTTTGCTAAATTATTCTGTCAAAGTCAACTTGAAAAGTCATGCACAACCCATTTGACTTTCATAATGTGATTTCAGAGTCAAACAGGATATTCAGGGTGAGTTTGGATTATCAAAAGTAGTCAGTTAAAAGATTTCATAACTTGTACAGATGAATCGTGCACAGCAACTCCAGAAACATGCACTGACGAAGCAAACGGGGTCGATTATCTAAGTCATGTTGACTTTAGGTGGTAAAATTAGAGTTTCATTAAAGGACGATACATGCAATCACAGACAAAACTAATTGTGACAGGTTCGCTATGTAGATCAAACGTGATAACAAGAGCTACACGTAATCTGTCACCTAAACGTCTGTAACCTGAGCGCTGGTCTTATTAAGTCCTTATAGATGGAACCCAAGTGGTTAACATCTCTAATGAACAGGACTGTTCACAGCCCTGCCTGCACAGTGTGAACTTACATCGGAGTCATTAGCTGTTAAAAAGCTGATTATTGTGGAGGAAGTCTTTTCAAGGTTAAATACCGCAAGGTTCTGCTGTGAAAACCCCTTAATTGCAATTATATTTGAAAATAGTTGAAACTCTTTTACGCCCGCACTTAGTGTGAACGGTGAAAGTGTTAAACATGGGGGAAAAAAAGCATCGTGCCTGTCAGAATTCAGTAGCCTTATTAAACATGAATAAGCAGCACGTTTGTGCGATTTTAAGCATTTCGGTTCATGTACTATTTATAAAGACGACTCAAATAGTGAGTGACGCTGTACTACAAGGAGAAAAACTGAGGTAAATTTACCTTGCAGGCTAGTTTTCAACACTAGAAAGTTCATGTTCTCACGCAGTGAAAAACATCGCGGAGCAAAAAGGAAACTGACAACACCCTGACAGCCAAGACAGCAGATTACTTTAACTATGAAACAAAGTTTTGTTATTTTTTAAGTAATTCAAACAATACATACCGTTTTGTGGCTCTTTAATGTGCCTCACTTCATGGGTCACGTGAACCGATCATCTCTTCCTCTTTACTTGTCAATAATTTTCGTCATAATTTTCATCAAAGACATGTTTTCACCGACGATAACGAAACAAAAACTCGTTTTGAAAGACAAAAACAATGACGAAAATCTACTGACATTTTCGTTAACGAATAATAGGGAGTGACGGTTTGGGAAGAGAGTCATTCAAAACGAATCTGCTGCGTGTTTAAGTTAGGTAGTTAGATACGTAACTGTATCATAGTCTATTGATATAAACTGGCATACATTTGCTGCACGTCTCATTAAACGTTAAAAATGTCAAAATCTGTGAGTTAGAAAAAAGCAGACATGGATAAAATTTGACGACGCAAAAGAGAACTCAATTCGGTCCAGTTTTCTGAGCACACACTAAAGCAACGCCTCTCATACAGCAAACGCGTCTCATGAACAAGGAAATAAAAACAAAATGAATTGTGGAATTGTCCGTTTTGACGAGTATTAACGTAAACACACTGGGTTAAGTCTTATGTGAAAGTAAACAGTTGGATATGGGACGTGTTTCAGTAAGTCGCATCCGTGCAATCGGTTTTAAAGGGACAGCAGCCTAATTTAATTAGTGTTGTCTGTGGCATTGATGTTAATCAAGCAACAAAAGAAAGACAGAAAAATCACTCACTGCTCTTGACTGAATCACTTTAGTAGCCCTAATAAACACTATAGACCTTTATCACAGTCCATGTATCGTCACATCCAGCTCCGAATAGTAGCGTAGAGGAATTTCCGCCTGTATTTTTGTCAATGAACAGATGCCAGTTTAGTAAGGAAAATTCAACTAATTTAGTTGTACTTCGCAATAAACGGCAATATGCAAAACTGTTTATTTTTTAACTGACACCCTACTATGTATGTCATCCTTCATTTTAATGTGTAACTTCATCTGATTGACGCGATCGTCAGCGCTGCCAATGTTCCCGTCATGAGAATGTAAAAAAAAATGAAGAATGTGTCAAACAAGTTATTATAATGAATGCATAACTAGCCTGCAGTATATATGCACTGGTGTTTCATTTAATTTTAATATAAAGACATGTTGCATGCCACATGTTTAAATCTGTCTATCAAAACCCTAATATCAAACCTATACAATGAGTTTGGTAATTTTAGAGAAATGCTTAATAAATGCATTACACATTTTAGTCAGTTAAAATCTTATGATATTTAGTCGACTAAATCTAGAACAACTAAAATTTGACTAAAACTAAATGGCATTTTAGTCAAAAGACTAAGATTAAATCAAAATTTGCTGTCAAAATTAACACTGGTTTCAACTGCAGAAAGACGTCAATACACACCTTTTTTCAAGTCTTGTCCGTGTACGTTATTCGAACTTCTGTCTGGTTTGTTTGTTTGTCAAACAAAGATGGAAGCTTCTGCGTTATGATTGGTCAGATTGCCTGTCAATCAAACTGCCTGCAATGGTCAATTAAGGCATCTGGATGTTAATTTAAATCTCTTGCAATTGACAACAGTCGATCATTATTCTGTGAATTATTGCTGCCATGGTCTGAAAAACAAAACAAACAAACAAACAAAATGGTTTAGAGAAATTTAGCATTACATTATTTGCTCACTAATGAATCCTCTGCAGTGAATGGGTGACGAGTCCAAACAGCTGATAAAAACATCACAATAATCTAGAAGTAATCCACACAACTCCAGTCCACCAGTTAACATCTTGTGAAGCACAAAAAGTGTGTGTTTTTAAAAAACAAATTCATCATTAAATCATTTTAACTTTAATCCGTCACTTCAGGCCAAAATACGGGTCCATAATAACACTTCCTCCAGTGAAAAAGTCCATCTCATGTTGTCCTCTCACATCAAAATCCACCCATATATTTGTTTAGAACTGTTTTGGACTGTTTTTTGCTTGCTAAACGGTGCTTGATCTGTCCATATTTCTCTCCTGATTCAGGCAAGATAACTTTTTCACTGGAGAAAGCAATATTTTGGACAGATGCAACAGTTTGAAGTTCAAACATCTTAATGATGGATTTGTTTCTTACAAACACACATCTTTTCACTTCACAAGACGTTAATTAATGGACTGGAGTGGTGTGAATTATTGTGATGTTTTTATCAGCTGTTTGGACTCTCATTCTGATGGCACCCATTCATTCATTGGTGAGCAAATGATGTAATGTTACATCTTCAACAAATTTTAATTTTTCACTGTTCCTTTACTTGAGTGTGTTCCTCTTTATAATTATTTGTGAAATTTACTAGCAGTTTTTCTACGTTTATTTATTTATTTATTTTTGTGTCTCTGGTTAACCTGTTGGTTAGGAAATAAAACAGGTTTTTATACTGCAATAGTTGGTGCAACACTATGCAAAA
Organism: Cirrhinus mrigala; assembly: GCA_036247105.1. NCBI lineage: Eukaryota > Metazoa > Chordata > Actinopteri > Cypriniformes > Cyprinidae > Cirrhinus > Cirrhinus mrigala. Next base: position 4,296,879 of record CM070018.1, read on the forward strand.
ATCATTCACAGCAGTGTTTCCATTTCTCTGATCAGATCATGTGCGAATCTCATGCACGTCGGCGCTTTGCTCCTGTACGTGGTGAAAAATGAGAAAGTGGGAGGACAGGAAACGCATCACCAGTCAGAGTCACAACTCCCTCCGAATTCCTCACAGTTCCGCGCACAATTACGTGGCGTGTGGAGCGGCTGCTTACACGCACACACTTCTCTGATGACAGCCCATCTACAGGGACATGTAGAATCAACGGCCATAAGACAGCAGGTTACAGTTCAGAAGAATTTGCAAGTTAAGTAGGCAGCGAGTGGGGAGGACATGCAGATGAACGGGAAGCCACATCATGCCGTTGTTAGCTTTGCATGTAGGTTAATCATGTGACAAACGCATGGAGAACATTTACTTATCGGGCCTCCCCATTGGAAGAACCGGGGAGACATGCAAATCCATGCTAACTTAACTACGGCGGTGAAGCCATCTAGAGGGATTTTAACTCTCGTGAAAAACGGTTTATGTGCATTATACGATCACAAAGCACAATATTACAGCTGCATGTTTACTGTAGGATACCATATTCATATCATTAGCACAAAAGCACTAGAAGACCCAAGATAATGCAGTGAAATTAAACTTAATTGAAATGCCATTAGTATACACTAAACAGAATAGCTTACACTAACCCCAAAAAGTACTGGGAACATGGATAAGAAATGTTTCATCAAATCAACATATTATAATGATTTCTAAAGGATTACGTGACACTAAAGGAGGGTTTTTATAATTAACAGAAATTAAAACCATAAAAACACTGTTAACTGAAAAACACTACATTTTTTTTTTTTTTTTTTTTTTTTTTTTTTTAAATTTGAGACAAAATAAATAAATAAATAATAATAAAAAAAAAAAGATTACAAAAAAAACGCAACAAAATAGTATTTGGATATGTAAGACATACCTACATAAATTAATAAATCTAAAAAAAAAAAAAAAAAAAAAGACAAAAACACAACAAAATAGTATTTTTAAGACACTTAAAAATGCATGGCATTGCATTAGATATGTAATCATCAAGCCAAGTGGAATTTGCAAACATTTTTGCAAATTATGATTATGATCTATCAACATTTAAACCTAATAAACTACTACTTTTTTTTTTTTTTTTTGTGAAATGTTTTACTTGGAAAGTGTGCTTGTGCGGTCTTCACTAGAAAAACGGTTTTCTTCCTAAATATTTTTGCCTCTTTTTCATTTCAACTATCTGATGCTAAATGACATGTGAATGTCAAATAAATAAAGTTTTGTTTTCTGAAAAAATCAATCATAATTATTTGATAATATTAATAATAATTATTATTATCGTTATTAATTTATATTATTATTATTATTATAATTCATTTCATTCTATTTTATTCAGTTTTATTAATACTATTATTATTATGTTATTTTATAAATTATTTATTTATGCTGAAAACGAGAAAATTACCTGCCAATTGGTAAGAAAAATTACATTTAACTAAAAAAAGTTTTCTTCAGATTTTTTCTTGTTTTCAGTCATTTTGATTATATATATATATATACAAACACACACACACACACATATAATATATATATATATATATATATATATATATATATATATATATATATATATATTCAGATAACAAAACCAAGTAATTTTTTCCCCCCTTGTTTGACATTTTCCCTAATGCAACGATATTATTTTATTTAATGTAATTTTATTTAATAATTATATATATATATATATATATATATATATATATATATATATATATATATATATATATATATATACATATATATCATTTTGTTTTTCAGAAAGCAAGATTGTTTAGCTGGAAAACAACAAAAATACCAAGTTATTATTTTTTTTACCTAATGTTTATTTGAAATAAATGCCACTTGGTTTGACATTTTCTCTAACGCAATGACATGTTGACACTTGGTCTTACACTGAGTGTCCAAATGTGTTTTGTGGCCACATCATTTAGCTCATTTAAGCCTATTAACATTACTAAACCCCATCAAAGACCCAAAGGTGCTAAACAACATGGTAAGGAACTGCACTGCCCACACACAAAGGTTACAGGTTCAATCCCAACAAGTAGTGACCCTGAATGAAAAGTCACTAACCAGCTCCAGTACCATTGCGCTCTTGAGGAAGACACTTAACCCCGGGTTCCTCCTAAGGGACTGTCCGTGAAATTAGTCTACTGTAATTTGCTTTAGCTTACAAGTGCGAATAAACAAAACATTTGACCCTGTCACATTACAACCTTTGATTTCTGTAGGATAAAATCATCAGACAGTCATATCTATCAGGTGAGACGTCCCCATAGCATCTTGCTTCACTTCAGGAAGTGCCAACACATAAAAATGGAATTACATTCCCCGTTCACTCTACTCAATTAGTCCTCATCAAAAAAGGAATATTCCCATGTAAAATATACAGAGGAAAGTCTTTTAATCATTTTAAAAAGGCCCGTGCTCCACATGTCTGGGAAGATTTCAAGGAAGCAGCCAATTAGAAGTGTGAAAGTCGGAATATACTTGGCGAGTTTAGTTAGGCTTACATATGGCATATGCTGGCGTTTCTATAATTTAGCAGCGGTGCAATTAACAGTTATAATGTATGTACTTTCCCGTGAAGGTCTAATTTGAAGGTTTTGCACATCTGCATATGAAATACGGAATATCGGAGCCGTCTTTGTTACGACTGACGTCTAGTTTCCGAACACTTTGTCACAGAGCTGTGGTGAAAAAGAAAGACATCTAGGAAATTCTAATGGTAATATATTGATTATTTTTCTAAGATCTAAGCAGAAGTAAGTCTGTTTGATTTTATATTACTAAGGTGACATTTAAACTTTTGCTTGTTACAAAAACACTCATGTAGCAGTGCTTGATTTCAAGATACTGGCCAAATCAAGGGGTGAGAACCAGAAGGGTGTAAGTAACATTTTGGGTGAAATGGAGATGTATATATCAAATGAAAGCTCTTGATGTGCTCTTTCTTGAATGAAATGAAAGCTCTTGATGAGTTTTTATTATAAGTGACTGAAATCAGTACACAAAGTCATATAAAACTATTGCAATTTTTTTGTTTTGGCCCTGAAATGTCACTTAACGCCTTTCTAGTTCTCACCCCTCGATATATATAATGTAGGGCTGTCAAATTGATTAATCACGATTAATCGCATTACAAAAAGTTTGTTTACATAATATATATGATTTATATCATATATAAATATATGTGTGTATATTTATATATACATATTAATATACACAGCACATACACATTAAAACAAACTTTTATTTTGGAAATCATGATGAATCGATTTGACAGCACTAATATATACATATAGATCAATGCTAATTAGATATTTTAATATTTTATTCAGCAAGGATGCAAGATTCAACTTTCAGATTGCGGAAATTTCTTGCAACAATGTAGAAGCCTTTAAATTAAAAATATTTTTTAATGTAAACTTTACATTTAAGCTTGATATTCACCAAAAAACCCTGAAAAATATATAAATCTCGATTTCTACAAAATATTAAGCAGCACAGCTGTTTTCAGCACTGATAATAAAAAGAAATGTTTTATGAGCAACAATGTAGAAGTTTTTAAATTAAAAAAATATTTTTTTAAATGTAAACTTTAAATTTTAAGCCTTATATTCATTAAAAAAAACATAAAACCTATGTAAATTTTGATTTCCACAAAAATATTAAGCAACACAACTGTATTCAGCATTGATAATAAAAAATGTTTTATAAACAACAAGTCTGAATATCAGAATGATTTCAACAATGTAGAAGTCTTTAAATTAAAAATATTTTTTTAATGTAAACTTTATATTTTAAGCTTGATATTCATAAAAAAAACCCTGAAAAATATTCATTTCAACTTCTACAAAATATTAAGCAGCATAACTATTTTCAGCATTGATAATAAAATGTTTTATAAGCAACAAGTCTGTACATCAGAGTAATGTCAACAATGGAGAAGTCTTTACATTATAATATTTTTAATGTAAACATTTTAAGCTTGATTTTCATAAAAAAACATAAAAAATATGTAAATCTTTTCTAAAAAATTCTACAAAATATTAAAGCAGCACAACTGTTTTCAGCATTGATAATAATGAAAAATGTTTTAGAAGCAACAAGTCTGAATATCAGAATGATTTCTGTGAAGGAAAATAGAATAAATTAGAGTTATTTTAAATAGTAATAATATTACTGTTTTTGCTTAAATAAATGCAGCTGGTGAGAATAAGAGACTTCTTTCACAATAAATAAATAAATAAATAAATAATTCAGACCCACTCAAACTTTTACATGGTGGCACATATCAAATATTACTCAATACCTATATAATACTCAATATTTAAATCAAAGTAAAAAATGTAACAAAATTTAAAATGTATTTATTTATTGCCATCCTAACTGCACCATTGTTTGCGAACTGCGACCCATTTGTGAGTGTCGTTGCGCCCGTTGGGAAGCACTGCTGCGCGTCTGCGTGTCTTTTTCGCAGAGGATTAAAAGACTCAGGTATCTTGGTGGGCGCCTATGCGTTTGTGTGTGTGTGTGTGTTTTTGGCTTTGCAAGGCTCCTGAAAGCCATCTGGCTGTTCGGGGTGGTTAATATCCAAGAAATAATCCATTTACAGCTTTAAATCTACCGCCTGAAGTGTTCACACACTCTCTTGTCCTCCTAAAGAGCCGCAGCCTCCGGTGAGAACTCACTATAACAGCGGCCTGCACAGCTGACGTGCGCTGGGGACGCGCAACTTTTCAAATGTATATGCACGCTCGCTAATCTGCCTCCATTCACTCCGATTATGTAAGCCGGCCGAGCTCCGAAAAGAGAGAGAGAGAGAGAGAGAGAGTGAAAGAACAGGCGGCGTATTGTGCGCCGCACCGTATTTTCTCCAGGGTGCGCGTCTACCTTGACATCGGAACCCGATTGAGCAGAAAATATCTTCTAATATTCACAGCGGCGCTCCAATATATCAAAACGCGCGCTGGTAAATATTTGCCACGTGTTATTAGAGCACATAAACCACAGGGTATTTGGAGAGGTGAAAGGTCACGCCTAATGCCGTCCCAGGAGGGAGGAGTTTTGTATATAACCAAATGGAGCCGCGTCCAGGAATCCCCAACGGAGCAATGCAGGACATTGTAAATGGCCATATGCTAGTCTGTGTGGCTAAGGACAGTAAATATGTAAAGGAGATGGCTCATAAACCGTCATTATTAAACGAGTGACAAGGCTAATAGCGGATCTGTGTGCCGAAGCCCTCCTCCGCTGCGGATCGGCCCATTAAAAAGCTCGGCGAAGGCAAATAGAGAGTTAGGTTATAACCTAACAAGGTGCAATTTTATCCCCACAGATCTCGCACGTATTTTTTAAGGCTATTTAAAGTCAAGAATAGCTTGTGTTAAAGCCCTCTTGATCTACTCGGAAAAGAAAGCTGAATATTTAATGCCAAACTAGCTTTGATAGGACTTTTTCTCGCTAATTAAAGCCACATTTCAGCCGGGCTTGGGGTAAGGTGCGTATACGGGAGCGGAGGGTGGAATATTGAACATTTCTGGTCAGCAGTTCTTCCCTTAAAAAAACTGCCCATTAAATCAGGCTTAGCCGTGCCCCCGTCTAAAGGGCTTTCGTTCGGGTTCCGATAGGTGAAGCTCGTTTATCTGCGCGCTCGAGTCCGTAACGGCCCGAACGGGAAACGGGAACGGGCAGGGACGTTATTGTAGCTCATCTGTCAGAGATTCTGTCGGATTAATAATGGATGCCATGTTTAAGTAGGCATGTCCATTAGGAAAGAGACATCATTTATTTATTCAGATTGGGTGAAACCATCCAGCCTCTGAAACGGGGACGATTCCGCATTTTCAGCTCAGTCGAACTAATAATGCAGCAAATTCACTGTGGACTAATGTTTTTACAGCAATAATAATATTATCACCGGCTCTTGACAGATATTAAGTATTCCTGAATATTGTATGTCTGAAGCCGCGGGTAATGGATTCGCTTGGCCTGCCGTTACAAAAGCGTTAGCCGGGTCAAGTCTATCATGCACTACATTGAACAGTGTAACTTAAACATAATAATAATCATAATATGCATGTGTACATTAAAGACGCAATGCTATAAAAAGAGTACAGTAGAATTATAAAAGTAATATGCTGTGACTGAACTCCAATACTTGCATTTTATTCATTAAAACTTGATCATTTTCACAGCAACAACAAATTTAACGGGATGGAACTTATTGAGATTTTACATTACAACCATCCAAAGTTCAATCCATTTTAATCCATCTTTTTAAATTCAGATATCGTCTCATTGATTTGTGCAATTGTATCCAAACAGATGCAATGTTTTTGAGTGAGACGAACTAATGAACACAACAAAATTCACCACTAATACTGACTGTGCAGGTATTTTCCCTTCAAAGTGATGTCACTTCCTGGATGATGATGATGATTACAGGATGGAAAGTGACATTGAGGAAAGAAACTTTCTCTCTCTCCCTCTCTCTCTGTAAACATGGAAAAGACCGGAAAAGATAAGAAAAACCTAGAATGTAATAAAATGAAAAAAAAAAATAAAATAAATATATATATATATATATAAAAAATAAATAAATAATAAATAATAGCATATATATATATATATATATATATATATATATATATATATAGCATATATATAATAAATAATAAATAAATAAATAAAATATATATATAATATAATATATATATATATATATATATATATATATATATATATATATATAAACAAATAAAATGAATGAATAATAAATAAATAAATAAAATAAATAAATATTCATATTTTATCCAATATTTTAAAAGAGCGATGAGGACATAAAAATGTACTGCATCTTAGAAATTAGAAAAAAATAATAATAATAATAATAAAAGTAAACAAATTAATAAAAAATAACAACAATAACAATAAACTCTTTGTTTTTGTGCTTCAAATAATATTTATCTGTAATAATATGTATCATGATTTATTTATCCATAATGGTGTTATTTGTTTAAATTTTGTTAAAAATTAATAATCTAAATGACAATGAAAATGAACAAACAAATTAATAAAAAATATGAATGAACGAATAAATAAATATTCATATTTTATCTAATATTTTAAAATAGATATGATGGGGACAAAAATGTACTGTATCCTAGAAATTAGCAAAATGAATGAATGAATAAATAAATAAATAAATAAATAAATAAAATGTGCACAAAAATTAAATAACAACAACAACAAACAGTTTATTTTTGTGCTTCAAATAATATTTATCTGCACTTATGATGATTTATTTATCCATACTGGCTTTATTTGATTACATTTTCTTAAAAATTAATAATCTAAATGAAGATAAAAGCAGCACTCATCAGGCCACATATCACATTGCTGATATTTATTGATATTCATTGTTTTTTTAGCATGTTTACATATGTATGCATTGTTATTGTGGCCCACTGACATTCCCAAATGGGAATTAAAACCAACTGCCCTCAGGACAAATGTTACTATTCATCCATGAATCTCAGGACCTTTTATTACATGGGGGTCTGATATCTAAAATGAGCCAATTACAAAGTCGTCCCAGACTGTTAAACATGCAGACGCTAAGCGTTTGGCTCCACTGAGTGTTTGCATGTTCTCTCATTGTTTCAAGTGAAGCAATCAAAATTCTGCATGATTTTTTTTGTGCGTGTTCTTTTGTGGGGTCAAATCAATCTAAAGCACACGTGTGCATCATTAAAGGAAAACGGAGCACTAACGCACTTGTTCTGGATAAGTTCAGACAACTGTAAGCCACTGCTGTGATATTGTCCTGCTTTGTATGTGCGTTCATTATCAGTTAATGAGGTTCAGACTGAATTAAAAGAACAAATAATTTCTCACCTCACAGGTGTTATCAAAATGAATGAGTTCACATCCGTTCTATTCAATGTTTCACACATTTAGATAGGCCGCATGAAATGACTTGATGAGACGTTTTCTCTTCTGTGTTTACATTTTTCATACTGAAACAGGAAGTTGTGGTGAAGCATATAGAAGAGCTCATACCTTTTTGTTAAATAGCCTTTCCGTCACAGCTGTGCTACTAGTCAGAGGCAGGTCAAAGGTCAAGGTTTGGCTAGTTAGCACTGCTGGTGGATGCAGAAACTACACCATCTGGCTGTAAAAATAAATAAATAAATAAACAATTATAACAAATCAATAAAAATAGCTGTTCATTCTGACTTAATAAAAATGTACACAGCAAACATCTCGGATGTCATACATTACTTTCATATCTCAAACATTATACGATATTGTGACACTGCTGGTTACCTAGCATGCTTTGCATAATGATAATTTAAATACCTTTAAAGACAGATTCAGATAATTTTGAGCTAATTTATGGTATATGCTTTTGTTTAAAATAATCATGCTTAACAGCTAAATTTGTGGTTTAAAAAAAAAAAAAAAAAAAACTACATTACCCATAATGCTGCATAGAAAATTCCACGAATCAGAGAGTTTTGGACATGCAGGAAATGTCATATAAATATAAATAACGTAATGTATGCATATATATATATGCATATTTTTTGCAATAAACTTGAAATATATTGACATAACCAACTTTTAATTAATATTTTTATACTGTCACAATGCTTTGTGGGATTGTAGTTTCTTTGGGATTGTAGCCCAAGTACATAATCTTGCCGCTTTGTCTGATTTTCCAATACTTTTTTCCTTCAAATAAAAGTTTGTAATGTTGTGATTCTCCTCATAGCATGTTGGTTTGGTTCATGGCTTAAAATGCTTTAATGAAGACTTTTTTAAAATCCTTATAGGAAAAATGAATGGAAGAAATACACCTAGAACTAAAAGAACTAATGCACTCTTTATTATTTAAATGCATTTCTTGCTTCTAAACAATGCAAATGCCAAGTCTATTCTCAGTTGAATGTTACACTATAGACTGTATTATAACTTTATGATTTGCTTATACACTTATGTCAACTTTTAGGAGTACACCAGCCTATATTTACATTAAAACTAACAGATATGAACATAAATCCACAAAAATCCCATTATGATTTCATTTGGGTCTGTAATGGCATCCATATGAACATCATCAATGGCCTCTTTTAACGTCCCTGCCTGTTAAAATGCAGTTTTGCGGCTTTCAATCTATAAATAACCCCTTTAAATTTAAGCTTCGTATTGATTCATTCATTGTGTCGCTACCAGTCGTATAAGTTTAACATTCACGTCTGTTCAGACTTCCTCACACGCCGTACGGTCAGAAACAGGAAAGCCCCGTCATTAAAAGCAGCGACGTCGTGATTCCCTCCGCCAGGCTGCTTTCTGCTTAACGTGACCCACAACGTCCTGCGCTGTACTCTGTTAAAGTAGTCACGGCTGGCCTGTGAGCGCGTAAGCTCTCTTTCTTCTTGTTAAAGGTCAAGCAGCCCTTTCTAAACAGTAATTGTGTATGATAGGTTAAGCATGTAATATGCAGCGGCGCTGAAAGCGGCTTCTCACCCGTTCACGTACTGACCTGTTCCACTTCATAATGGCGATGTTGTAAAAGCGCAGACGCCTGCTGGGTCGAGCTGTTAGCTGTAAGAGCGGCAGGCTGAATGGTGAATGGCTGTTTCAGTGTGTTTTAAGCACCGTTCAGACTTGTCCAGCGTCGAGTTCTGCTCTAATGAGCTGACTGTCAGAGACCGAACCCGGGCCAGAGCCATTTCACTCTCATTCTCTCGTATTTATGAAGCTCTCAGGCCCGACTGTCAAAAGTTCCACCATGACGTTTGATCATTTGGCAACAAATGCCATATTTGAGCCAAACGGATATTGGGGAAGTTCCATTAAACTCCGTTTTTATATGGTCACCTCATTGAAAGCACTAAAGCATCTGAAACAGACCTTTCCTCTCTGTATTAATGTTTTGATGGAGAAATGTATGACTTCCTGGCCTGGTGGTTGCGTTATGTATATGTAAGTGATTTATTGTCAGTATGAAAATGTGTGAAATAGTTTTATGGGGTGTTTGAACTTGGTTGAAGGTTTGCATTTTGCATATTATTGTGTTTTACCATTGTTGAGAGCCCAAAATGTCTAGTGCAAGCTCGCTAGTTATTTATTTCGTCATATTATTATTTAGATGCATGATATTTCTTGCTGAAAACAATGCAATAAAAATGTAAAGTCTATTTTTGAACAAATGGATGTGTTGCGAGTTACAGTACAGACAGTATTGTAACTAATGTCAACTTTTTAGAAGTATGTCAGCATATATGTGACCCTGGACCACAAAACCAGTCACAAGGGTCAATTTTTTACTTTTTATACATCATCTGACAATATTTGGCTGAGATACAACTATTTGAAAATCTGAGGTTGCAAAAAAATTGCCTTTGAAGTTGTCCAAATGAAGTTCTTAGCAATGCATTTTACTAATCAAAAATTAAGTTTTGATATATTTGCATTAGGAATTTTACAAAATATCATCATGGAACATGATCTTTACTTAGTCTCCTAATGATTTTTGGCATAAAAGGAAAATCGATCATTTTGACCCACAGTGTATTTTTGCCTATTGCTACAAAGATATCCGTGCTATTTAAGACTGGTTTTGTGGTCCAGGGTCACATATTTAGATTAAAATGATGTATTGTCAGTACATTTCATTGAAACATTTTCTTTCAATTCAGCAAGCATGTGCTGGTGGTTGGTTTATATAGTCGAAAATGTAATTTATCCTGTTCTGAAAGAAGTCGTATGGGTCATGCGCATGGTGCTGCTAAATATGGTCATATTCTGAGTGCTTAAAGAAATAAATCATGCAAAAATGATCACTGTGTGAAATGAAAGTCATTTACTCACCGTCATGTCATTCCAAACCAATATGGCTTTCTTTTTTCTGTGGAACACACAAAGAGATGTGTTAAACAATGTCTCAGCTGCTCTTATCACATATGCATTTATCAAAAAGTAAGTTACATTGCATCCAAAATATGCATTTTTAAATTCATGCATTCCTGGGAATCGAACCCATGATGTTGTCATTGCTAGCCAGTGTCGTCCATGGTTTTCCTGTGGAATTGGGCTACTTTAACGCTGTCGCTGCGGGTTGTTTTTCATGTCCGCGGGTTGAAGCAACCCCAATAACGTGATATTTAGCCCCTGAAATACAAATATTACCAGGGGAACCATGTCAAAAAAATAATATTTTATCATTTTATACTGGAGGACCCCCTCCGAAACAAGTTTTGGGCTAATTTTGAGAAGCTATTAGGTGGGTTTTGTTGTGAAAACCTGGCAACCCTGTTGAAAGCATACTGTTTGTATGGAAGCCAATTTCTGCCACATAAGAAGAAAAAATGCATTAAAAAGTCAAAATAATGACATACTTAAGTCATAATTATGACTTAAAAAGTCAAAACCGTGCTCCAGAAAGAAAAACAATGCTTTAAGAGCTGGGGGTGAAAACTTTTGAACAAAATGGAGATTTTATAAGATTTTTCTTATATTACCTAAATATCATATTTTTTTCATTTAGTACTGCCCTTCAGTGGCTACAGAAGATTACATGTTTCCCAGAAGACAAATTAAGTTAAATTTACCCTGATCTTCAAATTCAAAAAGTTTTCACCCCCCGGCTCTTAATGTATTGTATTTCCTTCTGGAGCATCAGTGAGCATTTGAACCTTCTGTAATAGTTGCATATGAGTCCCTCAGTTGTCCTCAGTGTGAAAAGATGGATCTCAAATTCATACAGTCATAACAGCGGGCAGTTTAACTGTTCAGGACAAATAAGGGACTCATGAACAACTAACACTAAATAAAAAAACACAGCTGTGGATCATTCAGGTAGTTCATTTATTTTGTATAATCCCTCTTATTTTGGTAAAATAACTGTGCATAAACATTTTGCAGATTCTGAAAGGGGGGTGTAAACTTTTGACCTCAACTATATAAAGCCTACATTTTTACATACCAAGTCCAAATTGACTTGTAAAGTTGAAATTATGCCATACTAAATCAAGATCATGGGAATAAAAAGTCAAAATTATGAATTTAAGAGTCAAAATTGTGACTTGCTAGCTCATTGATCTGACATGACATGACAGAATAGTGGTTCATAATTTTTTTAATGAATTGTAAACACATTATGGGCATTTTAAATGTGAAAAATACTTAACATGGCTTAAAACAGTGGCACTGGAGAGCCAAATTCAGCACACACCTTATTAATAAAGCAAACCATATACAGACAAGCAAAATAGCCCAGAATATGAATACAACAGGTTAAATTTGCATGTTAAGCATTTTCTCCTCAACGGAAAACTGTTATAAAGAAAACGCTTAAAATGGCTTAATGGACAAAGACAATGTTATAATAAGACCAAATCTTGTATACAGTTTATTAAAAATATATACTGTTGTACAGGCAAGCAGATTAACCCGGAATATGAACACAACGTGCAAAAGTTCACGTTAAGTGCTTTCTCCCCTATAGAAATCAGTTATATAGAAAACGCTGTCATTATTGTTACAGCTGTGATATTGGGACTTCCCTGTTCTCATAGAACTAGAATGACTATTAAAAAGGTATGCACTAAAAAAATGCTGGGTTGTTTCAACCCAACTTTGGGTCAAATGTGGACTAACCCAATTTTTGGGTTAAAAATGTGATGTCAAAATTTAACCCAACAGCTGGGTTAGTCCATTTTTTGACCAAAAGTTTTGTTGAAATAACCCAGCATTTTTTTTGAGTATAGTTATTGTTATCCTTATAGATATTGTCCTACAGGCCTTTAATAATGATAATTTTAATAAGTTTACAAGGCTGACAACCACACTTCACAACCAAATTCACTGCTAAAAAAATCCCCAACAAAAATAACCCATTGCTCAACAATGCAGTTCAAATTGTATACTTGGACTTTGTCTGTTGAAAACTCTAACCTTAAGTAATTCAGGCTTATTGAACTCCCTCACCTGTGTGTATAGTCCTGAATCTTTGATCAGACGTGGCAATGCACGTACGGGAGAAAAGAGAGATATCGTCGGGCTAATTTGAAGGTGCTATCTGGTGTAGGTATGTTAATGAGTCTTGGGGCACTTGGGTTTCTGTCTCTATGTGTATCGACTGCTGAGGAGAACCTGGCAGAACTAATCCGGCTGTCTGATCTCCCTCCTGCTCCATGCCACTCTGTTAATTACCGAGCTACTATTGACAAGCTCTCAGCTCAGCGCGCTGATCCATCAGCCGGCAGTACAGAGCGATTAGACGATCACTCCCCAAATTTCTAACGCCAGGAGAGAAGGGCTATTATTCACTTAAGAGAGGAATGACAATGCGTCCTTCTCAAACCTGGATCACTTTTAGAGAGGGTGGGAAATTAGCTGTCTACCCCTTCTCTGTGGAGAGTGAGACCCCTCGCTGAGCTTGGAAGGTCTTTGAAGTATTAGACTGAAATTACAATCTAAATACTGCTTAAAAAATCCTGTTCTTGCTGCTGTAATCGAAGCTACTATGCTCAATTACTGTTTTTGTAATCGTTGTTAAAACAGTAGTTCTGCTTTCACTAGACAAGGTCAGGCAATTAATTGCAAGTATTTTGACTGAAGATGTTGAAGATGTTGAATAAATAAATTAAACTGTAAATGAAAATCAAAAATAAATAAATAAAAGATAAAATAAAAGGAAAGAATTGAACAAATAATTTTATGCCATTTTGTTATAGCACAATAAATAAATAAACAAATAAAAACATAAAAAAAAACTATGCCCTTTTTCTTGTTGTAGCACACAACAGAATGAATAAATAAATGAAACTGTAAATAAATAAATAAATTAAATCATACACTAACATTTATTTAGCTTCTATATACTATAACGGTTAAAAAAAAAACAAAAAAAACATTACATTATTTTATGCCATTGTGTTAATAGCACAATAAATAAATAAATAAGAAAAACAATATTTTACACCATTTTGAATGAATAAATGAAATGTAAAAAAATTAAATAAATAAACTCAGTAAGACTCTAAGGCTTCTATACACTATAAAGATAGAACATATAAATAAGCAAAAAAAAAAAAAAAGAAAGAAAAAAGAAAAAGAAAAAAATGCCCCTTTTCTAGTGTAGCACACAACAGAATGAATGAATGAATAAATAAATAAATAAATACAGTAAGACACATTTACTTAGCTTCTATATATATAAATTTAAATAAATACATTAGTAAATTATTTTATAGGATTTTATGTTATAGTAAAATAAATAAATAAGAAAAAATGACTATATTTAATGCCCCTTTTCTTGCTGTGGGACACAACAGAATGAATACATGGAATTTTAAATAAATAAATACAATACAATAAAGATAAAAAAAATAAATTAAAATAAAATGATTAAGTTATTTTATGCCATTTTGTGTTATGGCACAATAAACAAATAAACCTAGTGGCTGATTATGTTACCAAAAGCTATTTTCATGTGTTTCTCTTTTGTTGAGTCAAGTTATGTCAAGTTGAATAAATAATTAAAAGTTAAAAATATAAAATACATTTAGTAAGATACATTTGTTTAGCTTCTATACACTATAAAATAGGAATGAATAAATAAATAAATATTTTATGCCACACAATCAATCAATCAATCAATATTACTTGATTAAAAACAGAAAGTGTGACCCATTTTTATGCTCCATGTGTGAAGCAATTTATCTATTGGATAATGATATAATGTACTGGATTTCAGCAATCTCACAGTTAAGTCTACATTCCTGTTTCTCAAACAGTACAGCATGACTCCAAGGTTGTGGGTTTGATTCCCTGGGAACGCATGAACTGAAAAAAAAATGTATAGCATTGAAAGCAATGCAAGTCGATTTAAATAAAAGCATCTGCCAAATGCATAAATATAATTTTTTACTCCGAAACAAAAGTAAAATGACTTGTAAATGGTGAGTCAGGTGGCTCCAAGTTGTCAGCATAGTAGAAACGCACACACAGATGTGCCTTAGGACTCGTCCTGGCCCTTTATATCCCATGTTCTTTAATGGGACGGGGTCAATTCTGCTTTACCCACATAAGCACACCTGCCCTACCGCCTCGCTGCCCCTCTTTCCTCAGCCTGGGGGCAAAATCAACCTCCTTATTAAGATGGTAATGCCTGTGAACTGTAGGGAGGAGGGGAAGGGCATCTTTTGCTCAGTCAGTCAAGCTCATCGTGTGTAACACACGCCTGAATCCACCAATTCACTCCAATCCTCGCCAACGCCAGCCTCGGCAACAGCCGACAGCCACGCAGACGCACACGAGAGCCGCTAGCTGGAATTTACATGCAAATAAAGTCCAAACGGTTGAGCGTCTACATGTGCTTATTTATCGCAGGGCTTCCCGAAGTCTCAACTAATATGATGTGACACCAAAAATAATACTCAATTCGATTTACAATTCATCTAATAATGTTTAATTTTACTCTTCATTTAACATGATTTCCCACCCAGTGATTACAAGACTGGATAGCATTAATTTGAGCAAGATGTACGACGTAGCGGCGTGATCTTCTGTTTGGAAAAATGAATTCTGATCACATTCATAAGTACGAAAGCCAGAAAAGGCAGTAGCTTAATCATCTTTTGACGATGTTCATTTACGGCGGGTTATATTTATCTATCTGGATTCAGAAATGAGCAGCTCTGCTGCTATACACAAATGTCTCATCGGTCTTATGAAGGTTGTGGTTTGTGTACAACTGCGCAGACAGGGAAATGCTGAACATACAACACCATATTAATGATATATTAACCATTAGGGTGGGATGTCTGAGAACCCCTCACAAAAGCTGAGTTATGTTGGGTTATAACTGCCACGACTCGAGTTATTTCTGCTATATAAAACTTTATAGATGTAAATATGGAAACACAGAGGCCACTGGGTCTCGTCCCTGTGTCTGCGAGAGACAGCAAAACAACAAAGGAGAGCGGTTTAAAACAAACACAGTCCTGATACATATGTGAAAATGTCTCAAATGCATAAAATATGATTTTATTAAATTGCACTTTCATTTTTAGCTTGTTTAGGTCTATGAACCGACTCGAATCTATACTATTACTCTAACGAGTAATAGAGAGTAGCACACCAATACAACTAAATGCGATCACAGATTTCATTTTATCTCTACATTTAAATAAATAAATACATTTAGTAAGACACTGACATTTTATTTTGCTTCTATACATTATAAAGATAAAAAATAAATAAATTATTCATTTTTAATGCCATTTTGTGTTATAGCTCAATAAATAGCTCAGTAAATAAATAAATATATAAATAAATAACCCTAGTGGTTGATGATGTTACCACAAGCTATTTTTATGTGTTTTTGTTTTGTTGTACGTCAAGTTATGTGAAGTTTAATTAATAAATAAATGGTTAAAAAAATAATAAATGCATTTAGTAAGATACTAACATTTGCTCAAAAACACAAAAAAAGAACAAGCCTGAGTCATATTTCACCCCAAAGTGAAAAGAAAGAAACTCTAAATTCTATATATGAAAAACTATATGGAAATCACCATCATCGAGATGAATGGTTAAAGCAGCTACCAAATAATAAATAAATAAATAAAATAAAAAAAATAATTCTTCTTAATTGAATTGCCATGCAATAAGTAAATAAATAAATAAAATTCAATAAAATTCAATAAAATAAAATAAAATTCAATAAAATAAAATAAAATAGTACATATACAATTTTTGGACCACAAGACCAGTCATGAGGGTCAGTATTTTAAAACTGAGATTTATACATCATCTGAAAGCTTCCATTGATGTATGGTTTGTTAGGATAGGACATTTGGCCGAGATACAACTATTTGAAAATCTGGAATCTGAGGGTGCAAAAAAAAAAAAAAAAAAATTAAATATTGAGACAATTGCCTTTAAAGTTGTCCAAATGAAGTTCTGAAGTTTTGTTATATTTACGGTAGGAAAGGTACAAAATATCTTCATGGAACATGATTTTTACTTAACATCCTAGTGATTTTTGGCTTGAAAGAAAAATGGATAATTCTGAGCTGTATAATGTATTGTTGGCTATTAAAAGTTCTATATCAGAATTTATATGTGTAATGTAACCTGGCCATGATTTCATGAGATTCAACCATGTACAAAACATGCCGAATATTATGAATCACGCTGATTACACGAGCAATGTGTTTTCTTATGGATTTGGTCACACATGGCACACATTAAAATCATATCAGAAGCGCCGGGTTCTCGTCATTCACGTTGACGGCACGTGAGATCACCGAGCTTATCATCTGCTTATCATTGCTATGATTGCGCGATGATGTTTCGGACAGACAGCCGAGCAGCATGGGAAAAGCAGAGCCGCTTTTTCAGCCCCTGAAGTCTCGCACACTCCGACGGGCTGGTTTGCTTCTAATTTCAGGGTGTTGTCAGTAAGAGCGCTGGCCTTGCACCGAAAAAGCCCGGGGATTGAATTACTCTCCCCTTCTCTCGCCGTGACCTCGTCAGAGGGGGGTTCGAGAAAGAAAGAGAGGCAGAACGGGCCCCTGCCTCGGCACTTCAGGCCCCCCGCTTCTTACAATACCCCGCGGGCTCTCCCAGCGTCCAGCTTTCCTCGGATCTCCCTCCGCCATTTACGCCCACTCCCGCCTAAATGACCCCGCGCCGCCCCGCACGGCCCGACAGAAGGCCCGTCCCCATTAGTGCTGATTGCTGACCTGATTTTGTTTCCCTGGTGTCCCCATAGTCAGAATTTCAGGATTTGTGATCTTGTGACTTTGTTTTGAAAGAGTTTTTTTTTTTTTTTCTTCTGCTGCTCGAGTCTTCCTCACAGGCTTTGTGTTTCTCGACATTAGCAATTCCACAATACAAACAACAAAAGGATGAAAGCGGGGCGAGAGAGAACGAGAGTAGCTGCGGCAGAAAGAAAGAAAGAAAAAAACATGAGGGTAGCTGCGCGCATTTCAGAGAGCGGCGAAACGCGTGTAACTCCAAATTAATTACAGCGGTTTCTCGACCGTTTCTCTCGCCGTCTCAACGTGACTGTTGTTTTCCCTTCAATACCTCACGGAGTTCCACCTTCTGCCGTAAAAAATTCAGAAGCCCCGTTAGTCCCGTCTGGAGTCAAGGTCAGAATGCGCGCATGTTGATGACAGACAAATCTCTTTCATTTTTCATGAGTTGCTTAAAGGCATAGAGCGTTTTCTGCCAAAGCAGGGCCTGCGTAATGCGCGATCATTTTCCCCCCACCTCGCTCATTATGTCAAAGCGCACACGCAACACAAAGACACATATTTGCTTTGAATTGATGTTTTTCGGATTCGCGGGGTACGCGCCGCTCGCTAACCGCCGGAGCAAGGACGTATAAATACATCCAGGCGGTCGGCGAAGGGTAATGATGTCTAGAACTGAGGTAATTTGTGGCCCAACAAAGTGTCAAGCGCCGCACAGTTCATCATTACGAACACCCTCCATATGCATGCGCCCGTACAGTTCGGAGTTTGACAGCTCGGATATTAGCCCAAAAATTGCTTCAAGACCTTAAACGTGAGATATTAAAGCGGGGAGGTGCGCTGGCGCGATTCATCTTGCCGTCGCGGGGCTGACGTCCCGCCGAACTGTAGCTGTCAGATGTGACTTACTGTCTTGATTATGTGCGGAATAAAGCAAACTGATCAAGACCGATGCTGCGAACAAATGACTGGAAAGTCGAGTGAGATGTTTGGCGAGGGCACGGGCAGACTTTTCCATCTCCGTTTGATCAAATTCCGGGTGTTTACTCCGAATTGTCACATGAAATATATTTTATCATCAGGAATTCCCAGGGCGCGCTGCGGAGCAGCTGAATTTGATTGCGCATTTCCATACAATATATTCATAATATCAAGTGCCGTTTTGTAGTTATTACACATAATGAAACCGGAGATGTACACCTGTCAGTCATTAGAGCACGGAACGTTCCGGATGCGAAGTGGCGTCTCGAAGGGCGAAATTACTCTCGGAGAGGGCCGTTCTCATTTTGGAAATCTGCTTCATGAGTCTGATGTTTGGCAGCTTCCATTTCAGCCCACGCTGGCAATGAAAAAGCATTATCCTCCTCTGAAACGCCCAGGAGGCTTTCACAATCATCTGCAAACTGAGAGTTATTCTTATTTGCCTCCAACCTGTCAGGGGCCTCCGTTATTAATGTTCATATGTCATCAATAACCTGACATTACAGCATTTTAGCGGGAAATAGCATTTTAATTGTTTCCTTTCATGCAGGTTGGCACCGTAAGTGGTGATTGACCTCAAATATTGTGATGGAACGCTTCATTTTACCTCGCGTTTGACGGACCGTTATTTACAGGTGAAGTTTCCGCGCCGCTGCCGACACCGAGTACAACCGTGCAAATATCGACTGTTTGCAAACAGGTTTCCTGAACAGTCTGCTTGTCTGCCATTGGTTGGATGAACAGAACACAGACCAGAAATGAGTGAATCAAATTGAGGTGAAAGTTACAGTATGTTTTCCAAATTTCATAGTCCAAAAATAAATAAAAAGTGTATATATATATATATATATATATATATATATATATATATATATATATATATATATGAAGAGTTTATTTGTGATAACTCCATTTTCAAAAAGCATGTGCATTGTGCATTCCAGTTAATCTCAATCAAACAGCAGTTGGGTTATTTTGATATAAAGTAAAAAAAAAAAAAAAAATGGTAACATAATAAAAAATGCGATTTTTGAAAATGTAAAAAAAACAGAGTTATCTGTTTTTGCAAATAAACTCTTCATGTATATATGAAAGTATAAAGAAATAGTAAATTCATTAATTGATAAAGGCTGTTTAATAATGAGTATTAGTTCCAATCCAAACAAACTGGCTATATATTAATATATATATATATATATATATATATATATATATATATATATATATATATATATATATATATATATATATTTTTTTTTTTTTTTTATTATTATTATTTTATTTTACTATTTACTATTTAGTTTGTTATTTTCATACATTTGACTACAAAGTAATATTAAATAACAGATCAATTAATAAAAGCTATTTAATAATAAGTATTTGTTCCAATGCAAACAAATTGGCTAAATATTAATTAATATGATTTTTATTATTTTTTTACTATTTTATTCTGTTATTTTCATACTTTTTGACTACAAAGTAATATTTAATAGTAAACTAATTAATTGATAAAAGCTGTTTAATAATAAGTATTAGTTCCAATCCAAACGAACTGGCTATTTATTAATGATTTTTTTTATTATTACTATTTTACTATTTTGTTTATTCTGCTATTTTCATACATTTGACTACTAAGTAATATTAAATAGGAAATTTTAATATTTAAAATTTTAATATATATATATATATTTTTTTACTTTTTTCTGTATTTATTGTAATATCATCTCATTGGACTGAACACTTTTTTTTTTTTTTTGCCCAGATTGGCACTAGGTTTCGTCTGCTGTTTGTCGCAGTGCACACAAATCTGAATACAAAACCCGCAACACCAAAAGCCACTTTGGCACCAAAGCCCCTCTGCCGTGCAACCTTGCGGTATGTCATCAACTTCTCTCTTCACCTGCTGTCTGCCTGATACCTTCGTCTTGAGGACAACAACCGTGGCAAATATTTTACATATCGCCTGTCTTTGATGCTTGAAAGGTGTGTGATTTCACAACACGGGCGACGTGTCTTGGCTTTTTACGCTCCCCGCCTATGCTGCGGGACGTCCCGCCACGTGCTTTCATGTGTAGCACGCGTGCTCGAATCAAACAGGCCTCTGCGGTGGGGTCGTGTGTTTGTGAGAGCGAGAGAGAACAACAGCTTCCCGTGTTCCTGTCACCATCCTGCTGTATCCGTCTCTCATGTGCCATCTGGATGGATGTTGTGGAGTTGAGACGATGGAGCAGCGAAACACTCCTCTTTCACTTTCTTTCTCGCTTTCTAACTACCCGCTGTCAGTCTGCTGTCTGGCAGCGATGCTGGTGTGGAGGAGACACTCCTGTGGTGAGGATGACACAGACGCAGAGAAACTCACAATCAAGACTGATTCATAAGAGGGTTTTCACATTTTTGAGGAAAATTTGAACGGTGCTTACCCATGAGGTGTCCAAAATGATGGAAGGCTGCTTACTATCCCAAGTCAAAATAAATGAATCTCATAGTCTCCACAAGAAAGATCAACAATTAGCAATTGGAATTTTTACATGAATCAATACAATTATAAACATGGATATCTGAGCATTAATATATGAATTTATAATAGAATCACAATTACCTCTGAAACAATGAATCATGTTGATTTACTTTCACAGGCGATGGAAAAGTTGCATGCTGAATGTCACGAGGCTTACTTAAAGCTTAATGCTTATAAGTGATAAGAATAGTCAATTTAGTATTTTATCTATTTATGATTATGTACTTGAAGTCTTGGACAGGCTATTTTGACTACGTAGGATTTATTATTTCTTAGATTTACAAGATATTACGTGGGCCAATTAGAACATTTAACAAATAATTTAATTAAAAATAAATACATAAAAATCTTGAAACAAGACACATTTACTAAAGCAACATTGAATAAGACAACAATTTTAATTTATCCTTATGAATGTATTTTAGAGATTATTTTAAAACAAAAACAAGTCAAAAAAGACTATAAGAAGTTTTTTTTTTGTTGACTTCTACAAAAAGTAATTTTTGCAGTGTACATCATTTTGCCTCGTTTTAGGGAATTTTAATTTATTTTTGTTTATTTATTTATTTATTTATTTAGTGGAAAACAAGTTTAGAAAAAGGTTACAAGAAGTACTTCTTGCAGTGTACATCTTGTTGATTCTTGTTTTAGGGATTTTTGAAGATATTTTCCTGGAAAACAAATCAAAAAAGGCTACAAGAAGTCATTTTTTGCAGTGTACATCATGTTACTTCAGATTTTAAGGATTTTTAGAGATTACTTGCTGGAAAATAAATCAATAAAACACTAAGATGCCCTTTTTCACAGTGTCTATTATGTTGCCTCTTGTTTTAGGGAGTTTTACAGATTTTTTTTTACTGGAAAACCAGGTCAAAAAAGACTAAGAGGTTTTCTTTTTTTTTTTTTTTTTTTTGCAGTATACATCATGTTGCCTCTTGTTTTAAGGATTTTTATAGTTTATTTACTGAAAAACAAGTCAATAAAACACTCTAAAATGTCCTTTTCCAGTTTACATTATGTTGCCTCTTGTTTCAGGGATTTTAGAGATTTTTTTTTTTTTTTTACTGGAAAACAAGCCAAGTATGAAGCAAGTGTGCATCATGTTGTCTTTTGTTGTACAGATTTTTAGAGATATTTTCTTGGAAAACAAACCAAAAAAGGCTTCAAGAAGTCATTTTTTTTTTTTTTTTTTTGCAGTTAAAATTATTTTGCTGTTTGTTTTAAGGATTTTTTAGACATATTTTCCTAAAAAAACAAATAAAAAGCTAAAAGTAATCCTTTTTTGCAGTGTACATCATGTTGCCTCTTGTTTTAAGGATTTTTAGAGATATTTCCCTGGAAAACAAATTTAAAAAAGCTGCAAGAAGCCATTTTTTTGCAGTGTACATCATGTTGCTTTTTGTTTTAAGGATGTTTAAAAATATTTTCATGGAAAACAACTAAAAAAAGGCTAGAAGTCATCATTTTTTGCAGTGTACATCATATTGCCTCTTTTTTTAAGGATTTTTATAGTTCATTTACTGCAAAAGAAGTCAGTAAAACACTATAATTTTTTTTTTTTCTGGAAAACAAGTCAGGTAAGACTATACACAGTCTTATTTGCAATGTACAATGTTGCCTAATGAATCAGAGTAAGTATTCAGAAGTATGAGAAGATCTTTATGAATGTATTTATTTATTTATTTTACAGAAAACAAGTCAAAAAAAGACTATAAGAGCTTGCAGTATACATCATATTGCCTCTTGTTTTAGGGATTGTGTGTGTGTGTGTGTGTGTGTGTGTGTGTGTGTGTGGAAAAGTAAAAAAGGCTGCAAGAACTCCTGTTTTCCCAAAGTACATCATGTTGGCTTTTGTTTTAAGGATTTTTAGAAATATTTTCCTGGAAAACAAATCAAAAAAGGCTACAAGAAATCCTGTTTTGCAGTGTGCATCATGTTACCTCTTGTTTTATAGTTTTTTTTAGGGATTATTTACTGGAACACATGTCAATAAAACACTATAATATGTCCTTTTCCACAGTGTACATTATGTTGCCTCTTGTTTTAAGGATTTTTAAAGAGTTTTCATTGGTAAAACAAATCAAAGTAGACTATACACTGTCTTTTTTGCAATGTACAATGTTGTCTAATGAATCATCGTAAGTATTCAGAAGTATGAGAAGAAAATTTTGAAAATGGACAGTTTTAACTGATGATCTTTAATCAGATATTAAAGTTGGTCCATTGATATGGTTCAGGTCCCTGATTTATTGCCTGACTGGCCAACTACAAATCAGATTTGTTAGAAAGGTAACAGCTCTCCTGAAGATTCTAAGCATGCAATGATGTTTAATAACTTTGTATTAAATAACCCTGAGTATGAGCGATGATGCAAACTCCACTCATTATACAGCACACTCTCTCTCACAAACACGCTCAGATAATGTTTTCCTCCCCCTCTGCTTTCCCAACTCTCAAAAAAAAACCGAACAACTTAATCATTTCTGAATGTTTAAATAGTCTAATTGACTTAATCCTGTGTATTTGGGCAGCATTATTAAATGCGAGAGAGGCAGAAATACACAGGCAGACTGTTATTGACCGAAAGTCCCCGTGCAGCTTTTCAGGTGAATCGATCGCATGTCTCTCAGGCAAGTTTGAATCATACTAAACCTTTGACTGACAAAACTTCTCCCCATTGAAATGCAGTTGAAAACTCCCCTCTATTGATTCCCTCCTTGATGAATGGAGAAAAATTGAAGGAAAGCAAATCTCTCTTTCTCTCTCCCTCTCTCTCGTTTTCCCTCTACGTTCTACACTTATCCCACACAAACTGATCTCCTCGATCGCATTTGGAAACAATGAATGGAGAAATACTGCGAGTTGAATTCCATCCACAATTCCATAAGTAAGCGCTCATTGGAAACTGATTATCTTTGCATTGATTAGCTGACATCAGTGAGCAGCACGAATAAGACATCAACCGTAGAGAAATGAGACATGCACACACTGAATACTTGTTACGCAATATGACCGCAAATTGCATATAGCAGATTATTAAAGTTACATGCACATTTACGGCTGCTGAAAACACTGTAAAAATGATAAAATCAATAAATCTTGGCGACATATGTTTTCCATTTAACTCGTCAAAATGATTAAAACAATTTAACAAATTGTTTAAATTATACAAAATTCAGCTAAGGCAGGATTGAAAAAACGAGTTTGAATGATTACATTTGTGATTATACTTAAAAATTTAGGGTAGCAACTGTTTAAGTTATTTTAAGAAATAAGCAGATTTGCATATATATATATATTGTATATATGTGTGTGTATGCAAGTATGTATATGTATATATAATGCAGCTATACAACTTGAACTTTAGTTTAGTTTTAAACAACATTTTGGTAATTCCTTTTAAATATTATGCATTCAGTTACATTATTACTAAAAATATAACTTTAATTAATTTAAAGACAAAAAAGAAATTACTTGCCACACCACAGGACCATCTAAATGAACTAGTAAAAGCAAAAAAAGTACCGACAAGTTACATACGTAAATGGAATAATTAATTTTTTTTTTTGGTCTGTTCTGTGGACCAAGACTGTATGTATTTGATCCAAAAAAAAAAAAAAAAAAAAAAATAGTAATGTTATTTTAAATAAATAAATATATTTTATTTTAAATAAATGAATAAATAAATTAAATAAAAAAATGTATTTATTTATTTAAAATAAAATTTAAAGTAAATATTTTCTATTTCTATTTCTATTTCTATTATTTTCAGCAGCCATTCAGAAGTCATTTTGCAGTGTAGGAAACACAAATTAGGTAATCATACTTTTTTTATTAATTAATTTTTTAAATAAATGAATAGAAAGATTTTAGGTAAAAAAAAAATATTTGTCAACTAACCCATTTTTGACAATACATATTTGCAGTGTACATTATGTTAGCTCTTGTTTTAGGGATTTTCAGAGTTGTTTTTTTTTTTGTTTTTTTTTTGTGGAAAACAAGTAAATGTGTATTGTATTCATTTTTTGTGGAAAACAAGTCCAAAAAAAATGTATATATATATATATATATATATATATATATATATATATATATATATATATATATATATATATATATATATATATATATAATTATTTTTATTATTATTATTATTATTATTATTATTATTTTTGCAGTGTACATCATGGTGCCTTTTGTTTTAGAGATATTTTCCAAAAATTTACTACATTAAAATTTTATTTCATAAAAGGTAGGGTATGGCAGGGTATTGGTTAACATGTTACTGACAATTTTACTACAACCCAACAAACTTGGTTTTGTTTAAGTTAAAAAAGTTGTTTTGGAAGCATAAAAGCTATAGCATTTTCATAAACAAAACACTGAATTGTGCAAAATCAAACCAGAGATCTTCTCTGACAAAGGGTTAATTGAAATTTCTCTGTAAAAAAGATGCAAATATCATCTGACATGCATTTGATGGCCTGAATGAATCTGTAAATGCAATGCACTCGTTTAAACAGCCATATTCTGTGTGAGCAATGAAAGCCACTCACTTTCAGTCTCCACTGAGAGAGAGAGAGAGAGAGTGAGTGAGAGCCGGGGGGGATCTGAACCCCTGCTGCTCAGGTCCTTCAGAGAGGCCTCGGGGGCCGTGTTTCAGTCCAGCCCGGGGGGCCCGAGTCCCAGCCACGCCTGCAGGGCACTGGGTTTGTTTGTGGTGAAAGAGGAGAGGAGAGTGTGACAGTGTTTCTCTCTTCCATTTCTACAGATGTGCTCTGATGCTCTTACATAATGAGAGGAGGCAGAGGAGAGAGCTGGCAACTCGCTTTTTCCTCAAGGCATGAAAATATGCTTCAAGGATGCTTGTAAATAAAATGATAATTGCATTGAAACTTTTGCTTTCTTTTTTCTATTTGAGAAAAGTTTTTATCGCTAACCATTTGAATTACTGATATTGCATCAATCTTTGCACATGATTTAATTTTTAATAAACAAAAGCAAGATAAGCATATTTGAGTTGTATATTGCAAAATGCACCATGAAGTGTGCGAGTTTCTCATGCTGTAATGTCATCAAATGCAGTCACTCTCAGCACCCTCAGGTTCGCCCGGGGCCAAAAACACTACCACACGCGCGCACGCGCACACACACACACACACACACACACACACACACACACACACACACACACACATAAACCTTACGGTCAAGGTCTCACTACAGAGACCAGCTGTGTGTTACACAGGACCGGCAAAGTGATGTCAAACACGTTGAGACAGAGATTTCAAAACAAGTGATGTCATCAGTGTGCGCTAGAATTCCAAATGCAAACAGAAGCAAAGATGAACAAAAATAAATATCTGAAGCGTGTTTAAAGTAGGCATGAAACATTTGTAAATGATTACTTCTGAAAGCACACATTCACTGGTAGATTTTCAACAAAAATCTAAATTGGATTAGTTAAAAAAAAATTTAAATTCCTTCATCATTTACTCACCCTCATGTAATTCTGAAACTGTTTGAGTTTCTCTCTTCTTTTGTGTTCCATAGAAAAAAGTAATTAATTTAGTTTTGGACATATGTGTAAATAATAATATCAGAATTCTTATTTTTGGATGAACATATATAATCTATAAGCTCCCTGATAATATATATACATATATATATATATATATATATATATATATATATATATATATATATATATATACACACATGCATACATATTTATATACACATACACACTCATATATATATGTATATATATATATATATATATATATATATATATATATATATATATATATATATATATATATATACATACATACAAATTTTTACACACACACACACATATATACATACATACATACATATATATATAGCACTGGTGTCATATTGCCCTTGCTGTGATATATTGTGATATATATAAATGAGATAAAACACATACGTGTGCATTTTTGCACCATTATCTTGAATTTTAGGGCATAACTGCATTTATGGAGTTGTCACCCTTCATCACATTTGTCATTAGTCAACTGTATAGACTGTAAGATGATGCAAGAATATGTGACTAATCAAGTCCACTTACCTTCAGCTGATCTACTGTAAACTTGACATGGTTTTTTAAAAATGTAGCAATTGTGCAGGAAGATGCTGAAATAACCGCCATCCATCTGCATGTGCACACAAGAAAAAAAATGATCATATTATGTAATTAATGCAGATATTTATCATTTATTTTTTAGTCATTTTAGTCATTGATAGCTCTAGAAAATTTGACAGTCAAATGAAGGACACAAGTTAAAAATGTTTTTGTGTTTGTTTCAAATAACGTGCACTGATGAATTGTTCGCAATAAGACCAGGAACACTCATTAAGAAAGCAAAATGGGTCAATTTTGACTTCATGTTGACTTTAATAATAAAAAGTTATAGCAGAGACAACCAAGGCAAGCGAATCATCTGTAGACACATGAGACGGGGTGTGTAATGGAATAATTAAGGCCTCTACAGTGGTAATGGCCCATGCGTTGAGTCAGCAAAATTTCGAGCCTTTTTAATCAACCCCGAACAAACGTTGTAAACTGCCTACACGCCACTGTCAATGTTTATTAAATCCCCAGTCACTGAATTTTAAATATTCCCACAAATTGAAGCAGTTGTTGAAAAACTAATATTTCAGTCACTCCGAGAGACATTAATATATTGGTTGCCACATGCCCTTTGCATTCACAAGAGCAATTACGGACCCCGGCGTAGGCAGGAGAGTAATGAGACAGAATAAATATTTTCTCTTTCTTCTTCAGCCACCCGTGTAAGCGGAGCGCAGAGAGAGGGCCGCCGCGGATGACAGACGTCTGCGGCGAACACCCGGGAAATATATATCAAAGTCAGACTCATAATTTATGTAATGACATTTGCTTGGCCACTGATTAGCTGCCTTATCAACCTCGGTAATAAAGGAGACCTAACCCCCGAGTTTATCATTCATTTATCAGCAGTCGTTTTGAATAATATCACAGGATTGTAATGTAATCATTATGCGGCGTGGAGAGCGCGGACTGAGGCGGTGTCACCGACTGTCATAGTTCACGCCTCTTAATTTGCCTCCGCTCTCCGACGCCTGGGACAAATTGAGTCAACAGGAAAAAAAGACGGCGATGAATAAAAAAGGCGTATCAGAGGACCGCATCTCGAGGGCCGACGGAGAGCGGAGGAGGATGTAGGAAATGTTAAATACAAACCAGAGGCCTCTGAGGTTGCAGCCAATCAGATGCTACAGAAAAGGAGGGACAATTAATATCAAGAGCCAATTAGAAGATGAGAGGAGGGAGGGGGCATGTTTACAGTGCTTTTGATGATTTAAAATTAAGGTGAAAGAAAGACTAAAAGAACATACAGATTTGTGTCACTTTGAATAAAAGCATGTGTAGAATGTAAATGTAATAAACAAACTAGGGGTCACTGGGGTTGCAGCCAATCAGATACAACAGAAACGATATTTATGCTAAGCCAAATAAAAACTAGGAGGAGAGAGACAGAAATTTCCAGTGCTTTTGATGATAAACTAAGGAATATGTAAAAAAGCATCTGCTGAATGAATAAATGTAACAAACAAATGTTTGAAGGTCGCTATGGTTACAGCCAGTCAGATTCTAGGAAAGAATTTACTTTGTTACTGAAAAGTAACAAACAATGTGTAAATCATTCAATAAAAGTGACTGCTGAATGAATACATATAACAAACGAATCAGTGGCCACTTGGGTCGCAGCCAATCAGATCCCCCAAATGAATACCGACAGCCAATTAGAAGGTGAGGGGAGGGAGGAGGATGTTTACAGTGCTTTTGATGATTTAAAATTAAGGTGAAAGAATAACTAAAAGAACATACAAATTTGTGTCACTTTGGATAAAAGCATGTGTAGAATGTAAATGTAACAAATAAACTGGCGGTCACTGGGGTTGCAGCCAATAAGATGCAACAGAAACGGAGGGAAATTAATATGCTGATCCAATTAAAAACTAGGAGGAGGAGAGAGAAACTTCCAGTGCTTTTGATGTTAAACTAAAGGATAAGTAAAAAAGCATCTGCTCAATGAATAAATGTAACAAACAAACAAATGTTTGAAGGTCGCTATGGTTACAGCCAATCAGATGCTAAGAAGGAATTTACTTTGTTACTGAAAAGTAACAAACAATGTGTAAGTCATTCAATAAAAGTGACTCCTGAATGTATACATATAACTAACAAATCAATGGCCAGTTGGGTTGCAGCCAATCAGATGCCACAAAATGAATACCGACAGCCAATTAGAAGCTGAGGGAAGGAGGAGGATGTTTACAGTGCTTTTGATGATTTAAAATTAAGGTGAAAGAATAACTAAAAGAACATACAAATTTGTGTCACTTTGGATAAAAGCATGTGTAGAATGTAAATGTAACAAATAAACTGGAGGTCACTGGGGTTGCAGCCAATCAGATGCAACAGAAATGGAGGGAAATTAATATGCTGATCCAATTAAAAACTAGGAGGAGGAGAGAGAGAAATTTCCAGTGTTTTTGATGATAAACTAAAGAATAAGTATAAAAGAAAAGCATCTGTTGAATGAGTAAATGTAACAAACAAATGTTTGAAGATCGCTATAGTTACAGCCAATCAGATGCTCGGAAGGAATTTACTTTGTCACGGAAAAGTAACAAACAATGTGTAAGTCATTCAATAAAAGTGACTGCTGAATGAATATATATAACAAACAAATCAGTGGCCTGTTTGGTCGCAGCCAATCAGATGCCACAAAATGAATACCGACAGCCAATTAGAAGCTGAGAGGAGGGAGGGACTTATCGCTATTTTACAGTGAGATTCACCACATCTGCTCAAAACGCCAGAACAAACAATGGATGACAATTTTCACTGACACAAAACAAATAAACAAACAAACCTCGAAAGCAGCGTTTTGTCTTCTTGTCATATCAAAAGCCCCTGAAACCCATAAAGACTCGGTAAAGTGAGGCTGACATGTTTTTCAAACTTTTCCACCTACAGATCAGATGACACACGGCATAATGGAGAGCGCAGGCAATATGATTGTTACACAGCACTTATCCATTTTCTCAGATATGATGGATTTTGTGCATCTGAAGCGAGAGGAATGAAAGAATATGAGAAATTACGGCGGCTCCAGGAACGCAGCGACGGTAAATGTAATTTGATCGACACAAATTACGGCTGGCATGTCGGGGAGTTTCGTCTAGTCCTCCAGTAATATTCCTGTCAGAAATCTCATATATCCTTTCCCATAAAACACTGTGTTTATTTATTCTCTCTCACTCGCACACATACACGCGCTCGCTCTGTCTCTCATTCTCTCAAATTGCAGGATATTACATTTGTTTTGCTGCTGTTGGAGGGATAAACTGTGTCTCCAAGTGTGTAGTCGCATGTCACGGATACAATAAGGCACTAGTCAAAAGCGTTGATGAAAAGAGCAGCATCACATTTTCCCTTTAACTCCCTTTAGAATTAATACAATCACACATCTACATACAGTAACCTGCACATTTATCATCTTCTAACCGTCTTTTAAATCAAATGTTTTGTTTACTTCAACAACCAAATAGCCTTTTGAATAAAAAAAAACAAAACAAAACATGAATTTCATATGAATGCATATATTTCATGCATTTACACAAGATGCTCAATAAAACTCAATGCATGGTTTCTTATAGTATAAATGCAACACTCATGGCAGCAGGTGCTGAAAAAAAACGCAAAACGCAACATCCATTTAGCAGTTTAGATAGAAAGACATAAAAAAAGGCATGTTTCAGATATCAAATAATTTGTCTGTGCTTATTAGCAAAATGCTGAATGCAAAAAATATATATATAAATAACATTTACAAAAAATAAAAAGATAAAAATTATGCATATTCATTATGAACCATAAGAAATGACAATGAAAAAAAAGATTTATATAGAACAGCACAAAACAGCTTATATCGCTTGCTGCTTTATTCTATCTGTTTAGGACATAAAATGCTAGAAGAAAAAAAAAATGTTCTCGTGTGAAATTCGGTGCGAAAAGTTATTATACACAGTGGTGTAAAATGAACCCTTTAACTTCCTTTAGAATTAAAACAATCACATATCTACATACAGTAACGTGCACATTTATCATCTTGTAACATTCTTTTAAATCAAATGCTTTGTTTACTTTAAAAACCAAAATATCCTTTTGAATAAAAAAATTAATTTCACTTGAAAGCATATAAGTTTACACTGTTTACACAAGATGCTCAATAAAACTAAATGCATGGTTTCTTATAGTATAAACGCAACACTCATGGCGGAAGGTGCTGAAAAAAAAACAGCAAAACGCAAAGACATCCATCTAGCCTGTTTAGAAAGCCATATTTTAAAAAAAGTTTTAAAAGGCATGTTTTAAATATCAAATAATTTGTCTGTCCTCAATATCAAAATGCTAAATGCAAAAAAAAAATAAATAAAATGTAAAGATTATAAAGAATAAAAAAGGATACATTTTATGCATGTAGATTATAAGCCATAAGATTTTAGAAATGACCAAAAAAAAAAAAAAAAAGAGATTTACATAGAACAGCTTATAACACTTGTTGCTTTATAGTATGTGTTTAAGACATAAAATGCTAAAGAAAAAAAAAGGTATGTTCTCTTGGGTGAAATTCATGTGTTTTTCATTTCTGAAAGTTATTATATGCAGTGGTGTAAAATGAACCTATTTACACTGAATGTAAATATCTTACTGATACTGTAAGCAGCAAGTAAAAATAGCAACAAATAGCTTCTTGTTTACACTAAATGCAAATAACGTAAATTAGAGCAATATGTTATTCGTACTAAAGGTAAAATATATGAGCAGTGGGTGGAGTAAATTTAAAAAACCTTTGCCAACAAGGTTATTTGTAGCATTGCATTTATAATATAAGGACAATTTTGCAATGTTGCTTGAAGCTTTTATGTATAAAGCATGTTCATTGTATTCATAACACATTGTATCTTTTCATAAATAACTAACTAAAGAAAATACATTATATAGTATTTGCAGATTCCTTGCTATATCTGAAATAGGTCGTTTGTTTGAATGCATTATGCTTTCTAAAGGTGTAACAATGAATAGATTGTTACAATGTATAACTGGTTACAATTTTTCATAGAATGCATTATTAATGTATTAATAATCATTTTAAAATGCATTATATATAAAGGCTTAAGTAAAGTGTTCCGAAATGGATTTAAAATTCATAATCAGTGAAAACTGGTATAGGAAGCATCATTTTGGGAGTAAAACTAGCAGTAAACATTCATTGTCAGTCTGTTCTTTATATTGAAATCTAGCGAGGTCATATCACAGGAGGGCATCCTAAACATCTGGAGCTGAGGAGGAAGTCGAGCACGGTAAGTCTGTCAGCGCTTTAACCAAACACACAAGAGGAAAACCCAACGAGAATAACAAGCCAGCCCGTCTTACAAAACAGACAGAGGACCACACCGCACACAATAAAATACCTCGCACAATAAACGGAAGGGCCGCTGGAATACACAATAAGATGGAATCATCCATTGAGCACAAAAAAAACACAATAGGATCTGGAAGCTTTGCACATAAAGTCCAAGAACACCACTAATTTTACAGCTCAGTGTCCTTAAGGACATTTCCTGTTGTTTCCGATGTTTTGCGGTCTGTCAGACACCCGGAAATCACGGGAAGAGCGGCGAGCGGCACTGGGGCGGTGAGTCCACGCTGGAAAATTTCAGTCCGATTTCACGCCGATCCACAAACAAACGCTCCCCTCTAAGGTGAGATAGTATGGGGAAGAAAAAAATCTCAATTTCAGCAGGCTTTGTGACTGCAGAAGAGCAGGGTGTGTGAGAACGTGCTCTTATTACCCCAGTAGAGGGGGCTCCTCGCTCTAAATCAATAATAATGACGGTGATTAATGAAGGGAGATTCTCAGCCTGTGGAAGTCTGTCTCCGTCCCCTACGGAAGATTCAGACTCCGATCGGATCCTCCAAAGTGCTAAACCACCAAATCCTCTTGCAACGGCTTGTCAATTCAACAGGGACGTCAGCTTCATCTTACACCCTCCAACAGACACTCACAAACGCACACAGACAAACTCACACACTTATTAGGCTACGAAAACACACTTTCTTTTTTCATCACTGGGACTTTTATGAAGTATTCAGAATCAGCTTTCCAAAAAAACGCTATCACCAATTATCACACGGCTTTACGGAGCATCAATTCTCCTTTTTTCTCTCTTGCTTCATATTTTTCTAAAACCCTTATGTTCAGTCGCTTCAGCAAATGGCTTTTGTTGCCATCAAAGAATTTTATACATTTCCATGCTGTTCACATGAATAAATCAGAGCTGGTTTTATTACGGTATGCTTTAATGATATTTATATAATCCCTCTTTACCGTGGCCTGTAAATAGGACGGTAGCCCAAGGGTGAGTTCTCACAGAGAGCCGTGTTACGAGATGAATATCACAATGGAATTCATCTTCAATTGTCCTCTTGAGCCCTAATGTCGGACAGAACATGCAAATATTATATCGCGCAAGAGATTAAATATCATTTAGACAGCTTTAATTTTCACGTTTTATATTTTAATGGCTTCAGGACAGAATTGAAGAGATTTATGTAAAAATCTTAATACTGAAGCAGATCAAAACAAAGGGCGGTCCCAAGGTAATTTCTAATGTGCATGGTTGATGTTTAATGTCTAATGTTTGACAACTAGAAAATGTCATAAATCTTAATATATTAATATAAAACTATGTTTTACTTTGTTATATTTTTAAAGGATCATTATTAATAATAATATAAAATAAATATAACATTTTCAAACCTGATAACAAAAATACTTTGTATGGGTCAAAATTATAATTTTTTTCTTTTATGCCAAAAATCATTAGGGTATTAGGTAAAGATTATGTTCCATGAAGATATTTTGTAATTTTCTGACCGTAAATATAACAAAACTTCATTTCTGATTAGTAATATGCATTGATAAGAACTTCATCCGGACTACTTTAAAAGCAATTTTCTCAATATTTAGATTTTTTTGCACCCTCAGATTCCTGATTTTCAAATAGTACTATCTCGGCCAAAAATTGCCGTATCATAACAAACCATACATTAGTGGAAAGCTCAGCTTTCAGATTATGTATAAATAGTTTTTAAAAAAAATGACCCTTATGACTGGTTTTGTGGTCCAGGGTCACATGTAACAAAATATCAAACCAAGCGGAATTTATGGTGGGAAAAGGATATCTTTCAAGCTAAATATGTGAATAAAATAAAATAAAATAAAGTTTGTTTGGTTTAAATATACAAAGATTTAAAAAAATTTTTTTTGGATGACTTGAAAAGTATCCTGGCCACTTGGTTTGATTTTGATATCATATTTTTAAGTGTCCAAATATTTTTTAGGGTCACTTCAATCTACAATCTACAAAAAAAATGCATATTTAAAATCTACAAAAACTTCACACTAAAAAAAAAAAAAAATAACTTTAAATCTCACTTTGTCCTGGTTTTGGGCGATTTGCATGTAACAGAGAGGTTTTGTGCGTCCATATGGCCATGTGATCCTCAGATATGTCAAAGTCGACACATGGGAATTTTGACCCGAGCTGCTCCTTTATACTCAGCATGATCCTTCATTACATACAGCCCGTCTGAATTAGCATCAGCTGCAAAAACACAATTCACACATGCACAGACTATATCATACAGTACTTACTTCCCTAGAATACCTCACCCAAGTCAATTCTCCCCTCAATTACTCACCATCATTTCATTCCAAACCGGTATGCGCTTCTTTTTTTCTTTCCTGTGGAACACAAAAGAAGATATTTTGAAAAATATAGACATATGGATATATAGTCATTTAGGTTGAACTGTGCAATACAGCTACATACACAAGGTCAACGCAGCCTGAATAGCACGTGCATCACAAACCAAGTGAATCGATGTGCCTGTCAAAACAGATATGCATTAAACATGAAAAAGCACCGCACACACCATATAGAAGCAAACAGACAGCACTGTTAAAACCGGGGATGTATACATTTCTCCTAGGTAAAGGAATGCAAATGAGGGGCCGGTGCGTAGGCCTTTAGAAATGCCAGCGATAAAGGGTAAAATGTCACTTCGATTTAAAGAGAGGACAGTTAGCAGTTCATTAAAGGGAGGGCCATATTGCGCTACGGAGGCCTGCTGGCAACCTCCCCGATCTGGGCCACTCACAGCCCGTCCAGATGGCATGAGAATCCGTGCGGAGTTTAAAAAGATCTTAGAGAGGGTGGCAGCGTGCTTCCCCTGCCCGTCACTGACATGGTGCGGCTTGCCAGAGCCCAGAGTTTCTCTCTCTCTCTCGCTCTCGTTCGCTCTCTCTGCAAAGTGTCATCGCCTGAGTGGGAATATGCTCGTACTAAAGAGCTGTTGGAAATGCTGATTTATGAGCACTGAAATGTATTCTGCTAGTTAGTATGGAGATCAGTGCTGAAGACGATTAGTACAGACATTGTCTCTGCTAGGAAAGCAAATATCACTGTATCACTGGAGGAAGTCCACATTCAATCAGCGCTGCCAACTGCTATTTAACTAAATGTGCCACATAAACAGCCGTTGTTTATCGTAATGCAATAAGAAGAGTTTCGCATCCCAGTGTTGGGGAGAAACGGAATAAGAGTAGCGATGCTGCTAAGTACATTTTTTAGTAGTGTGAGAGAAGCTCAACTGTCTTCAGAAAAGCGAACCTTGTCCAATAAAGAATTATACCAGTCAAAAGTTTTTGAACAGTAAGATTTTTAATGTTTTTAAAGTCATCTCTTCTGCTCCTTGTCCAGTAAAAAATTACTAAGCATCATTGGCTTTTGTTGATCAGAAAACTGAAGATAATCAGCTATAATTTCTTATTTCTAGCATTAAAACATCAAATTTGAGCTAATGCTAATGCATCATTTAGATGTTCATATGAATGAAAGAGAGTGTGTGTGTGTGTGTGTGTGTTCATATATATCCAACCAGTCAAAAGTTTTTGAACAGTAAGATTTTTTGTTTTTAAAGAAGTCTTATTGCTCACCAAGGCTGCTTTTATTAGACCAAAAAGTACAGCAAAAACAGTAAAATTGTGAAATATTTTTACTATTTAAAACAACTGTTTTGTATTTTAATACATTTTAAAATGTAGTTTATTCCTGATTTCAAAGCTGATTTTTTAGCAGCATTACTCCAGTCACATGATCCTTTAAAAATAATTCTGATTTGCTACTCAAAAAAACATTTAATATTATTATTATGTTGAAAACAGCCGAGTAGAATTTTTTCAGCTTTCTCTGATGAACAGAAAGTTCAGAAGAACAGCATTTATCTAAAATAGAAATCTTTTGTAACATAACACGTCTTTATCATCACTTTTGAGCAATTTAAAGCATCCTTGCTAAATAAAAGTAATTTCTATAATACTATTTCTTTTCCAAATATATACACACACATACATACATACTCTAAGCTTTTGAATGGTATAGTGTATAATAGATACTCAACTGTTTTAAATATTAATAATATTAATAATAATAATAATAAATGTTTCTTGAACAGCAAATCAGCATATTAGAATGATTTCTGAAGGATTATGTGACACTGAAAACTGGAGTAATGACGCTGAAAATGTAGCTTTGATCACAGGAATAAATTACATTTGAAAATATATTCAAATAAAAAGCAGTTATTTTAATTACTAAAAATATTTCACAATATTACAGCTTTTGCGGCATTTTGGATTATATAAATGCAGGCTGGGTGAGCAGAAGAGACTTCTTTAAAAACATTAAAAATCTTAATGTTCAAAAACTTTTGACTTGTAGTGTGTATATATAACTCACTTTAATCATTGCATCACATTGGTATATAATTTTGAAGTTTTGAAAAGTATAAAATACTTACAGTAGTTTTAAATGTACAAAGGTCTTATTTCTAGAAGGTTTCTTTCTGTCTGTATGTCTCTCTCGTTCTTCTGCAGGGCTCCTGAGGGTCCTGGACTCCACAGCGCTGGAAGGCTGCATTTATTCAGGTGAGTTCTGGGGTCCTGAATAAAAAACACAGAGAAAAACTAGCAAAAACACAACACACACACATTAAACTACACAGATACATTTTACATGTTTTATTTATTAGTAGTCTTTGCCAAAGCAAACATTACTACTATATTGATAGAGTAAAACAAACTCGTCCCATACCGTTTGTGCAATGTACAGTATATAAACGATTCCTTGGATTTTGTGGCTTGTTAAGAAGTGTACTGTTATTTTTGAACGAACGATTCTCACATGGTATACATTAAAACAGCTGAAAAATCCCACAGATTTATACAGGAGGGACCCGAGTCATATCTAAAGAGCAGAATATCATAAACTTTTTCTTGCGCAAGTAAGTAAACACCTAACAACTACCCAGAATACTTTTGCAACGGCATACCAGCTTGCTAAAATATAAAATATAAACAGATTGGAATCAGCAAAACATCGCCCAGAAATCACTGACAACACAGCATATTTTGTAGGACCAAATGCGGTTCTGAAAATATAGTTATATATTTAAACTGAGAGTATGTTAGACTGGTGAACGGTTGTGGAACTCCGAATTACGAAAAGGGCGAATTGCTTTACGGCATCAACAAATGCACGTAGCTATCCTCTGTATTTACGACAGTGGTATATTTACGACAGAAAATACTTAACTGTAGGGGGCTCCAAAGTCGCAAAAACCCACAAAACTGCATACAGTAGATTTAAGTAGCCTTTTAGTTGTATATGTGACCCTGGACCACAAAAAAAAAATAAAAAAATAAAACGTCATAAAGCTTTCCACTGATGTATTTTTTGTTAGGACAGGACAATATTTGGCTGAGATACAATTATTTGAAAATCTGTAATCTGAGGGTGCAAAAAATCAAAATACTAAGAAAATTGCCTTTAAAATTGTCCAAATGAAGTTCTTGCCAGTGCATATTACTAATCAAAAATTAAGTTTTGATATTTGCGGTAGGAAATTTACAAAATATCTTCACAAAACATAATCTTTACTTAATATCCTAATGATTTTTGGCATAAAAGAAAAATCAATCATTTTGACTCATACAATGTATTGATGGCTATTGCTACAAATACACCATGCTACTTAAAACTGGTTTTGTGGTTTTGTATATTTAATGAAACCAAAAAAAAAAAACCTTTCAAAAACTGGAAAGTCTTTAAAAAATGTGAAGAAAACCACAGATTTTCCCGTAATGACAGCAATCTTCTGAAATATTAGGTTAAACATTATAAACACATATCAGGCCTTATTATGTGTATCAATCATAATATGGATTTGTCAAATTAAATGCTCATATAGCAGAGTCAGATTGACCAAGAATGCTCAAGGAACATAAAACATGACAAATTACGTGAGTTTATGTCCCGGCAGACCGGCATGATTCACTGCTGGACTTGACCACTTCAGCAATAAGGCGGAAAACACAGTTATAACAGATGGCCTGACACAACATAACCCAAAACCCTCAAAAGTGTGGGCTTATCTGTCATGCTCTGAGTTCTGGATATTGACTCTAAAAGCCAGCAAACTTTAGCCGATGTCTCCGCGGCTTACAGGAAGTTGCTTGAGAGATGAGAAAGCAAACATTAAGCTTGACTACTCTTTTTTTTTTTTTTTTTCACCAAAGTGTTTGATCAAACTTTTTGTGAATATATGACCCACTGCTTTTGACTTATTGACCCGTGCAGCTCGGATCCCTTTGGGTCGTAACACCATCGCTCGTAAATATACAGTAGAGAAGAATTTGTTCGTGGAAGAATCCGTCTTTTTCTCCATCTCCACTCTTCGGATGGCAGGGCATAGTTGGAGGGCCGGTATCTAATTGATCTCCTTAACCTGTATAAATAGTTTGTGTGTTCGGCGGTCACAGCGCCATGCACGGTCACAAGTGGGAATTAATAACAAAATCACCGTGGGGGTGGATGAACTGACAGCTAGCGAGTCCTTCGAATCGGCCCAGCTCATTTCTCCGGTACCTGCTGACCTCCGAGGCGCTGCCTGCCATCATTTACAGTATCGGACCTGAATTATTTATGTCACGTTCCCTCCGCTGAGAGGAAATCAATGCAGGTGGTCATTCCGTTTGTGCATCCTCTCCGTGGCCATTATTCCGAACTCACTGGCCATCAACGTTCTCTCACGGTCGAGGACTTGTTGAAGAGCTACGTCTCTGTAACAATGAAAACCACAAAACCAGTATTATTGCAGTATTACTGCTGGCTCTTGAGTAAAGTATAAAAACTAACCCTATTTTTATCTATATATATATGTGACCGTGGACCACAAAACCAGTCATAAGGGTAATTTTTTTTTAAATAAATAAGATTTCCTTTGATCCAGTGGAATCTGGAATCTGAATCTTCAAAAAAACACCTTTAAAGTTGTCAGAATGAAGTTCTTAGCAATGCATATTACTAGTTTTGATAGATTTACGGAGGGAAATTTACAAAATATCTTCATGGAACATGATCTTTACTTAATATCCTTTTGGCATAAAAGAAAAATCAATCATTTTGACCCATGCAATGTATCGCTGGCTATTGCTACAAATATACCCGTGCTACTCACGACTGGTTTTGAGGTCCAGGGTTGCATATTATGCGTAACATGAATGCTGTAATGCAAACAAATCAGCCGTACTAGTCTATTTGTGGTCATACAAGGGGGAAATCATATACTAAAATTATCTCTACAACTAAAAATCTACACAAATGCGGCGAGAAAGAAAAAAATCCAGTTGGCTCCGAATGATTAATTCATCCTTCCCACTCCTTTTTTTTTTACTCTCACTGGTTTAATGCAAATCTCACAGGCCCTTCTGAAAAGCCTCAGAATATCTTTAAATATTAATCTGGATTAGAAACCATGTAATTATGTCAATCTAGCAGTTCACTTGAGTTTAACCTGGTATTTAGGTCATTATTCTACCTGAATTTAAGAGCAAGCACTGAGTGATTTCTATTTGACAGGAGACGGGGAATATCCTGAGCGCAGACACCCGGCCTCTGAAGATCACCGAGTTGCTCAAAGGAGAGGCGTGGAGGGTTGTTAAGCCTCATTAAAAGAGTCACGCATATTAATGACTGGAACTCGGATCTGACTGGCCCAGTCAAAAGGCAGGTTAATGAATATGGCCGCAGGGGTTCATGGGAAATTACTCACATTTCGCAGCTTGAAGAGCAAGTGATTTGCCCTACCTTTGTATAACAGATAGATATAGTACAAGCAAGTACCAATTACTAAATATATCTATCTATACATTTAAACAAACATGCATAACTTCTATATATATATCACAGGTTTTACAATTAAGCAGCAATTGCTGCTTTTCTTCAGGCGTGCTTTTCTTTCTTCTTTAAATATCTTGTTTGTTTGGAAATGTGCAACATCAGATTAATAAAAAAGGCAAACAATTGGAGTTTCCAGAGAGTGTGATGGTAATAAAATTCATGCAAATGCAAACCAAAACAGGATGGCAGGCACTCCGGCAGCTAGTGACCTTTAAGTTCATGATGAAAAACAAATGTCAAGTGTCTAAGAGGGTGGACTGTTCCAGGCTTTGCAGGGATTTGGTGTGTTGTCTTATAGGACACATTAATTCAACCCACCATCAATATCTTGGAAAACAGGGGTGTTTGTGCTCAAATCCAGCTCCTTATTTATATAGAAAACAAGATTGGGACTCTTTGATCCTCTCTTAGTGATGTAGATGAGGGCGATGTAACCCCGCTTAGACACAGTCATTAGGCACCGCATTGATTAGAAAGATGCGTGTGATTTAAATTGCAATTGTACACACTTGCCAGTTTTTTACATTTTGTGATGTCAGAATACCATGTTTATATAGAGTTACTAAGGTGATTTCTTACTAGCTAATGTCCAAATACATTGTAAAAATGTAAATATAAACATTTTTTTGAACTTGAAAATAAGATTATTGAGGTGTTTACAAGTAAATGCTATTTCAGTCTTTTTACTTCAAAATGTCATGTTTATTTATGTTACTTTTCATTATTGGTGAAATTTATCACCAATTTCTGAGTGAAAATTGAATTGAATTTTTTATTATTTTATTTTATTTTATTTTATTTCATGTCCAAATACATTGTAAAAATGTAAATATAACATTTTTTTTTAAGTTGAAAATAGTAATATTGGAGTGTGTTTTACAAGTAAATACTATTTCAGTCTTTCCACTTTTAAATTTCATGTTTTATTAGATGTTACTTGTCATTATTGGTGAAATTTTCCACCAGTTTCTGAGCTAAATATTTTATTTTATTTTATTTTATTTTATTTTATTTTATTTTATTTTATTTTATTTTATTTTATTTTATGAAATGAAATGAAATGAAATGAAATGAAATGAAATGAAATGAAATGAACTAAAGTCTTTGCTGAACTAAAGTCTTTGTCATACAATAAACTCCAGATATGGCTTGGGTCCAGCCTTCAATGTAAGGATTTTTGGACCTTTTATTGTTTGCAAGGACAAAAACTTAAATCCAATTGCTCAATGAGCAGCACAATTTCAGATATCGTTCACAGAACGAGTCACGAACAGAAGCTCGAAACTTCATTTAGGAGTTTGCTCAAATCCCCAACCCCGACTATGAGGTTTAACAAACACGTCTAATCTGGAAAGTGTGAGGCTACTTGTATGAAACTCAACGCCTCGTCCGCCTCTGCGAACACATGATGAGAAATAAAATAAAAGTTGAGCGCTTATTTTATAAATATGTCAATTTACAGTAACATATGCCTGTGCAGATGACGTGCCAAGCTGGAGTTATATTTCATCTTGAGGAGCAAGATATCAAGGCCTTGGTAACGTTCTTATTGAAACGAGAAAAAGATGGATAACTCCGAGCCTATTGTCGACAGAGTTTACACAGATCATGTCATACAAACTCACTGTATAGAGTCCCAAGGAGCGAACGTTCAACGGGAGGAGAATTTGTCCCTGCAAAAGCAAGCAGAATCCCATCTGAGATTTGACAATGATAGAATTGCATTAAAATAACTGAGTAAAATACAATGACTATGTCCGATAATTCAGTCTTCCCAAACGTCTCGGGTATACTTATAGGGACAGAGATATACAATGTTTTTGGCGCGACCAAATAAATCTGTTCACTTTCTCTCCAAACAATAGAATCAAATAATGAATTCTGTTCTGGAGGTCAGAGGGTTCCTGGTAGTTTGTTCATTTACGCCCAACGCTCAATGCGCTAAAGAAAATCCCCGAATTTAATAGAAACTCAGAGGTGGAAATGCCTGTCACTAGTCTTCAAAGCAGCTCCTTCCACAACATAAAGACCGGATTGGACTATTTTATGACTTACAGTGCCCGCAAATAAATGTTCCAAGTACACAAAGACAACTCTTTCAACACGGTGAGGAAGGAAAGACATTTGTATATCCTGCACCATGTAGAAAGGTTACATGGAGTATGGAAACCATTGTTTTGATAGATCCATCCACCTCATAACAAACCCAACGCATCCTATGCAGATCGCTTCGAGGACAACCGGTGCTTAAAATGTCCTGTTTACATCTGATAAACATATCAGATATCCAGCAGCTCGTTTTCAGAAGTCGACTCCCCGACAAATATTTTGCAACTCTATCACCATCCGCTTTTATTTCCCTCACTCGTCCGGCGGGTGGAAGTCGACTTCGGCTAAACGCGGGCAATTTGGTTCACTTTTCTCCACCTTCACCCTATTTCTGTCAGCCGGCGCGCAAATGGATTGTGGGAAAAGCGATGTGTCCCCAACAATTCCATCATGGAGAAATGAGGAAAGGCAACATTACAGATGAGTTCACATATACAGTAGTCAGGCCGAACCCCCCTTCGCTCTCCTCCTCGCCTCTGACAGTTATTGTTTGCCGAACGGATGACAAGATTGATGCTTCTCT
Organism: Cirrhinus mrigala; assembly: GCA_036247105.1. NCBI lineage: Eukaryota > Metazoa > Chordata > Actinopteri > Cypriniformes > Cyprinidae > Cirrhinus > Cirrhinus mrigala. Next base: position 4,340,314 of record CM070018.1, read on the forward strand.
GTAAATCAGGAGCGGGCATGAGTGACTCCTTCCCTTTCTCGTATCTATCATCGGCAGAATGGAGATTAATAGGAGAGAGTCCTATTCTTGGATTTGTTGAGGGCACTTGCTCCCTGACCTCTGGTAAATAATTAGATATCTTTGAGACCCAGTGCACCGTGGCGATGGACAGACAGGGCCTGCAGACGGACTCTAATGGCCTGTGGGCTGAATTCATGTGCAAATGGTCTAGTCTACACCAGACGAGAAAAGGCGATGCAGTTTGGCTCTTTTGTGTCTTTATATACGCAAACATACCTGCAAAGGGGGAAGTGTGCATGCAGGTATGTTTGCGCATATTTGTATGCATTTAAAAAATAACATCTGTTAACTTAGATATAGCATTTATATTTTATTGAATTTTTATAATATATTAACCTTTCCTTTTTAGCGTGGATCTACCATATAATCTTAATTTTACCTATTGCAATAAAAATTAAAATAAAATAAATCTTATTTTCCACGGCTTAATTAAATAAATAAATACAGTCTGATATTGTTTGCATCCCTTCTGCAGAAATAATTACCAATGTCTGGAGAGCGAAAATCCAGAGAAAGCTGGTAGGAAGAGTTTGAAGAAATACGGCATGATCTAAAACAAAACAGAACAATCACAAAGCTTGTTAAACATGCATCTTTTAGCTCCACAACATGTTCATTAAACTCTTTGCAAGCAGTTTTTATTTGTTTGCTTTCTTGTTTGCTTTAGTTTTTGGGAGGGAATGCCTTATAGCACCGAAATCTGCATAAGAAAGTCGTCTTCTAATTGGCTGTAAGGTTTCATTCTTCCAGCAATTAATAAGAGAATGCAAGTTTCATGGATGCCTTGTTAAAAGGTATTAGAATATCTGTGCCATTGCTGCTGCTGCTGCTACAGAGAGAAGTGCATCCCAACAAAATATTATCAAAGACTCAGGGCCCAGGGGCCTTTTGGATATTTTTATTTTCTTATAATTGAGTTGTAATGTGCCTATATGGGCCATGTTTTCTTGCTTTATAGAGGTTTTTAATGCTTTCCATTATCATTCTACAAAACTTGAGGTTTATGCTTTAAAACTTAGAAAGACTTTCGTTAACGATGGAAAATTTGACAGAAGAAAAAAAAAAAACATAAATCCACAGGAAAGTGCTGTATACCAACAGAAATCCTTTCCTAGAGTGGAACAAAAAGGAAAATGCAATATGAAGTCTTTGAGAAAAGTGATAAATAAAATTGAATCAAATTTGATTTTCAGCTTTCAAACTTTGTCAGTTTAATATTTTGTCCAATTAAATGTACTACATATAAGGAGTGTTCAAAGCCAACGTCAGTGGCAAACATGACAGAGAGCAGTTCCAGCCAATGTTCTCACCCTTCATTAATGGCGTTAGACTTCTAGCGCTGGCTTCTGCTTTGGATTGCTGTCGAGGTGAAGTGCTTAGGCAAGAACGGAGTGATGGATGATCAGGCAGCGAAAAGGGGGACTTCTGGGCAGAAGAGGGTGGGGGTGAATGATTCACAATTTCCCTCGTTCAAAGGCTTGTGTGATAATGACACATCTCCTGCCGCAGCGTCCTTTATTACTGCTACTAATAGAAACAACAATAATAAAAACAATAAAGCTAATACAATAACACATACTAATAACCCCCCTCCACATTACCGTCATCATTATAAACTTAATTTGTCCCATTAATTGTCAGGCATTATGCTGAAAATACACAGCTCTTCCTTATAAACTGCGGTAATAATCTACGAATAGCTCTGTTATCGCTGCGAGGTGAAATTGTGCTGTAATGTAATATTATTTGATATTTAAGGGTTTACTTTTATAGCGCACTTCTGTTTTTAAAATTAGGCCGCAATGATTCCGGCATTATTGCGTAATAATCCGATGCAATATGTTTTATTGTATTTTTGCCAATTACATTACTCGCGGCCGAGTGCACCTGGATGTCACCTTTGAGGAGGTTGTTATAGGTTTATTATAAAGGTTTATTATTGCGGACCTGTTTACCTCCAGAAAATAATATTTTCTCCTGATAAGCAATTTTGTTTATTACTTTTAATGATTTCATTAGGAGGACGCCTCAGAGGTGGGCTGCCGTGTTGGGCAGCTCGCTCGTCTTCCCTTTGAGAAAAAACAAACACATGCAAGGCACATGATCATATTAACTATTGAAACTGCAAACGTTAATAATACCGGACGACGTACCTGATAACAATGCCATAACGGCCATCAATAAACCAACATAATTTACTTAAAAACCACAACCGAAAGCAATAACTGTGTTTGTTGTCCTAAAAATTAACTGGAGGATGTTAGTGATACATGATATGTAAGAGCGAGTCGCATTGTCTGGGTAGTTTTGTTGCTTAAATAATCAAGAGGTTTTAATATACTAAAGGAGACTAAGGGAACTAACTCTTGGTGTTGCAATTAAAGGAACATTCCACTTTTTTTGAAAATAGGCTCATTGTCCATCTCCCCTAGAGTTATACAGCTGAGTTTTACCATTTTCGAATCCATTCAGCCGATCTCCGGGTCTGGCGGTAGCACTTTTAGCATAGCTTAGCATAGATCATTGAATCTGATTAGACCGATAGCATCTCACTCAAAAATGACCTTGAAAATGAAAAGTTGCAATTTTCTAGGCTGATATGGCTAGGAACTATACTCTCATTCCAGCGCCTGAAAGTGACCGGCAGCACCTGAAAGTGACCGGCACTAAGTTTGTGTAGATGCAGAGCTGCAGCCAGCAGAGTTGACGGCTGCGTTATATCATTGCGCCTGCTGCACCCATGGTACGGCTGCAGTGTTCCTTAATTATTATGCCGAAATTAGAGTATAGTTCCTAGCCATATCAACCTATAAAATCGCAACTTTTAATTTTTTGTCCGTCTTTGTACACAATGTAACCACATAAGAGTTGAGCTTTAAATAGGAAAAATATCGAAACGCTTTAGTCGTTTTTGAGCGCGATGCTAACGGTCTAATCAGATTCAATGATCTATGCTAAGCTATGCTAAAAGTGCTACCGCCAGACCCGGAGATCGGCTGAATGGATTCGAAAACGGTAAAACTCAACTGTTTAACTCTAGGGGAGTTGGAAAATGAGCCTATTTTCAAAAAAAGTGGAGTTTTCCTTTAATCTCAAAGGTTAGTTGGTTGGTTGGCACATTGCTTCATGCTAAAATAGTTCCACAAAAGTTCCTAAACTGCAAATTATTATGCTACATCAGCAGACAGGGAAACACAAGTCTCACATGTTGGTAAGAACCCTGCAGAAATCCACATATAACCTACTATAATAATATAATAAAATATTTTTGAATTATATATTGGACATTTACGCATGTAAAATGTATGCATTTGAATTGCATAAAAAATTCTATCCATTTTTAACTTTCCATACACATAAACTAATAAACTTAATGTGATGCATATTTGTCAGTCATACATAAATGTATCTTGTACTGTAATTTTTTTTTTTCTAAATAAATGTATTGAAATGGCTTAGAATCAGCAAAAATCTGTTCATTGTGAAGACAATTAAGCTTGTATTATTGTGCATTTAAAAAACGTTCAGTTTATTAGTACTAATATAGAAATCTGACCTGTTTCATGTTTGACTGACAAATATGCATCACATTTTATTAGTTTATTAGTTTATATTAAAACTGTGTAATCCAAATGGATGTACCATAAGTTTTTATATGCAATTTAAATGCATAAATCATAAATGTATACCTAAATATGTTTGTAAATATGCATTTTGTCAGTTGAACATGTTTTTTGTTAAAAAAATTAAATAAAATATGATAACACTGAATTTTATAAGAATAAAACATCTAAAGCCACTTTTTTGTAATGTCTATTCTAGGATTTATTTGTCTGCCAAAATACTGCTTTAACTGAAAAAATATTTTTTAAACACCATGTAATTAATCATTACATCATGCAATTAATTTGCTTACATTTTTTGACAGTCAGAGTCAGGATATACTTCTACTTTTGAATGGCCATCAAGAGAAAGATGCTTTTTTGCCACAGTGGTTTAGTTATCAGTAACTGCTGAAATAGACAAACTAGCCAAATCTTGACCCCCTGTAGATAACTAATGGGCTAAATCGACAAGTACAGTCAACTACGCTTCATTAAGATCTGCAAAATCCAGTCAAAGTCACTGTGAATGTAAATGCATCCATCATGCCTTTAAAGCATTCCACACCAGTTTGTTTTTGACACAGATATGCTGCATGAGATTCCCAGTAATAAAATCATCCACAGGAGCTTATCTAAACACGCACAAATTAATTTACATCTTATTTAAGGCTCCATTTGTAAATATGCCAAAGTGACGGCTCACCCCGGTACATCCACAGAGCATGTTCAGATTAGAATCATCCGGTTAAGCTATAAGCAACAGTAATTGGCGTTCAAAGCACCTTGTCACTTGACAGTCACGTTCAGTCGGGCGTATCGGCGCTCCATTGAAGTACCCTCCACTCGACGGCGTTCGGCTTCATACAAAGAGCGATTGTGTTGGGTGCGGAGTGGTTTACATGCTGTTGCTTTGACTCTGCCAGCGGCTTCATGGGAAAGCGGCGTGGGGTTCTGCCAGCCGTTCTCCGCTGCTCGCTGTGATTCCGTTAAGCAGCCCAGGCATCATGCCATCATGCTGTAAAGCCTCCTCTGCTCATTCTTTCCCTTTCTCTGAAAGAAAGTCTGTTGACCTCAGATAGACAGGCTGAAATTTCCAGAGCATTAAATCAGGCCTGCTACTCGATGCCTTCGCAGAGAGCTGACCCATGTAATCGCTATGCCGCACCGGAGTCGTATTGTTTTTAAGGCGTCGACTCGATGTGGGAGACGGGACCGGGCTTTCCTCGACAATGACGGCGCGTGGAAGTGTGACAGGGCTCTGCCGCTGCCGTCCATGGTTCAAGCGCTTCAGATTGGGAAAATGTCATAGTTTGGCTGAGAGCAAAGTGCAGTGGATAATCTTGTGTTGGCCTCTACTCACTTTACCGCTCCGGGTGTCCTGCCAAAAACGGCTGGTTAAAAAAAGGCCAATGCACTATGTTTTACTTCCTGAGATGGATGTACCTGAAACTGGCACTGCTAAAGTTTCTCTATTTGGTCATTTATTTGCTGTTACACATGTAATGGTGTTGTAAGCGATTTGGAACAGCGACAGCCAACTTTGTTCCGGAAACATGGTTCAAGAAGGGGCTTTCCCATCATTTACAACACAGGGATGTACAGTAGAGTCTTGAACGCTTGGATTTTCACCAAATCAACCATTTCCAAGATTAAAAACAACAACACTGTAAACTTTGGAATGAAATGGGGAAAAACAACTACAATATGTACTGCAGTGTGTAGTTAAATCTGTGTAGTGTGTGTAGTCATAAGGGCCAATTTTTTTAAAATTAAGATTTATACATAATCTCAAAGCTGAATAAATAAGATTTCCATTGATGTATGGTTTGTTAGGATATGACAATATTGGCCGAGATACAACTATCTGAAAATCTGGAATTTGAGGGTGCAAAAAAAAAAAAAAAAAAAAAAAAAAAAAAAAATCTAAATATTGAGAAAATCGCCTTAAAGTTGTCCAAATGAAGTTCTTAGCAGTGCATATTACTAATCAAAAATTAAGTTTTAATATATTTATGGTAGGAAATTTACAAAATATCTTCATGGAACATGTTCTTTACTTAATATCCTAATGATTTTTGGCATTTTTTTTTTTTTTTAAACTACATTAGTTTTTGTCATTAGGACGATATTAGCATCATAAAGGTATAAATGATTCATTTATATATAATAAATATATATGCCACATCTATAGAATAACCTACATATTAATACTCAATGACTAATTATAATCAATAACTTGACAAGTCAACAAGTCATTTTTGTTGAAGGGGTACTTTATTTTCGAATTTAATAGTGCTAGGCAACGATTAATTGCGATTAATCACGATTAATCACATCCAAAAAAAAACGTTTTTGTGTACATAACATATGTGTGTGTGTACTATGTATATTTATTATGTATATATAAATACACACACATGCACCACAAAACTAGTCTTAAGTAGAACAGGTATATTTGAAGCAACACATTGAATAGGTCAAAATGATCAATTTTTCTTTTATGCCAAAAATCATTAGGATATTAAGTAACCATCATGCTCCATGAACATATTTGGTAAATTTCCTACTATAAATATATCAAAACTTAATTTTTGATTAGTAATATGCATTGCTAAGAACTTCTTTTGGACAACTTTTTTTTTTTTTTTTTTCAATATTTTGATTTCTTTTTTTTTTGCACCCTCAGATTCCAGATTTTCAAATCTGTATCTCTGCAATATTGTCCTATCCTAACAAATAATGGGAATCTTATTTGCTTAGTTTTCAGATGCATAAATCTCAATTAAAAAAAAAAAAAAAAAAGAAGACCCTTATGACTGGTTTTGTGTTCCAGGGTCACATTTTTGTTGGAGGGGTGCTTTATTTTAAAATTTAAATACATACTTGTAGTTTCTATAGTTTTTGCTTTTGGTTCAGTTTAATGTTTAGAATAATTAGTCAAAACTAGAGGAGCGGGAAGTTGCCGCTACGGCCTTGCTTCAGTTTACATGCTAATATCAACCACAGAATTATGGGTAGTGTATTTTTTTAAAACTAAATCTATGCTATTAAATGTTAAAAATGTTTTCTGTAGAAGATCACTTAACTTCAGCGCTCACAGAAGATCTGTCTTTTACATGTGAGAAAACCTTAGACAAAGGTTTTATGCTAATAATCAATTAATCTAATTAGAATATACACAGATTTTAATTTCTGGAATGCTACTGCAGTAGACGACAATATGACAGCTATAACCCGTCAGCTGACACAACTACTGTATACTATTCTCCTTAACCACAAAAGTAACAGCATATGCTCACCAGATAATTATTATTACTTTTTGAGAATATTTATATTGAAGAAAAAAAGTTTACTTAAATTTTACTTTGTGAAAGTCTCCTGTGTGCCAACAGCCCAAAATGTGTGTAGTCAGATTATTTTCAACATCTATTTTGGTCATCAAAGAAACTAAATTATTGTAGTTGTTAAGAACCGAATCCCACTCCCCTAAGATTTACACCCAGAGGACAGCATTCAGCGCGAAGAAAACAGTTCATGCATTCTTTCTGAATGACGTATTGAAAATAATCCCATCCCAAGTGGGACTTCAGTTAGCACATAAGCAGGACCAATACGCACTTCCTCCTCCCTCCCTCTGTGTTTGTGTCTCTTTCCTGCACTTGAGCCGCATACAAAGAAAGGAATTAAAAGCAGTGTTGGTTTGGAATGTGTTCCCAATTTCGTACACCAAGGATTTGGCTAGATCGAGCGAATTCAGCAAAATAACTACTTAAGTCAGCAATTTGACTGTGTCGGAAATTCTTCAACATCTTTTAGTTGTGTAAATTCATTCTTGAGTCTTTACTTCAACCGTGGCATTAAAAACATATTGTACATCACCTCTGATTGAAATGAGTTGGTACTTCGATGTGACAGGGTGATCGCCGGTTGTTAGTGCTGGGTAGTAAATGATAACATGTAATCTGGATTACTTGTAATTAGATTTCATTTACAGTTACATTTTAAAATACTCATAACCAGATTACAGCCTACTGCTTATATTCATTCAGAAACAATTTAACATTGTTTCAACTACTGATGAAGACATTCATTTTTATTTACCCTGCATTAAATTCACAAACCCAGTTTGAAAAACCCTGACGTAATGTAATGTTTAAAGAATTAGTTCACTTTCAAAATAAAACTTTCCTGATAATTTACTCATCCGCATGTCATCCAAAGATGTTCAACAGAAATGAAAGGTTTTGAGGAAAACATATCAAGATTTTTCTCCATATAGTGGACTTCAGTGGGGATCAACAGGTTGAAGGTCCAAACTACAGTTTCAATGCAGCTTCAAAGGGCTCCACACAATCCAAGCCAAGGAATAAGTGTTTTATCAAGTAAAATAAACGGTCATTTTCTTAATTTCTTAAAAATGATATTTATATAATTTTTAACCGCAAATGCTCGTCTTGCACGAGCTCGACTTCACATATTATGTAGTCACGCTGGAAAGGTCATACATGATGTAGGCAGGAAGTACCAACCCAGTGTTTGCAAAGCAAACATGCAAAGAAAATCATACGCCATTTACAAAAGAAGGTAAAACAACAATGTCAGATGATTTTGAAGACAGAAGAGGAAATTTGTTTTTCACGTGACCTTTTAAACGTGATTACGTAATGCGTGAAGTCCCAGGCGCGCATTGCAGAGCTAGTGCGAGATGAGCATTTGTGGTTAAAAAGTATATAAATGTTTATTGTTTCCAGCTCATTTCGCTAGATAAGACATTTATTGCTTGGCTGGGATTGTGTACACTTGAAATGTTAAGTTGTACTAAGTGACAACTTATATATTTGAGTTGATTCAACTTAAAATTTTAAGGCAGCTGGGTAACAAGCCCAGCTTTTAAAGGGGAAGTCCACTTCCAAAACAAAGATTCACATATAATGTACTCCCCCCCTTGTCATCCAAGATGTTCATGTCTTTCTTTCTTCAGTTGTAAAGAAATTATGTTTTTTGAGAAAAAACATTTCAGGATTTTTCTCCATATATTGGACTGATATGGTTCCCCCGATTTTGAACTTCCAAAATGCAGTTTAAATGCAGCTTCAAACGATCCCAAATGCGGTTGTAAACGATCCCAGCTGAGAAAGAAGGGTCTAGCATGACGATCAGTTATTTTACTAAAAATAATACAATTTATATACTTTAATGCCAAACGCTCGTCTTGTCTTACTCTGCCTGGACTGTTTTGTTCTGGTTCATGACAGTTAGGGTATGTCGAAAAAATCCTATCTCATGTTCTCCCTCAACTTCGAAATCATCCTATATCGCTGTTTTACCTTTTTTGTTAAGGGTGTTTGATCTTCTTTGCATGTTCACTTTGCAAAGACTGGGTCGGTACTTCTGCAGTGATGTTGGATGATTTTGAAATGATTTTTGAAGTTGAGGGAGAAAATACGATTGGAGTTTTTCGACATACCCTAACTATCTTAAGTCAGAATACACAGAGTTCAGGGAAAGCAAGACAAGACGAGTGTTTGAGATTAAAAAGTATTGAAATTGTATTGTTTTTTTTTTTTCTGAAAATAATAAGACCCTTCTCCCTCGGCTGGGATCGTTTACAACCACATTAGGGATCGTTTGAAGTCGCATCCTGAAAAAACATAATTTCTTTACGACTGAAGAAAGAAAGACATGGACATCTTGGATGGGGGGGTGAGTAAATTATTTGTAAATTGTTGTTCTGGAAGTGGAGTTCTTCTTTAAGTTTAACAAACCAGATTTTTTTAGTTTAGTCAACTCAAATATCTAAGTTGTGACTTAGTACAACTTAACATTTCAAGTTGACTAAACTTATTTGAGTTGAATAAACTTAAAATTTTAAGGCAGCGGGATAACAAAATTATTTTAGGTTGACTCAACAAATTGTTTTTTACCAATGTAGAGCTGTTTGAAGCTGCACTGAAACTACAATCTGGACCTTCAACTCATTGGCTCCCACTAAAGTCCAACATATGGAGAAAGATCCTGTAATGTTTTCCTCAAAAACCTTAATTTCTGTTTGACTGAAGAAAGAAAGACATGAACATCTTGGATGACATATAGGGGTGAGTAAAATACCAGGAGATTTTTATTACCGAAGGGAAGGAGTCCTTTAAGATAGGAATATGAAAGAAATATGTTTTCTTTCTCTTTGTATTTATATATCAATATGGTATAAGATTATCCTATTCAAATCAATGTTCTAAACGAGTTCGATTAAAAGTAATCAAAAAGTAATCTGATTATATTACATAAAATGTGTAATGTAATGGATTATGTTGCCAACTACAATTTGTCGTGATGTACAGTAATTTGGAATCAGTAATGGACTACAATTTGTAAGAAATCTGAAAAGTAAAGATTATCTGCATACAACCATATTTCATTAAATACAGTTAAAATATACAACAAATTTCATTAGCTTAGTATTCTGTGAACATCAAATGACTTGCATAAAAGGATTTACGTTTTAGATGCCGTCAAGTCTATTGTAACGTACAATCACAGAACCGTACTTTACATATGAATGAGATCCCAGAGAGAAAGACTGTGGCAGAAACACTGGGCAGCTCTTTAAAGCTCTCACCTCTCTGACTCTCTCCCATGGGTGAAGATGCTGTGAGCACAACACCCAATTCAAACCAGGACACTCCACCACACCTCCAGTGCACGGCTGGTGGGGGGTCGGGAGGGGTGCGGCAATGATTTGATTAATAAAAGTCAGAAATTTACAGGCAGAAAATAATCTATAGATGTGATGGAGTGGAACATTTCTCATCAAACTGTGAAAATTCTCAGATCCCAGAAGAACCGCGGCTCGGCAAAGTTCCATCTGCGCAAATACGAGCTCTGAGGAACACAGACTTGAGCTCAAAATGAGAAATTTGATGGCACGCGCGGTGAGTGTCGCAAACCTAATTTTAACATCTGAGAGTAGATTGAATACCTCCATTCATTTTTGGATAATTTAAAACGCTTCAGACCGACTATTTTTTTTTTTTTCACAGGGCCAACTCCCCTGTGCAGCCTCTCAAAATTGATGGAGAATCTAAAACAATTAAACGCAGCAGCAACATTAACCCATTTTCACACCACTCTGAAAGGGTTTACAATCTTTTTCCCCAACAATTTCAAATACACTGGCATTTCATAGTCATTTTAATTTAGTTTTTCTCTTTTAAAGGGTGGAACCTCAGTTAGTTAAAGATATTAAGGTAAAGGTTAAGTGTGTAATTTCTGCACCACCAGCAGAAGCAATTAAACTCCCAACTTGCACCACTGGTTGAGACAATGTTGTTATCGTCCGGCCTGGTCAAGAGGCTAAAATAGATTTCTATTCAATTTGGTGCCAAAAATACTATACACTTTGCCTTTAAGTAAATATGTTACTTGTTTAAGTTTTTATTTTCAGCATTTGAAGATGCTTTAAAACACTTGTTAAAACATTTTAAATTTCATTATATTAGGTCTATATATAGATCTAATGCCTAAGAACACCACTTAGTGAGCTATTGTAATCATAAAACAGTTCTTTGTTGCTGCTTACATTGCTTATTTCAGCATTTTATGCCACAATCATTGCATTTTTGATATGAAGCATGCCAGATCAATGTCAGTTTTAAGACAATGGCACAATCGGATTAACCTGAATAAGCGGAATAACCATATTGAGGTTACAGACCTTATTCAGGTTATTTATTTATTTTAAATACTTCTTTTATTCAGCAAGGATGCATTCAGTTGGCATTTATAACATATTACAAAATATTTCAAATAAATTCTGTTCTTTTTAACTTTCTATGTATCAAAGAATTTTGACAGCACAAACATTTTCTACCCTGATAATACTAATAAACAAAAGTTTTGATATAAAATATAAATAAATATTTTTTAAATAACAAATCCCTCAGAAAAATATAAAAAATATTCAATATTAAAAAATTAAAAATAAAATAAAAATACAAATCTATTCAAAATGTAAACTTTTAAATAGTATTATTTCACAATATTACTACTTTCTGTATTTTTGCTAAAAAAATTTTGTTAACATTAACAGCGTATACATGAGTTAATATAAATATAAATGCATTTTGCATAAATGCATAAATGCATAAATGCTAAATGCACATTCAGTTTGGTTTTTAAATTCCACATAAAAACATCTTGCATAAGTCAGAGTGAAGTCAAAACATTCCCACAAAAAAAAATGAAAAGGGGAAAATGATTTTTAAAAATGCCATAATCATTGCATTTTTGACATGAAGCATGCCAGATAAATGTCTTTTTTAAAAAATGGCATAATCAGATTAATCTGAATAAGCATCTTGAGGTTACAGACCGCTGTCAGGTTATGTATTTATTTATTTTTAAAATACTTGTTTTATTCAGCAAGAATGCATTCAGTTGGCATTTAATGTATTGTAAAATATTTCAAATAATTTTTTTTTTTTAACTTTATAATTATTAAAGAATTTTTGACAGCACAATCATTTTCTACCCTGATAATACTGATAAATAAATATGTTTTGATAATAAATATAAATAAATATTTTTTGAGTAGCAAATCCCTCAGAAAAATAATAAAAATCTATTCAAAATTTAAATAAAAAATAAAAATCTATATTTAAGTTGTAAACTATTGTATTCTATTGTAAACTGTAATAATATTTTACAATATTACTACTTTTACTGTATTTCAATAGTGTATTATATGCTCAATCATTTTATTAAACATTATTAACAGCGTATACGTGAGTTAATATAACTATAACTGCATTTTGCATAAATGCATAAATGCACATTCAATTTGGTTTTTAAATTCCACATAAAAACATCTAGTATAAATCGGAGAGAGGGCAAAACATTCACAAAAAACTAAATTTCGACTTTTTATGTCATTTTCTAAATGGGAAAATTATTTTTAAAAAGTCATGATATGACTCTGATAAATACATACAAGCACCAAATCCACAACCTGTTGAATAAATGTTGAATGTTGGCTGAGCTATTCAACATCCAAAGCTTAATCCCCTAAAACTGTCTAGACGTGACATGGCATGGCCTATAGACTCAGTGAATACTACATTAGTGAAGGGAGACAGAGAAAGAGGCCTATGCAGAGAGAGAGAAAAAAAAAACACACGAGATGAGAAACTGTCAGAGAAATCAATGTGCCTACACTTGCACACAAATCTCCAAGAGATCATTAGTTTGTATGCGAGCTCAGTCTCCATAAAAGACCTTGAGGATCCTTATTGTAATTCCAAATTGCTCGGGCAGGTATATTTATTTATATTTGGAAGTCGGGATGACCCTTAACTCTCAGATACCCCAGCCACCCTGCAGCCACCTAGTAGCTGGATTACACAGATCTGACAAGTGTGCCCAGCGCTGTCAGATTTTGTGATGTTGGGAATCTATTGCTGTAATTGACAACGCGTTGAGATGCTGAAAAGCTAATCATTCCAGATCACCCTTCTCTTCAGTGTCAGCCTCCCGTAAGCCTTGCGGACAATGGCTGGAGGGCAGATACTCAAGTGCGGTGAATCGTAACAGTTTATTAGCCAGATTCGCTCAATATGGGGCACTGATGGAACTTTCTGCTCATAACGGTCGTGGCCGAATTATAATTTGCGTCTAATTTAAATCACTACATAATTGATAAAACTTTAAGAGGTCACAGGATGATTATTAGTCAGCTGTTACGTGACATGTTTTCAGAAGTGTCTGATTTGTCTTTATCATTTATATTATTTTGCCAAATTCCTACTGGTGCTGGTGGACTTGATAATAAAATGCTGAATCTGCAGCTAATCATTAACTTTGACTAATTAAGTGCTAAAAGGCTATATAAATATATACGTATATATATATATATATATATAACAAAAAAAATATATGGCTAAGTAAATAAATGTAATATATATATAGAGCTGGTGGGTGAAAACTTTTGGAATTTGAAGATGAGGGTACATTCAACTTATTTTGTCTTCTGGGAAAGATGTAACTATCTTCTGTAGCCTCTGAAGGGCAGTACTAAATGACAAAAATGTGCTATTTAGGCAAAATAAGAAAAATGTACTCATTTCCATTCTGTTTAAAAGTTTTCACCCCCCTGCTCTTAATGCATGGTTTTTCCTTCTGGCGCATCAGTGAGCGTTTGAACCTTCTGTAATAGTTGCATATGAGTCCCTCAGTTGTCCTCAGTGTGAAAAGATGGATCTCAAAATCATACATTCATGGAAAGGCTTGGAAAGGGTTCAAATAGACACAAATGCTGGAAAACCAAAGAATTTGTGGAACCTTTTGTGGGTCATTTTTATAAATTCAACTATTATTTTCTTTCGTGGACTATATGTACACATCTTTTATGTGAAATATCTCATTCAGGTCAGTACTAAATAAAAAATAACATGCATTTTGGTAAAATAATTAACATTTTTAATGTTTCTGAAAGGGGGGTGCAAACTTTTGACCTCAACTGTATGTGACATGGCTGTGATTGGTCCGCAGGCACGAGCCGTTATATTGCTGTTATATTGTACAGCTACGATTGTAATATTGCGTTTATACAACAGTTCGAGGATTTGGAACAGAGATGAATATTTCCAATTGGTTTGCAAGATCACTCGACAGACAATGTGTAGTTGTTTCCCATGAATTAACAAATCAAGACTGATAAAAGAACAAAAGGTATATTTGTGAAAGTATTAAAAAAAAAAAACATTAATACTGTGATTTCTTCATCACTCAGTGTCTCTGAATGAGTGCGATGATATAAACCTGTCGTTTTCCTTAAAATGAACAGAAATGCTGCAAAACAAAGACGTATCTTTCTGATCTACCTTATTCTCACCTGGCACTTTTTTCCTTCTCTCTCCCCCACACTCTTTCGCTCTCTGTTCTGGAGTTTAATTTCTGTGATAGGCTTCAGTAAGCAAATGCAAATGTGTTTAATGATTTGCATCACTAGATCATTTCTGGGTTTAATATGCTTTGGTATTCTGGTCAAGAACCCAAATTTGATTTGGAGGCCTTTGCTAGCTCCCAAAGACAGACCTAATCGCATATGCCATATTAGCATGGGCCAAAATGAGGAAGAAATTACACAATAGGTCCCCAATGATCAAATCATTCCACACGTAGGTTACTCCATGCTACCGCAGCTTATAAACCAACCACCACCGTTTAATGCAATTTTCTTCAGCTTAGAGCTAAATTGTAAAAATTCACTCCAACTGCACTTTTTATGAGACACTCTTACTGGGAGTGTGCTCACAATTGCAATTTGCTTAAAGGAATACCACCCAATAATTTTGTCATCGTTTACTCACCCTCATGTCGTTCCAAATCCATGTGACTCTGTTGCTTGGAACACAAAAAGAGAAGTTCGGCTAAACATTTACACAGCTCTTTCACATTACAGAAGCTGTTAAAAAATATGCAATGATTAATGGTGACATCATACCTGGAGCGATGCATGTCCATGCTGCATTTTTGACTAAAAGAGTATACACAAAAGATTTGAGACCTGCAAAGAAGAATACATGCCACCTTTTAGTCCGTTCCTCACGCAAAACCTATTATATGACTTCAGAATATAGCACACAAGTTACTAAATTAAGAAGCTGTCCAACAACAAAATTAGATGATTTATTATTATTTAGTTATTTTATTATTATATTTTTATTATTATTTAGTTCATTTAGAATTTATTAATTTATTTATTCATTACATTGATAAATGAAGATAAACACAAAAAAGCTCTTGCTTTCTATTAATCAAAGAATCCTAAAACAAAAAATAAAATAAAATAAAATAAAAACTTCTCAGTTTTTACAAAATACTAAGCAGTACAACTGTTTTCAATAATATTAAGAAATGCTTCTTGAACATCAAATTAGTATATTAAAATGATTTCTGGAAGATCATGTAACACTGAAGACCGGTTTAATTAGGCTGAAAATTCAGCTTTGCATCACAGGAATAAATTCCGTTTTATAATATATTAAAATAGAAATTAGTTATTTAAAATTGTAATAATATTTTACAATTTTACTGTATTTACTGCATTTGTGACCCAATAAATACAGCCTTGGTGAGCATAAGAGACTTTTTTTTAAAAAAATATTTAAAAATATCATACAACTATATTATAATAAAATAACAAAAAAGCAAGGTCAGGATAGATTTGGCTTACTCTTTTTTTTTTTTTTTTTGAGAATACATCTGGAGTCATCCAGTGTATGGTAAAGTGTTCTGTTTTGGGTGCAGAAAGGTCAGTAGTTAAAATAGACTCTGTGTGACATTATGTGGCTAAAGGTGTTTTAATTAATCATTGTGAAACTGTCACAGTGCAGCGAGTTAACGAGCTACTGAGGCCCGACCCGGGGCTCCCTACTGAAATGAATCTGGAGAAACCATTTGGACCAAGTCTATAAACTGACGGCGCAAAATCTGCTAATGACCTTTTTGACACTCAAAATCGCAAAGGATGTGCAAACATCCAGATATGAAGATTTCATTTTAGTAATGTATTTACTGTTCGTTGTGACATTGCTCCATTGGCAAGTCAAATATTGTAGAAAATATGCCAAGTAAGCATGATACATCAGCCATGTAATTTTTATTAACCACAGCGTAATGCATACTTAATGTCTGTTTTTTGCTACATTGACTTAGGGTATGGATTGCTTAACAAACATCATACTGCCCTTTTATAATTAAACTGAAATAATACTGATTAAAATGCCATGCAACACCCTTCTTGAGTTTGTTACATTAGTTTGGATCATTAACTCTGGAAAAGCTTATGTTGACAGACATCAGGAAGGCGGTAATGGAAAGGGGCCTGCTCCGACCCCAGAGCCGTGAAGCGCTATAGCTGAAATATGGAAGAAACAGTTGATTCTGGAAACACTTCCACAGATGGTACGTGGTTCTGGCCGACATATGAAATGCCACATGGCACCAGTAAGCCGTACGTAACTTATGAAAGCAAACACACGGCTGACGCTACATGAGAATTCACAGTATATGCCACCTCAGAGTGAAGTTTAGATCAATCAGAATCTAATTAAACCTTGATATTTTATGTCTATATACACAATTTTGCATCTCACTGTCAGTGGTTTTGTGAGATTATGAGAAGTTTGACGGATTATTTTATATAAAGGCAATTAAGCCTGTACTAAGACAAAGACATTTTTTGCCATTATTTTCATCACAATTAAACACGTCCCCCACCCCGAAATTTGTTTTATTTTAGAATAAAGTTATTATTTTCTATTACTGTACTAAATCTCTAAAAATTAAATTAAATTACAAAAAACTTCAAATTTGAATTTTACATCAGTTTATCTTCAGTTGTTGTTGTTTTTTTTTTTTTAATTTACACATTTGTTTTATTTTAGAATTTTTCAAAATATTGTTTACATTAATGTACTAAATTACTAATTATTAATTAAATTACAAATTACATATTTTTAATTATTGTTTTTTTTTTATTTATAGTTGCTTTTATTTCCATATAAATTCATTACATAATATAATTCCTATTACATTAAAAAATAAATAAATAAATAAATAAATTATACATATATATATATATATATATATATATGTATATATATATATGTGTATAATTTATTTATGCACTGTGATTAGTCATATATATATGAATGATAAAATAAGCTAAAATAAAATAAAATAAACTTAAAATGTTCACTTAATGCAAAATATAATTTTCCTTTTGGATTCTGGTGCATTTGTTTTATATTTATTTTTATTTATATATTTATATTATATTACTTTTTATATTTTATTTCTATTACTGTACTAAATATCTGAAAAAATTAAAATAAAAACTTTTAAAAACGTACATATTTTCAATTATTTATAGGGTGCCTTTATTTCCATATAATGTCATTATATAATATAATTATATAAAATGTATCGGCAATGAATGAAGGATAAAATAAAATAAAATAAAATGTTTACTTAATACAAAATATAATTTGTCATGTTTCTTATATTTATATATATATATATAAAGTTATTTCCATTACTATACTAAATGTCTGAAAATTAAGTTTTTTTTTACATTTTTTATTTCCATATAAATTCATTATATTACATTAAAAATAATAAGAAATGTATCAAGTCCTGGTTTCACAGACAGGGCTTAGCCTAAACCAGGATTAGGCCATAGTTCAGTTAGGACATTGAATTTTTTTTTTTTTTTTTTTATAAACGTGCCTTAGAAAAACATGATGTTGAGACAAAACATAGGCACTGATATATTTTAAGATCTGTCAGTGCAAGTTTCTTTCAGTTAAAACAGCTCATACTTACATTTTAGTCTGGGACTAGGCTTAAGCTTTATCTGTGAAACCAGGAGATAAGCATTTTCAAATTAGACAAAATGCATAAAAAAAACAGATAACAGGAGATGTAAAGAACCTTTTGAATGGCATGCAGAATCGAGTTTTCTGTGGTTTTCTGTGTGCACCGATCTTGTGTAAGTCCACCCACAGGTCAAACGTGCATCCAGAGGAACTCCTAATCACCAAGAAGAACAAAGCAGGAGGTTGAATTAGATTTACAGCAGATGCATCTGTCTAGCCTGATGCCACACCAATCATAAAGCTGTACAGCGACTACAGTAAGTTTGTAGTATCACCAGCACACCTATATTAGAGCCCTCTCGCTATTCCCAGCGTCCAGGGACAAATAAAACTGCTGAGAGAAGATGATGTTGGGGCTGAGGATATACAGGCCTGCAAGTGTGTGTGTGTGTGTGTGTGTGTTTGTGTGATAGATGGGGAGAAATGTGCATGGTTCAACACTATCACAGTCATTACACATATCTGGCCGGTGTAGCAGAAAAGCAAAAAGAGAAACCCTGCACTTTACATTGTCACTAGCATCTCTGCTTTTAACAAGACTGCTGGGTGGCTTCTAGCACAGACCATTTATATTGCCCACTGAATAGGAAGGATCCTTATGAGGGAAATCAGTTTGGATGTGTTGGAAATTCACCTAGAAGCTAAAGGAAAAAAAATGCAGCCGGGATGCGATTTGTTTCGGCATATAAGCAGGACTTCTCGAAATTGTAAGAACACGGCGGGAGACCAGAAACTAAAGGGTGTATTAGTCTGTGTGTTGTTGTTTTCAGTTCAGGGGTTGCTTTTATTGTTGCTGTGATACCATACAAATCACCGCTATATCACAAAATGTCCCCGGTCAAAATTGGCTGGAGGCAAGTGATATCTCCGAGTAAACAGTATATGAAGACCATATCTTAAAATGATAGATCACCTCATTTTCCTGTGACAGAGGTCTTTCCTGCCACAAACATCCGTCACTGAAACTTCACTTCGCAGATGGAGAGAGAGACACGCATAGGCTGCGTTACAAAACCTGGAGAGCTGACTACATAGGCAACATTTTAAGGCATCACAGGTGCGCTCGCATCTATTTCTAAGTATTTTTTAAATTGCTGCTTCTGTTTTTTTGCATGAAGAAGGAAATCCATAATGCCCTGCAACAAGCTCAGTGAATTCAGTGGTGGATCAAAATATACATTCCAAAATATAATCTGTTTATATATGGAAAAAATTAAGAGAACGCGTAAAAATTCTCAGTTTCTCCGGATTTACGATTTATAATTATGTGTTTGAGTAAAACATCATTTTTGTTTTTCATTCTGTTGCCTGCTGATGACATTTCTTCCCAAAAAAAAGTTGTCATTTACAGCATTTTGTCAAAACAACCAAAAAGCAACATGATTTCAGACATATTTATATTTATTTTTAGAAAAAACAATACCAATGTTTTAACTTCAGAAGACTAAATAATTTAATATTTGGTGCAATAACCCTGATTTTCAAAAACAACAAATTAAAACATTTGTTATTTTGACCAATTGTCATTTCTGCAATAAATAAATAAATAAATAATAATAGTAATAATAATAATAATAATAATAATAATAATAATAATAATAATAATAATAATAATTTTATTATTATTAATAATAATTTAATAATAATAATAAATATAACTCTAAATGACAATATTTTGTGTGTTCACTACTGAAAATGATTGATATATAATAGTTCAGCTTAAGTAACTATTAACTATTTTCCTCTACATTTGTGTATGAATATTGTGCCAGCTAAGCTAACAGCAAACACCAATGAAATCAATTGTAATTTGAGTTTATTTTAGCAAAGAAATATATTTGCTAAAATATGTTTCAAAATATATTTATATAAAACATTTTTTTGTATATTTTTGAAAATATATTTATACATTGAAAATATATTTTAAAAAAATACACAAAAAAATTGGCCAAAATATATATTTGCTAAAATATATTTACATAAATTTTCTACCAATATATTTTAGGCCATTTTTTGTATATTTTTGAAAACATATTTTAAATATAGAAATATATATTTTTAAAAGCATTTAAAAATAAATGTTGATCTCTATATATTTCAGTACAAGAAAATGCATTTTCTTGCCTCAGAAATACATTTAGAAATTTATTTTGGTATATGAAGGTTAAAAATGTATTTCATTAAGCTTCCCTGTTTGCAACATATAATTAGCATGCATTTTAAATATATTTTGGCCACAAAAAATATATATATATTTTTTTGCCATATGGGCTAGTTGCTGCCTATGTAGAGTGCTCCTAATCGCTCACTTATGAGGTCCCATTTCAGTTAAGAATGTAGGCTGTAGACAACAACTCTGCTTAAGAACAGAGCTGTTGCATTTTGTATGCTAGCTTATAACTAACTCAACCAACAACTGCGAAAAACACATGCAATTGGTAACTTAATTAGTCAAGCTCAAATTAAAGAGCACATAATACAAGGATTCTGACAATGTCTTGCTACCTTACGATCTGATTCACTTCAAATATTGAGAAAATAACAAGTCATGGATCATCCAATTAAATGCATATATTTAAATCAAAACCAAATTTCACAATCAGCCTGGAAACTTGCAAGTGTCTAATTCTTCATCAGCTTAAAGAGGATCTTCACATTATTCCGCCTTCTTCATCTGACATATGCTTCTAATTCAATCTCTCTGACAAGCTTCAAAAGATGATTTCTTTTAACTGATACCAGCAACTCTAAGCGTAATAAAGATTTCTGCGTCTAATGAGGCCCTGAAGGGCAGTGTCAGATTTATAGATTTATTGAAGCTCGGCAACATTATTTTCAGGCCAATAGACTCCCTACTTGACTTCCTGTGCTTACAATGATTTGGAACCGTTGGAAAAAAAAAAAAAAAAAAGGAAAAAGCGCCACATTCTGTTTACAGCGCACACAGCGTTTGATGTATGGGCCGACCTTATTGCAAATGAGCACTACATAATTGTGTAGGAAAGGGAGGAAGGAAAAACACATCAAAACCGTTTTTCATTTTGTTCCCGTATGAAAAATTCAAAAGACTGGAAAATCAAGGTTCAACGAGTTTGGGCAGGATATTATTTTCCAATATTTCGATCAATTTATCTGTCATCCAATGCTGGCGAGTGAAGGCGCCAGCAGAGGCAATTTCGCCGGTGAGGTCCGAGGCGGAGATGTTTTTAGAGCTCCGTGTCACATGCTAGAGGAGTGTTGGGAAGAGATCCTGATATCAATCACTCAGACTTACTCCCAGCTAATGGCTCTTATTTCCAGCACATTTTCTCATTTGGATGGAATTTTTGAGGGTACAGTGAAGCACACAGGGGTTAAATTATGTATGTATGCATTTTGTAACATGCATGAACACATAAACGTCTTGTACTCATGTTTATTATGTGGCCTTCTGGTAATGCTGGCTTCCCTCTCTCTACATTGCCTACTACTTTCTAGAAACCTTCCTACAACCACCTACTCACCTGTCCTACAGCACTGCACTAAAACAAGAGGCAGTTGCCAGTTACACAAAAGAAATCAGAAGAAAAAAACAGAACAAATTCATACTGGATGTATACATGAACTTCTTTGACAGAAGTGCCTGGTGTCATCAGATTACATGACACGCACCTCAATAGGTTATCCCACCCAAAAATGACAATTCTGTCATGAGTTTTAATATTTACTAGAGCTAAGTAAAAAAAAAAATAGTTTTCTTGATTTTTAAGAAAAAATATTGATTCTTAAGTCCCAAGAATCAAACATTGTAGCACGCCTCCCAGCCAATAAATCGCAACAAGCTTTGGGCTTTGTTACTTTTTTTAAATATTTATTTTTGGCATTTTTATTTAGACAGGACAGTGTAGTTGGACAGGAAGCGAAGTTGGAGGGATCGGGAAAGGTCCATGAGCCTGGATTCGAACTCGGGACGCCCGCAGCACAACAACGCGATATGTCGGCACGCTAACCACGAGGCTATTGGCGCCAACTGGACTTTGTTACTTTTGATATGAAACAAAGTCTCAGATTTAAAATTTAAAATTTTATTACAATATTCAAACAATTACCGTTTTGGCGCTGTTTAATGTGGAGTGACAGATCACTGTAGCGCCTCAGTTCAAGAAAAGTGGAATGTGAACTGATCATCTCCTTCTCTTTAATAAAAGTTTCAGAACAAAATAAACAAGAATGAACATATGAAGGCACAGTATGTTAAAAGGAGTACAACTTAACGAAATCTGTATCCTGTCTTATGTAATCACTCAATCAGTTTTTCAACTGCAGAAAGACGTCATTGTAAACAATGCCATGTAACGTCACATTCACCGCAGACAAAAACATTTGAAAATGAACTCTAGAGCAAAATTAACTGCTAAATATATGCACTATATAACAAATACATTATAATTTTTACTGTTCTTTAATGTTTAATTTATGTTTGAATATCTATCAAGTGTCTATGACAGCCACCATTTAAATTTTTTAAAAAAAAAAAAAAAAAAAGCAGTACAGATATAATTATGTAATTGTATCTTTATTGTTATTATTAAAACATTATAGTAATGTAGTACCAACTGACTCATGTATACATTTATATTTTGCATTAGACTCTGGAACATGTATATTTTGGAGCATTAGTTGAGAGATATTTTTTTTTCTTGAGAAAACTTGGTGATCTACTGTCCTTTATATATATCCAAACTAATCAATATTGAATTGAATTAAATGAGAAATCGTACTGAATTGCAAGCTTGTGAATCAGAATCAGAATCAGAATCAGAATCAAATCAAATCGTGAAATTTGTGTCAAAACACAGCCGTAGTATTTACCCTCATGTCATTCCAAACCTTTGACTTTCTTACTTCAAAACACAGAAGATGACATTCTGGAGAATGTTGGAGTCGAAACCGGCCATTGGAGCCCATTGATTTTCATTATATAACCAAAAAAAACTGACATATTTTTCAAAATATCTTCTTTTATATTATGGTAACAGCATGAGAAAGCAATAAAAGAACTTTAATTTTTTTTTTTTGATGAACTATCTCTTTGAATGCAGTTAATAAATGGGATTATAACTAAAGTTTTCTTGATTGAAATGGTAATATTTTCAGCTAAAATTTCAATTAAAGCTGTAAGCAGTGTTGAAAAGGCCCTTGCACCTGAGCTCACCACCACCCGGTGGCTTTAGGAAAACAGCGAACAGTGGGCAATATGCATTTAAAGTAGTAAATATAGAAGGAATGTGTCAAAGTCATATATGGCTATAACTGAATATTGGCATCTAGATATCTTCAGGCCAGCACTTTTGTAAAACATATAAAGTTTGGTGCAGATTGAACATGGTATGTTTGAGTTAGTGTAAAACAAGTCATTTCCTGTTGCCAGCAGGTGGTGCTATGATTATGACAGAATATTGGCCTTCAGATGTGTTCAGGGCAGGACTCTTATTAAACGTTGGTTTGGGGCAGTTTGGGGCAGATTGGACATTGTATGGCTGAGCGGTACAACACCTTCTATTCCATTGCCAAACATCAAATTTTGTCAAGCTGCCACAGACATGCCCTTTAATGAAAACTCAATTCTTCACAATTTAATGTCACAAAGGGCTTTAGATTACACTGACCAAATTTGGTATTGATCTGTTTAAATCTCTAGGAGGAGTTTGTTTAAATACAAACCCTGAAAATGGCAAAAAACGCACAAAACTTGCAGAGAAAATTAAAAATAATTGGTGTTATATGTGTCTATTGAATTTCATACATGTATGTGAAAAATAGCTTGAGCGGCACTTCATTGAAATCTTATAGGTGGCGCTATCAAGCCATTTTGCCACACCCACTTCTGTAACCCATATCAGATGTAAATTTTCACCACTTTTGGCGTTTGCAAAGTTTCATGAGTTCACGAGCATGTCGAGGCCCTCAAAAATGCGATTCATTTTTGGAAAAGAAGAATCTGAGCAATTCCAACAGGGTTCTCGCACCACCGGTGCACGGGCCCTAAAAATCCTCTTTTGGTTATGATTATACTAAGGGCACTTATAATATGTAAATCTTATTGGACAAGCCAGGTTTAAATCCAAATAGCGACCGCACACACACTTGTGCAAGCAAATCAATTGAAGGCATAATTCAATTCTGTCATCATTTACTCACCCTCATGTTGTTCCAAACCTTTTTTGAGGTTCTTTTCCTCTGTTGAACACAAAAAGCCACAAAAGAAAGATATACTGAAGAATGATGGTAACCAAACAGTTACTGGTAGCCACTGAATTCCATAGTATGAAAGAAAAACAATGGAAGCCAGTGGCTACCAGCAACTATTTGGTTACCAACATGCTTCAAAATGACAAATTTTGTGTTCAACAGAAGAAAGAAACTCAAAAAGGTTTGGAACAACTTGAGGGTGAGTAAATGATGACAAAATGTTCATTTTTGGGGTATATGGTAATGCGACCAGATGGTACAAACCAAACTTATTTACTAGGTTAAAACCTATATGGTTTTGATAATTGCCATAACTGTATACAACTGCATTCAGACCTTATCTGCCATCTTTATCTGCCATAGTAGCAATATTTAAGATGTCATCACACACAAGCTGACAAGATTAAAGGCAAACATGACCTTGCATCATTTATCCTCAGGACAGAAAACGCAAGCGCGCGGTTGCAGGACGACAGCCGCGATGTCGTGTCGTTCCCGGCGTGCGTCTGTTTGTGCTTTCCCGTCTCCGGGAAATGGAGGGAACCAAATTAATTCGGTCCATCTGTGTCATCTCCTGTAACACATGTGAAAAACTAATTAGACTTTCAAGTGTTTCTTTTAAAACAAACATGACCTTACAACCATCAAATATGAAAATGTTCCGCGAACCAAAAAAATATGCATTTAATTGATTAATAGAAAACCGTGTTTTGATACAAGCAGGCTTAAATATTCCAGCATAGGCCCGTGTCTTATTAACATAGCACGCATAAACAATAAACATGCCCCTTCATTTGCATATAAATATAAACAATTCATTGGCGTATCAGGATTCCAGTCACACATACACTGTGCTATCAGCTTAAATTTCTAAGTGGCAAGGGCTGACAAACAATGATTATTTTTTTTATAGGCTAAGGATTCGGCTTTTTGTCTGGCTAAAGCTACCCCTGATTTTATGCACATTGTTTTTAGTTAATGATTCTCAGCTGCTTGTTGTGCCTCTGATAGCATGAAAACCTACCATATGCTCCGCCAAAAGACAAATGATTAGCAAATGAAATTCTGGACAGCTGTCTGACTGAAAGTGTTTGGTTGATAGCATTCTGCTATCATAATTAGCTTAAGCTTTGGGTTAATTAACTTTCTACCTGGATATGCATAATAATAGCTCAAAGTGTGCGCGCGCGAGAGAGAGACGGCAGCGAAAGAAAGAGAAAACGCACAGCTTCCATCACATCAACAACAGCGCCAGCTTTTTATTCGCCATTTCAAGAGCATATTAGAATTTGGAGAGTGATTAATCCTGGGAATATTGTGGAATACAGTAGATTTTATTTGCACGGTAGATAATGCTGAAACAATCGGAATCTATTATACGGAAGAATGCCATTTTCCAGTCGTAATTAAAGTTTCTGAAAGCAATCACTGATTTTAACTGCTTTTGTTGCTGGAGAGAGAGGCGCTCTGGCGGGCTTGTAAAGGAAGAGACGTACAAAAGCCGTCTTAAAATGTGACTAAAATAGGAGTGGCGCGTATCAAATGTGTTGTACCAATGTAAAATATGTTCAAGCATATCAATGATGTGAGCCTTTGTTAGCGTTACAGAGCTGGGATTGGCATTGTTGTCGACTTTCTTTCCTTCTAACTTTTTGCTCTTTTTGTGCTATTCAGCCTTGTAGTCAAAAGACTATTTAAAGGAAATTTGCAGGTTCAAAGCATGTTAAGCTCTACTGACAGCATCTAGAACATGCTTGTAAAATAATATACAGCAATGCACTTACAATCAAAATTTCAAAATAGGCCAATTTCGGTGTTTTGGGAGAAAAAAATAATAATTTTGATGCATCACTACTTACAATGAAGGTCGATGCAATAGCCACAAGAATTGAACAGTATACACTAGTGCGATAAAAATGCTTAATGACGTTGTCTATGTAAAGTTGTATTAAATTTTCAATTTCTGTCAGGACCACGTAATTCCTAGAACAAAACAGGCTGGTTCATCCACCTAAAAAACACAGAATTACTAAGAACTTTAACAAAAATAAAAGCATAATAAACCAGTTACAATGCTTGCCTCATAGATTTTGACAAACGAACAAACTATTTTCTGTGGTAATGAAAAGCATGTCACATTTGATGTATACCGAGTTTAAATTCTACTGAATCCGGATCATTTCTTTGAATTAAACAGGTTTATTGTGGGTCGGATGCTTGTTAGTTTGGACATGAAGACTCAAGCATTCAATGTGGCTCTTCATTCATAAGGCAGCTTCCTCGTGTTTTCTCTGACGTACCACAGGTTCATTTTTGGGACCTTTGCGGTTTGTAAATCAATTTTCGGAAGGCAGAGGGGAGGCCCGTGTCCCTCTCCGCTCTTGTTTGCATGATTTACCAAAGCTCACAGTAAGACGCTTGTCATGTTAAGGGGACGCTAAGGGAACGTGCAGGTCAGCAGGCTGGATTGTGAATTTGGAGTTTTAAAAAAATGGGGTTTACATGTCCCAGAGCACCACAGATCTACAGAGCACAGCACTTAATTCTCCAGAATAAGTCGTGCTTGTGAACAACACATTCAAGATACACTGGCTCATTCTGAAGGAGAGGTCTGAAAAGTGAGAGAAAGAATAGAAGAGTGAACAATTTCATTTCCAACCAGAGAAAGAAATTATGTTCTGTAGTTTGTTTTTTTATAAATTTCTCTTAAGCTTGTTTATTTTGGATCAGTATGTCTAAAGAGCCACCTTGGTTAATACCTGATTACCTGATACAATTAATTTGATGATGTGTTTGCAGCAAAAAAAAAAAAAAAAAAAAAAAAAAAGATATATTACAGTTAAAAATAGTAAGAAAAAAAAAGTATGTGTGTGTGTGTGTGTGTGTGTGTGCATAGAAAGAATTCAAATAATTATTATTATTATTTAATTTTATTAATTTAGTAAATAAGTTTTAATTATCACCTTATTAAATGTCTAAAGTTTTAGTAATTTTGTTGTGTGCTTGTCATTTTTGTTATTTTTTATATTTCTATTCAGATTTATTTTTAATACTTTGTTTTTTTTATTTTACATTTTAGTACTTATGAAAATGAAACTAAACTAAGTGTATGTTTTTCATCTAATATTTATATGATATTTGATCTCGTTGTTGATTTTAATTAAAAAAAAACTGTTTCAGTAATTTTGGCACTTTGACTTGCACTCATTTCATTTCTAATTTGCATCATAAGTTTAAGTTTTTCATCTTTTTTGTTAAGTTTTGAAATGAAATAAAATAAGTGTACATTTTTCATCTATTATTCATAATTTTATCTCATCTTTATTTCAATTAACAATAAAAAAAATATATAGTTTTATTTTTAGTAGTTTTGGTACTTTAACACTTATTTCATTTCTAATTTTCATTATATGTTTAAGTTTTTCCATTCAATTCCTATTTCATTATTAGTATTATTATTAAATTACTATTAAATTAAAAAAAGTTTCTTTTAGTAAATGAATTTATCACCTCAATAAATTACTAAAGTTGCAGTCATTTTGTTGTGTGCTTGTCATTTTTATTAGTTTTTTGTATTTCTGTTCAGATTAATTTTTTGTACTTTATTATTTTACATTTTAGTACTTAAACTTATAATGAAAATTAAAAATTAAATAAAATAAGTGTGTTTTTCTGTTATTTATATTTTATTTTATCTTACCTTTATTTCAAATAACAATATATTATAGTATATATTATAGTAGTAGTAATTCTGGTACTTCAACCTATGCTTATTTTATTTAATTTCAGATTTTTTATTACAAGTTGTATACGTTTTTCATACATTTAATCATTATTATAATGAATGCTCATTTATTGTATGATTAAACAGTATAAAATAAATAATAAACAGCAGCCTATTGGCTGATCTCTAAAAGAAACTCCTCCTCTCCTCTCTTCACTCTTGAGACGTGACGATGCATCAGTCAGGAGACGACATCCCATAATATTAATGCAAGCTCCCAAGATCCTTCTGCCTTTCTACAAAACCTACAAAGCCTCCTGATTCATTAAAACTTCAGTATATTGCATGCCAGGTGAAAATGTCACTTTTATTTATTCTCCTCTCCTCATGTCTTTCTATTCTGGTAAGTTCAAATAAATGTCACAACTTGCATTCGGGCATGTGAGAGACACCTGCATTTAATGACTTTAACGTAGCTTAAACATAGGCGTGTGGTCACAGGAGGCTGTGCCTTTTGGTGTACTTTAAATTTACATATCGATTAGTGCGATTAGCACCCGCTCGACTCCAGTGCACCATAGCAAACGCCTGTAATTGAACATGTGTGCTGACATTCATTTTATTTGTCTTCGATTCATCTTTAATAAAGCGCTCTGCGCGGCTCCAAACACTCTTGACTCGGGCGACCCGGCTCTCCTCTCTGTTTCAGAGTTCTCATATGCACAGTGTCTATGAATTTCAAGCGCAGTCTTGCGGGAGCTCACCTATGCGTGCTGGAGATTTCATTTGCCCGTATGCCGAATAAACCGCCATCGCACTCCTCTCTCCCTCTCTCTCTTTTTCCCTGGCCGCTTGAGACCTGCGCGGATTTTACAGGACCACACAATCATCCAGAGGGAAGCCTGAAATGCAGCCACTCTCAGGTACGATATTGCCTGCAGTGTGGGCCTGACCCATGATGCAATGCAGAGGCCTTAAAGAAACACCATTTTTCTCACTGTCAAGAAGCATTTTAATTCTGAGTCTGTGCTCGACATTCGACTTTTTTTTTTTTTTTTTTTCACACTACAATAGAAATTTACATGCCTTTTTAGCTTCTCCATGATTGAAAAATCACTATTTAGAAATTCCCTGATATTTTCAGGTTTTCAGTGAGTATGGGAAGCAATTTTGCTGACTACTAAGATATGTTTCCAGTTTTAATCTTAATTTTATTAACCATCAAATTAACTTAATAATAAAGTTTTTTAGTAAATACGTTTTTTTTTAGTTATTAACTTTAATTTTTAAAGTTTTAGTAATTCTGCTGTGTGCTTTTTATTAGTTCTTTTTTATATTTATATTCATATTTATTTTAGTTTTAGTAATTTTAGTACTTAAACATAATGAAAATTAAAAATAAAATAAAGTAAGTGTAAGTTTTCCATCTAAAATGTATATTTTTTTTCTCATCTTTATTTCAATTAAAACATTTTGTTTTAAGTAGTTTTAATTTTAGTAATTTTGGTACTTCAACTTACACTTATTTTATTTCTGATTTTCATTATTAAAAAGTTTTTCATCTTTTTTTAAGTTTTGTAATTAAAAAATAAGTGTATGATTTTTTATTTAATATTTATATATTTATATTTTATCTCATCTTTATTTCAATTAACAGTTTTTTTATATCTTCAGTTTTAGTAATTTTTGGTACTTCAACTTAAAATATTTTATTTTACCTCACCTTTATTTCAATTTACAGTTTTAATTGTTATGGTTTTAGTGATACTAGTACTTCAACTTACACTTTTTCATCTTTTTGGTTAAGTTTCTTATCAAATTTTAACTTTCCAATTAAATTTCTAATAACAATTAAAAAAAAATAATAAAAAGTGTTTGTTTAAGTAATTTTGGCGCAACTTTATTTCAAATAACAATTAAAAAATAGTTTTTAATTTACAGTTTTTTTTATTGTTTTGGTTTTAGTAATTGTAGTACTTCAACTGACACTTATTTTATTTAATTTTTTTTTTTCATCTAATATTTATATATATATATATATATATATATATATATATATATATATATATATATATATATATATTATTTTACTTTATCCCCACTTCAATTAACATTTTTTTAAATTGCTTTACCAATTTTAGTACTTCAGCTTATACTTATTTTATTTCATTTTTTATATATGTATATACATATATATATATATATTGTTTCTTTGTTTTCGTTTATGACAACAACACTGACATTTTTAAATAATTTTACTATTAACCATTATTTGTGTACCATATTTTTAATGCTAATTCAGTCAATTTATAGTGATGTGGATCAATGTGTATATATGTATAAAACAAATTTCAACTCTACGCATAACACTTAAACAAGTTCAGAGAAAAAAAAAGCTAATCATTGAGCGAAACAAACAAATCAAGCATTAAATAAACAACAAAAACACATTTAAAAGTTTTCTTTCCCAGGGTGATGCGTGCTGTGTTTACCGTGGTGAAGCAGGATAACAGTTTCCACTAAAACAAAACACTAATAGAGCTGGATAATGCCTTTCTCCGATATCCTTCAACTAAAGAGGGATACGCGTCAATTATAGTGGCAGCCTGCGCTTAGCGCTTATCTGCAGCAGCCACTAAACATGGATTTGGAGAGCAGCTTTAGGAAAGGAGGGGGAACTGCCTTTGCACCCAAAAGTCAGAGGGGAATTACAGTAATTTCCCATCAACAGTGAGTGTGTAAGTGCGCGTGCGGGTCTTAGCTTTGGGTTTGACTGCTGGTATTTGTGTATGTTGAAGATTACCTTCCCTTAAGAGTAATCAAGGTGTGAGCCGGTGGGGTGGGCCATACGGAGAGTGTAATACGGAGGTCTTCACGGTGGGATTTGTAAAGCAATTGTGCTGCTGACACGGGCAAGACTTAAAGCAGCATGCCTGCCTTCCTCACTATTCACGACGTTCTTTATGCACCCCACAAATCTGGTGTCATTAACGCTGTCTGTTAGCGCAGGGACGGGAGCTCCTGAGAGGACACGTTCCCTGTCCAGGTCAGCTGCTGTGGAACAATGGATGGACGTGTCTTTATTAGACTGCGGTTTGCGGTGTTTGAGGTTGGATCATGTGTCTTATGAGAGTAATGATTGGGCGAGTCTCACGAAAAGACAATTACGTTTTTTTCGCACATTAATTAAGCACATTTTCCCCCAAGTTCTCATTACTCATGCATTGTGGTTCCAAATAATATCTAAACATCCTTAAAAAGATTAATGTGTTTGGACAAAAAAATTGTGCAAGCACAACCACAATGCTATTTTTTTTAGATTTACTTAAAAAAAACAAAAAAAAAAAACATAATGAATTAAAACAATTATGTTATTTTTTTATTTATTTATGTTTTTTTTTTTGCAATATTACAATATTAAAATGTTATAAATGTTTTAATGTTTTTTTTGTTTTAAAAATGATATTATAATTTCATTTTAGTATTTTTATGAAAAAGTAGTCTTTGTTTTATAGGAAATATAACAGATAGATAGACAGATAGATACATAGATAGATAGATAGATAGATAGATAGACAATATAATTTTAGATTTTTTTAAATCTTTTTTCTTCATATTTTTATGAAAAAGCAGTCTTACATATTATCGATCGATAGATAATAAAATTTTAGAATTTAATACATTTTTTTCTGTCATATTATGTCACATTTTCTGTCACTTTTTTGTCATATATTATAGATAGATAGATAGATAGATAGATAGATAACATTTATATTTATTTTCTTTTTCTTAGTCTATTTTTATGAAAAAGTAGTCATATATTATAGATAGCATTTAAAAATTATTTATATTATTTCTTTGTATTTTCTATTATCAATAGATAGATACATAAAATGTTTGAATTTTTAATCAATTTTTTCTTTGTATTTTTTATGAAAAAGTAGTTATATTTTATTGACAGATAGATAGATAGATAGATAGATAGATAGATAGATAGATAGATAGATAGATAGATAGAAAATATTTTTTCTTAGTATTTTTATGAAAAGTATTATTTGTTTTTTTTTTTGTTTTTTTTTTTTAAATAAAAGATTTAATATTTGTCTGACTTGAGAATTTGGGCCACTAAAGAGTGTGACTGAGAATGTGATTTTCCTTTAATAAGCACATCTATATTTCACATATTTTAGCGCATAGGCCTGGAAAACCTCTTTAACCCTTCTATCATGTGTTAACGATTTTTAAATGATTAACCAAGCCTGATTCTTCCCACAGGAACGCTTATTTCTCTATCTTGAAAAGGATCATTGGGTTAACCTGGTGCGAAGGGTCGTGACCTGCGGCTGCAAGTCCTTTCCTCCTCGAACTAATCCCGGCTGTCATTCACGGATCTTCATGTCTGACTCTCTTCCGGCATCACGTACAGTCCATCACGCACAGTCCATCACGCATCCACTCGCCTCCCTGTGAAAATTCAAGTGCAAAAGATGCAGAATTAGAAACATGCTTGATGCTGCAACACAAGTGAGGCTGAAGGTATGCTGATGACAGAACAATTCCTTTTTTGACAGTTTAATTTGCCCCCTCCTCTTTTTTTCCGATGGACAAGAGCAAAAGGAGAGCGAGTGCCGAGCCTTCTGCCCCCTGCACAAAGTGTGTCAAGCGCCGGGCGGCAAAAAAACCTGACACCCTCCACCCGAAACGATCAAAAGAAAATCGAATATATCAAAAGTGGTGATGTCACATAACCTTATATATATTAGACAGAAAAAAAGCTACACTCAGAATAGGCCTGACAACTATCATGAATCTAATATCATAAAAAACTAGACGCGCGAGCGAGAGGTGGAGTTCACAGCTATGATGGAAAGAGAGAATGAAAGACGGAGTGTCAGCGCTGCCCCGTCAAATCCCTCAGCGCCTTGGAGAAATGCATACAGTGGCCGTTTAAGAAACTACTGGATGTTTATCAATCTGTGAGTGATGCACTTGCCCTGGACGGTTTTTTCAGCCTCGAACAGGGACTAGAAAGTGGAAGAAATATTAAAGAAATATTCTCTCCAAAGTTACAGCGGAAGCACTTTCATGCACACCTGAATTAGGGATGAAACTAAGCAGAGTAACATGTTTTTTTACATGCTATTCAAATAACCAAAATAAAATAATAATATTTAAGTTGTATTATTCTTAGAATTTGATCAGCAATTTATTTGCCAGTTTCAATGAAAATGAAGATTACATGGTTATATTTAAACCCTGTTGGGCCTCTTTCTCAAACACCCCTCTATCTTTTTTTGCTATTTGAGTTTGACATTACCAGCGTCCCTAGAAGGCAAATGTGTAGAGTAGCAGATGTACCGCTGATGTAAGTCATCACGGCTCTTTTGTCATATCCTTCCCTCCCCCCTCGTTCTCCGGCTCTGGGTTAATTAGACTGGCGAATGTGCGTGCAGGTTATCCGGGAACACTTTCCCCTCTGACATTTACCCACTCTTCAGCCTGAGGAGCATGTTTGATATGGGGCCCGTCTCCTCCGACCGGCCCCTTGTTTGCCAGGCCTGTGGTGCGCTTGAATCTAATTGAACCTCATGAATAGAACAGAGGTGTCAACACGTCGAGATCTGGGGTCAACTGCTCAGGGTGTGACTTTATCCCACATAAGCAGAGAGGAGAGGAAAAAGTGCAAGCTAATCAATCTTGACATACTGGATAGAAAGAAAAAAGCAAAGCCAAAAAATATAAAAAGTATAAAGCAAATAGATAGAACATGAACTCGCGGTAAAATGAAATTTATAAAACGTCCCACTGACAGAATAGCTCAAAGACTTTTTTCAGACAACATTAAATCAAACTATCAGTGCAAAGTGACCCTGGACCACAAAACCAGTCTTAAGTAGCACCGGTATATTTGTATAAATAGCAAAAAACACATTGTATGGGTCAAAATTTTTTTTTATGCCAAAAAATTCCATTAAGATATTTTGTAAATTTCCTACCATAAATATATCCAAATTTAATTTTTGATTAGTAATATGCATTGCTTAGAACAATAAAGTCAACAATTTTGTGGAAAATGAACAACAATGATGATATAAAATATAAACATAGAAGCATCCATTAATATTTTTCAGACAAAAAGCTCTAAAGGATCAAAAACCTCCACTCAAATGAATGACTTTTCTCAATTTTTCTAAATATTTGGATTTTATTTAGATTTTTTTGCACCCTCAGATTCCAGATTTTTAAATAGTAGTATCTTGGCCAAATATTGTCCTATCAAAACAAATAAAAAATATACATCAGTGGAAAGCTTATTTATTCAGAAAATGTATAAATCGCAATTTTGAAAAATTGACCCTTATGACTGGTTTTGTGTTCCAGGGTCACATTTATCATTCACAATCTTTCATCAAAATATAACTTTATCTACTTTTGAAATGACTTTTTTTCTTTTTAAGTACCCAAGGTCACACATACTGGCAGAATAATATGAACTAATAAACTTTCACTGTGCCTAATATGTTTTTACATACGTATTTGTAATCCATGTTGTTGTTTAAGTCAAACAGCATTTGGAAATAATTTAATTCTGTAATATTTTACAGTTAAATGGACTAAAATGGATATTAGTCAGTGAAGACAAAATGTATGTAAAGACTTACCCGCTAGAAACTGATTGCGTTTGCTTACAATTCCTGTTAGCTAAAATTAAGCAAAAGCCCGCGCATTGTATGTGACGTCACCGATAATGGACGTCGCTTCAGTACGTTAGCGGTTCTGTTTGTTTCTACGTACATTAGTGAGAAAGTATAAGAATTCAGCTTAGAAATGTGGAGGTTTTAAAATGAAATATAGATGTACATACCTGTTTAGTCATGCGTTTCAGTGGAGGTTTTTGATCCTTTAGAGCCGTTCGTCCAAAAAAATATTATTGGATGCTTGTGTTTATATTTTATATCATCATTGTTGTCCATTTTCTATAAAATTGTGCTGACTTTAGTGTTTGACGTATTTTATAGGTCCTACCTTGTTTAAAACTCTCTTATGATCATTACTACACACAGCCAGAGGCGCTTTTTAGCTGTCATGACCAGCGAAGAAGAAGGCGGATTCAGATTCATTCCAGTGATTCGAATCATTTGAGTCTATTCATTCAGTGAATGTTTCTCCAGTGTACGATTGCGCCTGTGGGTGGCGCCTTTTTCACAAATCATTGAATTATTCACTCTGTGCACAGGTGTAAAAAACATTGACATCATTCGCAGAATGATTTTAAGTTGTATACATGAGAATTATACATCATCTGAATAAATAAGATTTCCATTGATGTATGGTTTGTTAGGATGGGACAATATTTGGCCGAGATGCAACTGTTTGAAATTCTAAAATATGAGGGTGCAAAAAAAAAAAATCTAAATATTGAGGAAATCGCCTTTAAAGTTGTCCAAATGAAGTTCTTAGCAATGCATATTACTAATCAAAAATTAAGTTTTGCTATATTTACAGCAGAAAATTTACAAAATATCTTCATGGAACATGATCCTATATGCTAATGATTTTTGGCATAGAAAGAAAAAGTGATAATTTTGACCCATACAATGTATTGTTGGATATTGCTACAAATATACCCGTGCTACTTACAGTATGCCTGGTTTTGTGGTCCAGGGTCAAATACGGTTAGATTTGTGGCTTTTTGCTTTACAATTCAACAAAATATATGATTAGCAGATTCATCAGCTGAGAAGCACAATATTAAAAAAAAAAAAAAGAAAAAAAAAATTAAAATGCATTTAAATGCATAAAGAACTGTATATTATGAACAGTAATATTGTGATTCTCAGCTGATGAATCTGCTTCTAATATGCGACCCTGGACCACAATTCCAGTCTTAAGTAGCACGGGTATATTTGTAGTAATATCCAAAAATACATTGTATGTGTCAAAATTAATTATTTTTCTTTTATGCCAAAAATCATTAGGATGTTAAGTAAACATCATGTTCCATTAAGATATGTAAGTTTCCTACCGTAAATATATCAAAACTTCTTTTTTAATTAGTAATATGCATTGCTAGAAACTTTATCTGGACAACTTTAAAGGCAATTTTCTCAATATTTAGATTTTTTTTGCATCTTCAGATTCTCAGATTCCAGTCAAATATTGTCCTGTCCTAACAAACCATACATCAGTGGAAAGCTTATTTATTCAGATTATACATACATCACATCACAGTCACATATATTTTGTTGTCAGAGGTCATGCATCCCATCAAACTCTACTGTGGCACTTGGTAGAAGCAAATTAGTCAAATCAGACAGATGACAGCATGGACAGATGTGCCCTCATCCTCGAAAAACCATGAACAAAACCATGCAAGCTAAAAAGAAACCAGACTACATTAAATATAGGTTCACTTGCAGTGAGCATAAACACGGTTTGTGCCGACCACAATGAGTTTTGTGCGGTGAATTACTGGCTGCTGAGAGCATAAAACCATTGAAATTCAATTTCACACAATAAACAAATCCGGTGCAGTGCTGGGTTGCCTGAACTTGATGTCCAAATGTAAAATCTCCTGAAGCAAAGCCAGTCGAGAACACTTGTTTAATATATTCAAGATACATGTGACTTTTGCTCACAAAGCCAAAGTTAAGCATTCGTTCCCACCCCGATGTGGTGTTAGGGACACTTTTGGCCT
This sequence comes from Cirrhinus mrigala, assembly GCA_036247105.1. NCBI lineage: Eukaryota > Metazoa > Chordata > Actinopteri > Cypriniformes > Cyprinidae > Cirrhinus > Cirrhinus mrigala. The sequence continues at coordinate 4,377,088 of CM070018.1, forward strand.
TTTGCTTCCCTGGCTGTCAGAGCACAATCCCAGCGTTCCTGACATCCCCCACTACAGAAATGAGATAGAATAGAAGCGAGTTACTTTTTCTCCTTCCCTTCACTCGTTCTGCAGCGTTTGTTTTTCTGGCAGCTAGTTTTAACCCAGCCTCTCCTGTCATTTCTGAGTTCAGTGTCTGCTGAGAGGAGAAAGAAAAAAAGAAGGATGGTTTGGCCCGTTGTACTTGCTCTTTTGACCCCCATGTTGTCCATGAGCAGTGAAGGAGAACTTCTGACAAGCGATGTCAGGAGTGACAGCCGATCTGGTCGGGTTGAACGGGGACGTGGAGCAGCAGCATTTGATTTCGGGGCCATTTTTTGAAGCCGCCTGCATGTGGGGCCACACCTGCCTCAGGGGCCCGTGCTGACAGAGAATCACGTGCGTGTGTGTGTGTATGCTAGTCGGGTGCTTATGCTAAATAGATGCAAGAAAGCCACCTGCTCTCCTCTGATGTAACAGTACAACTGTGTGTCCAACATCACACATTCATTTTACATTCTTAACACCTTCACAATAGATGATACAAATGGGAAAATCATAGAAAGCATGCATTAATTAAATTGACAGTGAAATACAGAATACAGCAGAACCTTGTTTGTTGATAAATTACGGTTTTTAGATTTGTGGATATTTCTGAAATATTTGTTTATATTAACCCTGTGGGGTCTGAGGGGGTTTGGGGGCCCTGGAGAAGTTTTGACATGCCCTGACATTTGTGCTTTTTTGAGTATCTTAACAAGGAAAAGTGGCTTATAAACTAAACAATTTCAACTAAATATTAAATTTATACACTTCTTAAAGGGCCAAAAGCTATATTTTAGGGCAGCTATGGGTAGGATTAATATAAATTAGCAACATTAATAAACATGAATAGTATTAATACTTACCATCAATAAACAAATATATATTTAATTGATGATAATTATTAAATCTGGAAAAATAAACACTAAAAAACAGTGTTTTGCAACTGGTTTTGAAAATTGGTTATATAAAATATTCTGATTCTAAGTTTGTTCTGATAAACCTTCACATATACTCAAGAACATAAGAAATTGAATTTTACATTGAGAAATCTAGACAGGTGAAAAATAACTTTCAGTTTAGTCATTTGTGCTTTTTTGAGTATCTTAACAAGGAAAAGTGTAAATTTATACACTTCTTAAAGGGCCAGAAGCTATATTTTAGGGCAGCTATGGGTAGGATTAGTATAAATGGTAACACTTTATTACAGGGAACAATTCTCTCTATTAACTAGTTACTTATTAGCATGCCTATAATTAACATATTGGCTGTTTATTAGTACTTATAAAGCACCGATTCTGCATGACCATATTCTACGTCCCTAATCCTACCCAATACCTGGACTTAAAGGATTAGTTCACTTCAAGAATTAAAATTTACAGATAAGGTACTCACCCCCTTGTCATCCAAGATGTTCATGTCTTTCTTTCTTCAGTCGTAAAGAAATTATGTTTTTTGAGGAAAACATTTCAGGATTTCTCTCCATGTAATGGACTTCTGTGGTGCACTCAAATTTGAACTTCCAAAATGCAGTTTAAATGTAGCTTCAAAGGGCTCTAAACGATCCCAGCCAAAGAAGAAGGGTCTTATCTAGCGAAACAATCGTTTATTTTTTTTTTATTATTATTATTATTTTAATACAATTTATATACGGTTTAACCTCAAACGCTTGTCTTGTCTAGCTTTGTTTGACAGTCATGACTGTTAGGGTAACGTCTAAAAACTCCCATCTTATTTTCTCCTCCAACTTCAAAATCGTCCTATATCGCTGCAGAAGTACCAACACAGAGTACAAAGTGAACATGCAAAGAAAATCAAACACCTTTTACAAAAACAAAGGTAAAACAGCGATGTAGGGTGATATTGAAAATGAGATGGGAGTTTTAAGACGTACCCTAACTGTCATGACCAGAAAGCAAGACGAGCGTTTGAGGTTAAAAAGTATATAAATTGTTTTTTTTTTTTTTTTAAAATGACCAATTGTTTCGCCTTCTTTCTTAGCTGCTTTCATGGCTTTCATTGAATCTGCGTTTAAACTGCATTTTGGAAGTTAAAATTTGGGGGCATAGAAGTCCACTACATGGAGAGAAATCCTGAAATGTTTTCCTCAAAAAACAAAATTTCTTTATGACTGAAAAAAGAAAGGCATGAACATCTTGGATGACAAGGGGGTGAGTACATTATCTGTAAATTTTTGTTCTGGAAGTGAACTAATCCTTTAACAACTACCTTACTAACTATTAATAAGCAGCAGGAGTTAATAGAGGCAAAAGCCGTACACTAAAATACTTGAAACCATAGCTGCAAGATATTGCATTGGTTGTATAAAATATTCTGATATAAGTTTGTCCTGACAAATCTTCACATGTACTTCACATTTTACAATGAGAAATTTACACAGCTGAGAAATAACTTTAAGTTCAGTCATTTTTAGTAGCAAAAAATATGATTTGGGTAACTTTGCATCTCATATAATTTACATTCTTAGTGAAAGAGTTTACGTAAGTGCTTTTAATTTAAGTGTTTTATCCCCCATTTAATTCTATTGCGATTGCATTACTCTGTGTGTGTTTATTTTATAAATGGACGAATCAAATTTGTGAAGGAATGTGAAGTTCTATTGACAACGCAAGTCCCCATTTCGATAGTTAACATATGTGTAAATGTGTTGGGTCTGCACTTTTTCCTTTAGTTTGTCGGAGGCTTGATTAAAGCTGATGTTTTAGCAGTATTGAGTCACCTATAATGTGAAAACTGGCCTGGTGACTTGGCTTTCGCATGGTGGATTTTGGCATCCTTTGTAAAATGAGTGTATGACAGCATTCTAATGGGATACAGGGGGAGACAGACAGAAAGAGCAAGAACGAGGTTGGTCACAGCGAGTGGTTACACGAGCAGGCACAAGTAGAAGAATTGTGACAACCCCCTACTAGCTGTTTCTTACACATGCAGTAGACACACACACATACACAGAGCTTTCAGCTCCCTAAATCCCTGAATGAGTTCAGATATATCTAGTTTCCTCTTGAAGAGGAAGTTAACTGACTGCATTCGCTACCAACTGATCGAGCTGCTGGCCAGCCACCATTTTAAACACAAATCCTAGTGAAACATGACATTTCAAAATTCATTTCCTATTAGTTTTTCCTTTAGTATAAAATAAAGGCCTTTTTATGAGTTTGTGGATGAGTGCACATTAAAAGAGCCTAGTAAAGGCCTCGCTCTCTTTCTTTCTCTCTCTCTTTTCTCGTCCTCTATCCTTCCCCTTGTCCGTAGAAAGCTGACCCTGTGTGCCGTGGTCTTTGTGTCGTATTAAAAGGTCACCGTTGCTGGCAGCTCTTAGCACTTGGCAGGACTCTGTGGGCTTCGGTGGAGCTGTGAAAACCAGTCTGTCATAATTCCTCCACACAACCCCAGCACTTCATGTGGAAAGGGCCTGTCACAAAATATGAACCGCCCTGCTCTTTGTTTCACTCTTTTTTTTTTTTTTTTTTTTGCAATGACTCACATTTCGTTTTCTTTTCCAGCCCTGAAGTCAAATGACCCACGGCGTGGGGGAATTGTGGGTAAAGGATATATGTTAGATTTACGGCACTGATAAGGCGGCTTGTACTGACAGATGGAGAAAAATAAAATACTCGTCCGAACACATATAGTTAATGAAAATGCTTCAGGAAATGTTCCAAGTTGTTTCGCAGTGATATAAAAACTTTAATATGTTTTAGTGATTTAGTGTGTCGACTGAACACTCTCTGAGCTTAAATTACAGTTAAGGCTTTCTTTAGTCTAACAAATATAAAATATAGCCAAATTAAATTCACTGCATTTAATGGTATCAATCTTGTTTTTCTTATTTGTTGTTAAATACTTTTGGAAAGTTGATGTATTGCAATATGACATGCTATACTTTGTCTAAAATGCATTTTGTTTATAATTTTATTATGCATGCAGATTTTGTGTCTTCACAATGCATGTGAGGCCATATTGAATATTTGCATTTATCTCACTTAAAGACCAGTGGTGAAGGTTAAAATATGATTAAGAATGTTGAAAAACTAGGCAAAAATTATATTCAGTTATAGTACCTTAGATAAACACTTTTTGACCTTAAATCTTTATGTTCATTAAAAAAATGTTTATGGGAAGGTTATGCAACCAACTACTAATCAGTTTATAATTTTTCATATTCCACATTAGCATACCCTTATGAAAATTAACCATTCCAGGTGAAAATAAAGTGCACTTCCATGATGTAAAGTGCTCTATTTTCAGGCACTGAATTTGTACTTAATATACTAAAAATGATTCTTTTTTAATTACAGAGACTGTATCTGGTTACCACTTGTAGTACACTTAAACCTATCTACTATACTCAAGTGTACTACAAATGATAACTATTTTGTTTTTTTTGTTTTTAAATATAGAGATAGTATGTTAAAAAGTACATTTTAGTTCATATTCATTTAGTCTCCAAATTGCACATTTGAGTACACTTAGATGTTCTTCAGATTATCTTAAGAAGTACTAAAGCATAATTTAAGTATATAAAGTACAAAATTAGTGTGTGAAAATAGAGCACTTAAATTATGGAAGTGCACCTTGGTGAAAAGTGCAGTAAAATACACTTTATTTAAGTACACTTCCCTAATGTACTTAAAGCGATCTATTTTTGCACACTAAGTACACTTTTGTACTTATAGTATACTTATAGTATACAAAAAATGATTCTTTTTGTACTAACTATTACATCAATTTAATATAAACTTAGAATAACCAGTGTTGGGGCAATGTTACTTTTAAAAGTAATGCATTACAATTTTGCGTTACTCCCTAAAAAAGTCACTAATTACATTACATTACTTTTTATGGAAGGTAATGCATTACGTTACGTTTGCGTTACTTTCTAAATCTGGGCACCTATTTTGAGTTGCATTTAACTGTTTTTATTAATTTTGAGGGAAACTGGAATCATTTTTTTTTTTTTTTTTGAGTGAGATGAATTAATGCATGTTCACATTTATTCCAGAACTAAACACTGAACACTAAAGTAACATCTTACTCACGATTTCTCTCAACATGGGGAAAGGTGAGCTTTCAATCAATAAATAGGAAAAGAAAGTAACTGGCATTACTTATTTGAAAAAGTAACTCTGATATTTTCTTGTAAATTAAAAAGTAATGTGTTACTTTACTAGTTACTTTTTTTTAAAAAGTAATCTGATTACGTAACTCACGTTACTTGTAATGCATTACCCCCAACACTGTGAATAACTATATAAAAGTGTACTAACATTGAACTAATTTTTAAAAGCATTCAAAGCACACTTTTAAGAAATACACTAATAAAAGTCCTCTGTATATTTACATTTACTACATTTACTAAAAATGAATTTAAATATCAGTGGTATTTAGTATACTTTTGCAATTACTACTGAAGTGGAAATATACTTTGAGTTAGTAAATTTATAGTGTATACTATATAAGACTATATTGTACTACACATTTACTTGCTTGTGTTTAAGTATTTTTTAGTGCATTCAAGTACATTTTATTTTTACCTGGAATAGTTTTATTATAGTAAAAACCATGTTTGTTTAACTACAGTTTTATCATGGATAAACAATGGTTAGCATATGGTTGAACTATAGTAACCATGGTTTTTTGGTTTTATTTGCAGTTAAATGGTTAATTTTTGTAAGGGCATTTGGTCTTTTTTTATATGATACTGTCAAGAGCTGTACAGACTCCAAATCTGTTCTCTTCTTTATTGTCACCTTACGATTCTAAGATGTAGATTTCGCTTTTTTTTCACACCGTGGATCTGACCCGTCTGATCTTTGTCACTTAATTTGTACTTTACCAAACCAAAGGACCGAGCGAACTGACGTGCGCGTGGTGCGTATCCTCATATCTCTCTTTTTCGCACCTTGAATCCTTCGGCGTCGCTTCCCAGTTTCTCCACGACACCCTCTTTTCCAGCCTTTTCCGCGACTTCATTTGCACGTGCTGTACATTTCTGAATCCGTCGGCAGCCTCTGACTCTCTCTCTGTCTTTCTCTCTGTCACCTTCTTGCATACTACATTAAACCAGGTGTCACGTCATTAAACACCGCTCTTCTCCGTTTGTGAAAAACGTGACCCCCATTTCCCTCATTTTTCGCTCCGAGAAAGAGGTGCCAACAGAGTAATTAACTGCCGTCACATCGGTGTGCGCACACTTCCTGTCAGCGTTCCGTCCTAACAGGGTCTCTCTCCTCACGCTAATGATGTCATTCAGGAAGGGAAGAGTGCGAGAGAAACCCGCTAAGAGTTTACAGCATGTCACGTCTTGTAAGTGGAAACAGTTCATCTCAATGCCAACACGTTTCGCTGTTTAACATACTAATACGCACCCCGCGATTTGCCGTTATTAAAAATGATCTCTTTTTAGATCGGCGCGCCGCTCTGGAAAAATATGACAATCATTTTGTTGGCTTTCGCTCGTTTAATCGGGGGCCCGCTAGCTGATTCGATTCAATTTGGTTCCGGCTGTAGTTCACTTCCTGCGACAAGCGCTGCGACGGCAGAAAGAGCTGCAGCGAGAAGGATTGCGCTTCGCCGTATACATGCTAACCTAATTGCATCTCAAATGCGCAATTCATTCCTCATAGCCATGGGCTTTTCATTCTCGGGGCCCCGAGAAGAAACAGGAGCAGTTTATATGTAAACTGGAGTCTCTGGCTTTATAAAGTGAATTTCAGCAGCGAATAATACACTCCATATCAAAATTGAGAAGGGTAATAGGAAATTGATTGTGACAATGCAATATTAGAGAGCCATCTCCATAATATTTTATTTATCATAGTTTCCACCTTTTATCGTCAGGGGACCGCTGTTTCATCTTGCTCTGCAAACTGCAGTCTGCAGAGATTTTGACCTCAATATTTTCCCTTAAATGAACATACTGTGTAAGGAAGTACAATTTCTCTTTCGCTGCCGGTAAAGTCATGCATAAAAAACAATTCATTTAAGGCGTCTAAATATTTTCAAATTATGGCTAGTAATTTTTGCCACTGTCTGATACTCCAGGGAGGCCTTTCGAAATGAACCTATAATTCAATTTAAGGACTGTGTGTTTCAGTCTTTTATGGTGAAAGTAATTTCAGGCTTTCAGTTAAATTGTTGCATCAGATTCTCGCAATGCAAGTGATAAGTGTCATTCGAAACATTAGGAAAATTCATTCTTTCTCGGGATAAACAACATTTTCTTCTACCGCCGCATGAGCTTTTATTTCCAGCGCGCGTGTTTAACGTGATTCTTCGGACAGTGATTAATAACTACATCAAATAAAGAGGGAAATAAAAGAAGTTCTCTTTCTTAAGGTTAAGAGAGACTGGGGCTAGTTGTCACACAGAAAAGCCAGCCTACACTAAGTAATGTCTCACTCAAAATAGAAGAATATAGAAATATTGACCTTCAGAATTAAATCCACCCTCACTGGAGTACAATGTGTGACAACTAACCCCAACTTCCACTGTATAGGCCGAGATGACTGCAGCCGTCTGTTTCCTGTTTGTTGTGATACGACGTGTCACGCCTGGAGCAGATGTTTCATGCACATAGTGTCATTGTCTCAGAATCACTCACCGTTTCATAATTGTTCTGAATTCATGGGAATGCAAGTTTCATTGGTGAGTCATGACATTGGCAGACATCTAACTGTTTGTCACTGCGTAGTGCGCACGTTCATCATATGGTACTCATTTGCCAAGATGCATAAATACACCCACACAACGCTAACAGCGTTACACTTAGATCTGGCAAACGAGACAAAAAATTAGAAGAGCTTTGCTCTGTGAAACTTGATTTTACTTTATGATTTTGGAAATTTGTTTATATGGTTGCAGTTTTATTTACAGTACATGCACTTACAGTGCACTAAGAAAGTACTTGATAATATAAGGTAACTACATGGGTTAGGGTTTAGTACCTAGTTATTAACCAGTTACTTTAATTACTTATAAGTACACAAGTCAAATTGATTGTGCAGTTTTGCTTATTTACATTTGGTTAGACACTGATATGAGCAATATTAACATATCAGCTTCTGAAAAAAGTTTGTGTAATTGAAATTTTAGATATGTATAAATATTTATGAATTCAGTGTATTAAATTAGAGATTTTATTTTAAATGAACATAAATGAAGAGTTTTTTTTTAGTTCCATTCACCATTTTAATTACATTTTCTATTCACTAGTTCATTTTAAATGGTCTTGTGGTGTAACAAACTTTTTTACACCTATTTTTTAAATTAATATTTAATCATAAATCATCTGATATGTTCAATATTAATGTATCAGCAGCTTCTGAAATAAACCCTTTTTGCATTTGAGAGACTTACTAATATTTATAAATTCAAAGCAACAAATTAGATTTTTTTTTTAAATCTTAAAAATATGAACATGCATATTTTGGTGCTGTGACTAGTCACCATTTTTAATCACCTTTTTTTGTTCACTAATTAATTTTAAATGGTCCTGTGGTGTAAAAGTGTTTTTGCATCTATTTTTTCTATAAATTTTAATCATAAATCATCTGATATGTTCAATATTAATGTATTAGCAGCTTCTGAAAAAAAAAAACAGTTTTGCATTTGAGAAACTTACTTATAGATTCAGTGCATTAAATTACATTTTTTTAAATCTTAAATTAAAAATATGAACATGCATATTTTGGTGGCATGACTAGTCACCATTTTTTAATCACCTTTTTTGCTCACTAGTTCATTTTAAATGGTCCTTTAGTTTTAACAGAATTTTATTATTTATTTATTTTATTATACATTTTTTTTTCACTTAATATTATATCATAAATCATCTGATATTTTCAGAAATAAACCACATTTTTTTTGCATTTAAGAGGCTAATATTTGTGAATTTAATGCATTAAATTAAATGCATTAGATTTTTTTTTTTATCTTAAACTGAAAATATGAACATGCATATTTTATTGCTGTGACTACTCATCATTTGTAATCACCTTTTTTGTTCACTAGTTCTTTTTTCTGTGTTGTAACAGAAGATTTTTGTCTATTTTTTCAATTAATGATAAATCATAAATCATCTGATATGTTCAATATTAATGTTTCAGCAGATTCAGAAATAAACCATTGTTATATGCATGTTCATATTTTTAATTTAGGATAAAAAATCTGATTTAATGCATTGAATTCATAAATATTAGTCTCTCAAATGCAAAAAAAAGTTTGCTTCAGAAGCTGCTAATACGTAAAACTAAAAATATAAGATGATTTGTGATTTATGATTTAATATTAAATGAAAAAAAAAAAAAATAGACAAACAAAAAAAATTCTGTTAACATCAAAGGACCATTTAAAATTAACTAGTGAGCAAAAAAGGTGATTAAAAAAATAGTGACTACACACTGCACCAAAATATGCATGTTCATATTTTTAATTAAATAATTTAAAAAATGTCATTTAATGCACTGAATTTATAAATATTAGTAAGTTATAAGCTGCTGATACATTAATATTAAACATATCAGATGATTAATGATTAAAATTAATAGAAAAAATAGATGTAAAAAAAAATACTGTTACACCACAGGACCATTTAAGAGACTAATTAATAGTTAGGAATTCAGTGTATAATTTTTTTATTTTTCATTTTAAATTAAAAATATGAACTTGCATATGTGACTAGTAAAGAAAACATTAATCATCTTTTTGTTCACTCATTTTTTTTGTCTATTCCTTCAATTATTATTAAAGCAAAATGTTGTTACTTTGAGTATAATAACATGTAACATTGCATGTCAAAATTTGATATTGATATCACAAGTAGTAAAGGCTCCAGTTTAAACAGTAGCTCCATTATGGGTCCCGGGTTGCTTCAGGAAATGTTAAATTAATTAACAGATCAGGTGACCAAATCCTGTTAGAGCGGCTGAAAGATTCCGCTCTTCCCAACACAATGAAAAGCGCAGTTTTCACGCTCTCTGCCTTTCCATCCGGTGTTCCTCTGTCTCTCCTTCAACAGCGCGGCACTTTCCAAGCCTTTTTCCACTTCTGTCCCTTCAGTAGAACACCCTCGATATCCGCTTTTATTGATGTCGGAAAGTGTAAATCACGTTCTCCTATTTTGTCATTCCAGTCATTTTAGTCACTAAAGGATTACTTCAAGTGACTGAACTTGGCTGTTATCTGTTGGAGTCAGCGGCCAGGTCATCTCAGGGGATGGGAGAACAGGTCCCACTGCTGTGGCCTGATCACCATCCAGGCCCTTGGATCCAGCTCGCTAGTCATTTCTGACTGATGTGTGCCGGCTGTCACCGAAACAGCACTTAACAACAACAATGCCATCCGCCTCGGAAAGAGAAACAGAGTGAGTGAGATTGAAATGGACAGGGTTGAACATCCCCTAATGCAAAATTTATAAAGTTTTGAGGGTTGTTAGGTTTTAAAGCACCAGATTAGACCTGATCTACCTTTGGTGTCACTGTGAATTAGAGCTTTTAATTCCGTGCTGGAGGACACAAAGAGAGCGAGAGACCGAGAGAGAGATGGATTGTCACCCACTGTATCAATGTGTCACCTCTCACTAAAACAAAAAGCAGAAACAAAGGCCTGATTTAAGCGTGTTCGATATCCCCAAAGCCCTGACGAACAGAAGCACATGCTAAATTATTTAAAGAGTATTAATTCTCACGTAGTTAGAGTCCGTAATGCAAGGCTTTTCTTCTGGGTTTGCATGTACAGTGGCCCTGAAAAGTATTTGCTCACCTGTATTTTATAGCAAATGTGTCTGCAAACAAACTAACTTTACATTTATTTATCATGTAAGACATCGGTTCGGAAGTCAGTATTTTTGTCTTAATTTTAAATATTATTATACCTGCAGCTTATAAACTTTATCAAAATCTATTTGCTCTTAAATGGTTTTCAATGTTTTTAAGCCATAATTTTGACCAAACAACTATTTTAGCTAATTACATACAAAATGTTTTAATGCAAATAGTAAAAATCGAGTGTGTTTTTTTTTCACCATTTCTCACATTTACCTCAAATTACATACTGTATATTTTTACTGAAGCATTTTAATTTAGGAAAAATGCCATGTGAAAAATTATAATGTAAATAAATTGTTTAATAATTGAATGTTTTTGAATTGGTTCACTGAAAAACACTTTGAACTGATTCACTGAATGAATTAAATTATAATGTTTTTCTAATATCATTATTGCTAATTTCTTTATTAAAACATCTTTGTATTAATGCACAAAGTCTTTAAAAACTTAATTAAATTTAAAGTTGATTTAAAAAATAAATATTCATGACATTGATTAATGTAATATATTGTAAATATTATACACTGAAAAAACTGGCAACCTAAAAACATGCTTTATGCGCAAACATCTACATTAATTCATGCTTCATATTAATGTATCAGCAGCTTCTGAAATTAACTGTTTTTGCATTTGAGAGATTTACTGATAATTATGAATTAAATGCATTAAATCTGATCTTAAGTTAAACATACGAACATGCATAATGGTGTTGTGACTAGTCAAATTTTTTAATAACCTTTTTTGGTCTATTCTTTCTATTATTAACAAAGCAAAAAATGTTACAAAATGTTACTTTGAGTATGTTACATTGCATGTCAAAATTTGATATTGATATCACATCTCTGCATTAATGCACATCGTCTTTAAAAATTAATAATTAAATTTAAAGTTCATTAAAAAAATAATATTCATGACATTGATTGTAATATATTGTGAATATAATACACTGAAAAAAAAACATTTTATGCATAGACATCTAAATGAACTGATTTTATTCAAACAAAAAGTGTTATTAAAGAGAAAATCGGGTAGAAATATCTCCTAAATTTAACTTTTGTGTATATATCTTTGTTAAAAATCAAATGCCACTTGGATTGTTATTTTCATGTCTATGCAATGGTATTTATACATGTTTATGTATGGCGTAAATATCCAAATACTTTTTTGGGTTCATAATAATAGGATGCTTTAAAACCAAACAGTCTTTCCTGAAGATCTTGATCTGTGTATCTAACAAACAGCGGCTATTTCCTCTCTTTCTTTCTCTTGCTCTCTTTCTGTTTTCCGTGCCTTGATTCATTGAGTAGAAAGCACACTCCATTGAGTGGAAAATCAGGGGGAAAAAATCCTGTAACTGATAATGTTGGCTCGGACCGAAATAGGTTTACTCCAAAAATTCCCATGTCGAATGCTCTAAGAATCGTACATAAAAACCAGCCGGCTCCTGAGGGCAAGCGCGAGCATCCAGCGTGCTTGTACGCAGAGCCCAGACCTGCAGAGACCAGGAGGAGAACCGATTCTCTCTTTCTCTCTCTCTTGCTACAAGCTGGCGTGTTGTTATTTATGATGACTATGCAGAGCTTGTAGTGTTTCATCTATCAATAGATGTACTAAACAAGCCATTACTGTAAAGAGCATTACAAGAGCAAGAAAGATTAGAGAAATATAAAATCTCTGGTGCTCGCCTGCCGTGTCTGGCTTTCTAGCTCTCTTACTGTTTCTCTGAGGGGGTAATTGCGGCGTGTAGCTCTCTCAGAGGAAACGGGGAGGGAATTTTCACTTGCTGCCAGTCGACAGCACTCTACCTGCTGTTTTTGTTGAAACCCTTCAGCTTGGGAGGTGTTGCATCTGCCGCGTTCTCAGTGTTTCGTGCTCGCCGTCCCCCTGGACCAGAGGTGTGACACTTTCTCCAAAACTTTAAAGACTCATGGAGCTTTCAGCTTCGGGTTGAAGCTGTTTTATTGTCTCCCCCTGACTGCACGGTAGCCGTGTTCCAGCGTCCTGAAATAGAAAATGTGTCTTTTAAATGCTTTGATATGTGTGTTTGCGTTCCAGAAAGACAATATGATTTTGAATCTATGCATGAGCACATACATGTCCATGTATAATGTATATGCATGCTTTCTTGTGTATAAAAGTCAATGTTTGTATGTATATGAGTGAATCTACATCAGGATATAGTCATTTGTGACCCTGGACCACAAAACCAGCCATAAAGGGTCATTTTTCTAAAAAACTGAGATTTCCATTGATGTATGGTTTGTTAGGATAGCACAATATTTGGCAGAGATACATCTATTTGAAAATCTGGAATCTGATTGTGCAAAAAAATTAAAAAATTGAGAAAATCACCTTTAAAGTTGTCCAAATTAAGCTCTAAGCAATGCATATTACTAATAATTTTTTAAAAAAAATCTATATATTTATGGTTGGACATTTACAAAATATCTGCATGGAACTTGATCTTTACTTAATATCCTAATGATTTTTGGTGTAAAAATTTTGTAAAATAAAATTTTGTAAAAGTAATTTTGACCCACACAATGTATTTTTGGCTACTTAAGACTAATTTTGTGGTCAAGGTTCACATTTTTCATGGAAAGTCAATGAGAAAAATGGTTTGTATTAGTGCTGTCAAACGATTAATTGCGATTAATCGCATATAAAATATACGTTTGAGTTTGCTTAATATATATGTGTGTGTACTTTGTGTAATTATTATGTATATATAAATACACACAAATTAATTTATATACAGTATTTAACAGAAATATGTTATTTATGTACAAAATATTTTAATTTATAAATAATATAAATTATATAATAAATATTTTAAATATATATAATTGTAAATATTTTTTAAATATATACATGAATTTGTTTGTGATTATATATACATAATAATTACACACAATACACACACATATATTAGGCAAACTCAAACTTTTGTTTTGTCTGTGATTAATCACGATTAATCGTTTGACAGCCCTAGTTTATATATTAACTACATTTTTAGAGGATAATCCAGCAAATTATATATTTTATATAAATTAAAGGAACTTCTCATTTGATTATTTTCTCTTTTTATTTGGAACTTGATGGATGCAAAACAAAGGAAGCAATTATTTAAAAGAAATTATTAAGTCTGACATCTGAGTTAACAACAAAAGCCTTGAATCAGTATAGCTAATTTATTAAAATGAATATTTCTGACTCTAAATTTGGATTGGATGAGCCATATTATAAAATAGCGTATATATACACAATTGTGATGCACATTATTGAATTTTATAATTGTGCATCAAGTTGTGACGTTGCTCATTAACAGTGTAGCAAGATGACAGCTTCCGGCTGATGCACTTCTGCTGTCACATGGTATATACTGTCATACCACCCAGGCCTAGAGTATATTTGTATGTGTTTATGTGTGTGTGCAGTGTTTATATTTGTAGGTGTAGTGTGTGTGTGTGTGTGTGTGTGTTTGCGTGTGGCCTATCCGTATGAATTCCCCGCGGAGCTTCATGCATATTTAAGTCTCTGGTTAAGCAGTAGGAAATGTAGAGTACTCTCTTACCTCACATTTTCTGGATTCATAAGCATTTCAGTGGCTCGTAATAGCAGAACAAATAGCCATAGAGGCCAAACAGCCATTATTAAATTCCCCAAAGTAAACGGCTTGACATGGCACTCAGAATCACTGACCTATCTGATTCCCTGCATTTTTAGTGACTCTTTTTTCAGTCTCTATCTCTCCCTCGCAAGCTCGCTCTCGCTGAGGCGCTCGCTCGAGGAAACGTGTAACTGCTCTCGACAGACATCCAGAAATCAAAGCTAATGGAAGTGATGGGGGTAATGTGGTCTGTCACTTGTGTGGAAGTGGTTTTTGTGCATTAAGCTGGAATCAGGTACCGCCACATGGCTCTTTTTTCCTGAATTGTATAAAACCTCACAGGACGACAAGCCTAAATGCAATATTTTCATACTTGTGGTTTATTATATGACAAGCTGGACTGCACATCCAGTTTATATACAGTATTTGTTTCAAGAGTGAGCAGGCATAAATGTAAAATAAATCAATTTCTACAAAGAGCTTATCTAAATACTACGACTGAAATTATTACTACTAATAATAATTAATAATAATAATAAACTATTATTTATTTAACTGTTTTTTTATTAATTATATTAAGTGTTTTTACAATTTTATAATAAAATAATATCATTTTATTTTGTTTCATATTGGGGAAAAATGCTGTCAGTGTATTATTTTAAAAATGTCTGGTCTTTTATCGTTCCTTAGTACCCAGAGAATAGCATCTGTCAAAATGCATCTGACAAATGACTTGTGTTTAAGTTTGTTTGCATGGCATGTTAAATCGGAGGGCGGTGACAGACCTTTGTTAAATCATCATTTTCATTGCTGGCATGAGTTTGCATTAACAAAGCTCCTTAGTGGCATCACCGTTTGCACATTTGAAACAGATCTCCATTATTCCTTCTTTAATCATTTCTATTGATCAAATCATTAATTACGTCAAAGGTCCCGCTTGCCATTAAAACATCCTCGTTTCTGTAACCGGACACATTTCAAGGTTATAATTCAGTGAGAGACGGCCAAATAATAACAAAGCTTAAAAAACGCTTTTCTCTGGCCGTGCCCTGTGTGCATGTGTGTGCGAGGGTCTCATTGTGTGGATTTATTTTCACTTTCTCCATGTCCTGTTTTATGTTCGGCATCAGCAGTTTTTAAAGGCATTACCTTGTTATGTGTATCTCTGAGCTCAGTTGGAGTCTGTGGGAGTTCTACAACTCAAGATGAGAGAGAGAAAAAAAAAAAAACACATCACCAACTACAGGTTCAACACAGCAGAAGGAGTCATTCTAATGACTGTCCTATACTCTAGTGGTATCATTTAATTAGGGCATCAGCAAATAGCTTAGTGCGTTGATTTCTTTGTTTAATAGTTGCTTTGTTCCTGATTTTAAAATCAAAACAAGCATCCATGCATATTTTTGGATCCAATTTTGTTGATGCAGTTTAAGCCTAAGTTGAAGCCTGTATGTATTTGCATTGCATTACCTTACAGTGGAATTAAATTTAGATGCTAAATGGACCTACAGTAAAAACACCAAGTCTGAGACAGTATGAAATCAGAATTGACCCTACATGATTTCTTTAGAAATTTCTCATGTTTGGAGTTGGAAATATTGTATAATGTCCAAGCTAAACACTTACATTTATGCATCTGGCAGATGCTTTTATCAAAAGCAACTTACACTGAATTCATGGTACATATTTTATCAGTGAATGGATTCTCTGGGAATCGAACCCATGATCTTAGTGTTGGTATCATGATGTTTTACTGAGAGCTGGTCATTTTGGGAAAATGCCAGTGACCCCTAACAATAAGAAACTAAAGCAGAGTTAATTTTTATGCAAATGACCAGTGACATGCACATACATTTAAGAAAACAAATGTTCCTTTTCGTAATTTTTGTAAAGTAATAACATGCTGCACTTTTGAAACAATGTTTCTTTGCTGCCGATGTAACCAAGTCTGTGTGGGCAGGGCAAAAACAACATTAGCCATTAATATAATAGCCTAACATAACAATCACATCCCATTTAAGTGTCGCCCCACATACATATTCAATTTATTAATTCAGATGTTAACTATCCACCTTATTTTTGCCATAAGAGTGGGCGCAGCCATTTCGCTGCCTTGGAATTATAAGGTTCTCTCTATTCTGAGCAGTTTTGAGATATTGAGCTTTAAAGTTTTTGCGTTCCATAGACTTCGGTAAATGGAACCTTTTTTGTTTTCTAAAATGTACATAGCTTACAAAAGAAACATCACATAATGTACATATGTTGTCACAGAATAAAAATTTGTGAATAACTAAATTTTGACAAAAATGTCAGAGATATAATAAAGGTGGCGATTTGTACATTTTATGGGTCTGGTCTCATCCATGTTTAGCTACTTTAGCCGTACAACACAGCTAATTTTGCTGCTTGATACTGCAAACTGGTGTGTGTTACCATATTATTTTAACGTTTTAAGTGCAAACAGCCTTCCTTGTTGGCAGAGGCTATTTACACTAACTCCGCCCACCAACGTGTGATTGGTGTAGCCAACAATACAAAAGATGGCTATCAATCATCAGTTCCAGTGGCGCAGATGGTAAAGTGCGTACTGAAGTCTTTTTGACACGATCAACCTGGGTTCAAACCCACCTTTTGCCAATTTTTTTTAATTTCCTCTTCAAAACTCATATCACATCAGAAAGGCATTTATTTTGATTAAAAATTAACGAAATAATCGAAAATAATGTATTGGGTAAGGTTAGGGTATAGGTGTAGGGAGGGCTTTATTGTCCCAGTGAGGTGGCATTTGTTTAATAATTTGAATTAAAATGATCATTTACATGCAATACGCTATTATTGCATACTGTTATAACATACTTCAATACTGAGGTTTCGGATAATTGCCACTATTTGCAATAAGTAGTATAAACAGCAGGAAATCCTGTTTTTTTAACATAGTGTCAATAGAATCTATAGCTATTTGCAGTTATTGTAAACAGCCTCTATTGCTATTTACACTTATTTGCAATTAGCCGCTGCCTTATTTTAATGCATTATCTTCATTGTGAACACACTGGTTAGTGCAAACAGTTTTACTGTTTACTGCATGTTGTTGTTCTTCCCGTTATTTCCCTATAGCGGCTAATGAACTGGAAGCTCACCAATAGGCTTGCGTCCGCATTTAAAAAGCAAGGTAGATAACTATGAAGTTTTAATAATAGTAGCGAACAGGGAAGTCCACATAGCAATAGAGTGTTTTCACGATGCATCATCAATCGGCCATATTGGCCTCACTGAATGTAAACAATGCCACTGAACCGAACGAAACTCGTATATTTTGCTGATTATTGCTGCTGAAAATGGTCAATTATTGTTATTGAGTATAAGGTTTTTTTATGATTCTTTGCGATCGTCTTTCCTAATAATGTGCTTGTTAGCAAGTTTAGTGGCTAAACACGGCTAAATGCAGCTAAAGTAAACAGACTCATCAATCCACAGAGAGAAGAGAGGGGCGGGACGAGCAGAGCTCATTTGCATTTAAAGTAGCCTTGACCAGAATGAGATGATTTTTGCAGAGCTGATTTTGGCAAGGTAAAAAGGGTGTTGTTTTACACTACCATTGAGAATTTTTAACTAAAGTATATTATAGACTTTAAGACCCTAAAAAATCATCTTGTGGAAATGGGCATCCGATGACCCCTTTAAAAGTTGGTGCATTGCAAATGCAGTTTCATGTCTTTATAGCAACCCCTCATGAAGTTGTATTATTTAACGTCTTCAGATAGTGTTGCGCGAGCTCATCTTTGTGAAACCGCAGCGGGGGGTGTTCAAAGAAAATGGTGGTTTTGTGTTTTTTATATAAATAAAGTGGCAGCTGATGTACCTGCCGAAAAAGACTTTAATAGTGCTGAGTGTATATAACCGCTGGCACACACACATTGCGGCTGGTACGAGGAACATGGTGGCGTCTCGCGCGGTGGGCCTGTGGGAGGCGAGGTAAGTAATGAGTGTTAGAGTGGAGGGAAGGCTTCTACCATCACAACGGGGGACACATGCATCCGCCTCCCTCACTATCTGTCCATCCACCCATCCATCTCTCTGTCCATCCATCGCTCCGTCCATCTCTCCCGCCCCACTGCCATGTGGAGCGTGAGGGGCCGCGCACACACTTTTATGTGCGCTGGAGGGGGTACGGACAGCGTAGACGAGCAGTCAGCGGCTCGCGGAGAAAACGCGAGAGAAAGAAAGAGCGTTCGCAAAAATGAAGGCTTGAAGGAAGGGGGGTGGTAGAGAAAATGACACAAACAGGCTGGACAGGGCAGTCAGCCATGGCAAGAGGGAATGATAGAAAGTCAGCCAACAGGATCGAAAGAGTCTTCCTCTCTCCAGCTGTGCCAAATCTTGCTTGGTTATCTCTAAGTGTTGCGATAAGGGGGGGTGGGATGCTTGGAGATGGTCTCTGTTAACACGGAGTGTCTCTGCCATTTCTGAGGCTGGTTATTTATTAAGCAGAGACACAGACGGTCAGGAATCAGAGGGGGGAAATGGCCGGGAGTGACAGAGCCGCAGATATCACGCTGACGGCTGATGCTCTTCGCTGCTCTGATGCGACTTGACAGCTAAAGTGCGCGGCTGACGATGAAGTCGGTCAACAAGTGCTGTATACATTGCACGATGCTGCCTTACAAAGTGGCAGTTTTGGATTTCATGCAGATTTACCAAACATGACGAGAACATCTGTTTTGTTTACTTATTCAGGCAACAGGAAAATAGCATCATGCTAGTGAGCACAGCCTAGTTAGCACTTAGCAAGTCTGAATCAGACCTATGGCCTGTACAGTGAAGTTTGACCATAATTATTGTGCTTTTTGACAATAAAGCTATAATTTGTTTTAGTCTACACTCCTAAAAATGAAACTTCCGAAAGGGTGTTTTTGCAGCGATTTTTGGTTCCCCAAAGAACCTTTCGGTGAACTGTTCTTGAACCATTTTGAAAATCTAAAGAACCTTTTTTGACTATAAATAACCTTTTCTGCTTTTGAAAGGTTCCGTGGATGTTCAAGGTTCTTCATGGAACCATCAATGCCAATAAAGAACCTTTATTTTTAAGAGTGTAGGAAGGAATTAAATGCCACTGACATGCAAAATTGTTTGGTTGTTTTAAGCTGAGTTTTTACTCACCCTTTTGTGTGTACAATCCTGTATTTTCTTCTTCCATCTGTGAAACAAAATGAGATGTTAAGCAGAATGCCTGAGCTTCAAAACAACAACAACAACAACAACAAAACAAAGCAAATGGAAGCTAATTATTTATATAATATTATTATGAAAATATTTATTTATGGGTCAAAGATGTTGTTTTTCCAAAAAATATGAAATAGTTTTCTGTTTAATTTAATTGCGTTTTTGTTTTTGTTTTTCTGAGCAAGAAATAAATATCATACATTTTTCCTAATTTACAGAAGACACCCACTAAAATGCCTTTCAGTGTAACAATCTTGCCAGGCATATTTACAAAAAAAAAAAAAAAACAATTTATGACATATTAAAAGACGAATTACTTTCAAAATATTCAACTGCAAATGAGATTTGAGCAATTACCATGGAACAATGTCTTTAATTGCAATCTGTTCCATATGATCGGCTATTATATAACTTCAAAAAACTTAATAATATATTGCACATATCTGATGGCTTGCTCCTATAGTAACTCAGCACGGCAAATTTAGATTTGTTATCAAACACACCTGATTCAACTCAGGTTTGTTAGAAATTCCAACACCTACTGTAAAGAAAGGTACTACTGAAGGTTCAACAAGACAATACATTTTTGTCCTTGGCACTATAAAGCACTACTTTCTTTATATGCGAAAGAGCAGCTTGTGTTTCCCAGAAGAAAGAAATAATACAGAGTTAAAATGACATATTGACAGATTTTCATTATTCCTTTACACATGCATTGTGGCCTGCGCAACGACATAAGTGTTTCCGAGGGTCCCGAAAACATGTTTCCGCTCTTCTAATGTCCATATATCACCGGCTGGACATAGAGTTTGATGTCAGGAATGATTTGTGTGTCTTTAAATTGACGCACTTGCGTTGCACAAATCTTATGGGCCTGAGCATCGCTCCTCACCAAAACAGATTCTGCGGCAAGGGATGATCCATCATAAAACAGAAAACAGCGCGATTAGCATCTCATTTTCCTGGCCTGAACCCCCTGGGTTAAAGCACGCCCGTAATCACCTGTGAGCCAGAAGAAAGAGAATAAATTGAGAGGCGCAGAGGGGAGAAGAGGGGTGGGACGCTTTGCCTCCCGTAAGGGGTGAAATGTTGTCAGCTTCAGAAAAAAAAAAAAAAAGCTGAAAAAACATCACACACTTTGTTATGAAGAGTAATACATTTTCCGAGACTGATCGGGTCTCGCGTATTGACGTGACTCTGTAGAAATTTTCACACTACGCGCTAACAATGAGTGTTCTGTCACAGCGACTTAGAGGCTCCCGGGCTGTTATAAAATGACGTCTGCCAGTCAGTGAAGTCGAACCGCGGCCTGTAGCTGAGTGGCAATAATCTCCTGGCGGTAATTGCTTTAAGTTTAGGAGGGGTGAGCACTACACACCCTTGGGGGACTCCGCATCAAATAATTTATTCATAAATTGCGCACGGGCTGCACGCAGGTTGCACATTGCCTGAGCTGGAAAGCGTGGCGGAGTCCTTACATCAAGCCGCAGGTTCTTAACAATGCTCGGTCTCACTCTTGATTGGTCAAGCACCAAACCTCTTAGTGCGAGAGAGGCAGCACGCATCTCCCCCTCTGCCTGAGCCTGGCTTTTCCAGAACCGACGCTTCAGCGAACACGCGCTCGCTTGCATGCACGTACGCTGTCCTTCTCGTGTATTAGTAGATATATGCATGTTTTTCTACCCCATTAATTCAGTCAACATACAATTAATTCATGCCAAAGAGCAGCCCCCTCAGGTACACCGGCCTATTTTGGACAGCACGTTTGGCGGTGCACAGGAATGGGTCTGCAATGCCGTCATGCCTTCAGTGCTGGAGTGGTGCAACTGAAGGAACTTTATTTGCTTCTGTTGTATAATATTTTTGAATGAATCATTATATGCACTTAAAAATAAAGGTTCCAAAAGGGGGTTTTGGGAGCAATGCCAAAGAAGAACCATTTTGGGTTCCTCAAAGAAAATTTCAGTGAATTTTTATTGGCGTGAAGAATATTTACTGCTATAAAGAATCCTTTGTGCAATGGAAAGGGCCCTTGGATGCTAAAGGTTCTTCATAGATGGCAATAAATAACATTTGTTTTTAAGTGTAGTACATGCAGTACATTCAGTAGTGCATTGATTTTTTCTTAAACATTCTGGTTAGGGTTTTTTCTGAATCTTTAAATATACCTAATTTATGCAGTTAATTCAGCTCATTTATTTATTTTTCTATATTTATTTATTTATGGATAACTGGAATAATGGATAATTAAATATTTTTTAAAAATAATTACAAAGAAATGGCAAGTAATACATTACATAACACAGGAAAATTCTAAATAACATTATTCTTGTAAAACACACTTCAGTAATCATGTTTTATCTACAACTTTGCAAAAACATTTTGTTTTTACAGTTTAGATGTGGCATAAACATTTTTTTTTCTGTCAAAGTGTTTTCTAAACTGTCGGCACCAATAGCCTCGTGGTTAGTGTGTCGACATCATAGACTGTAAAAAATATGGACGTAGTGTCCGTGACGTCACCCGTAGGTTTCTGAAGAGCATTTTTGAAGCTCATAGTGGGCGGGAGTCGGCCGTCACCATCTTGGAATCGCGTCACTGCATGTCACTCCCGGATAATCGAAAATGGGCAAAGAGGCGGGACGTGGGTGGAACTGGTTGCTGAAACCACGCCCGCCTAGCGCAATCCACCTGTCACTCAAGTGGCCACGCCCTAAATTATGCAGAACTTTAAGGCTTAATATAATTTGAACAGATGAGTTATAAAAAAATTCACCCCCCTCACAGTTGACATGAAGGGCGAAATTAGCTATATAGACCAAAACCACTTTTTGCACCAGGCTGTAAACATTTTTTTTCTGCTGTAAAGTTGGGCATTTTAACATGGGGAGTCTATGGGATTGACTCCCTTTTGCAGCCAGTCTCTAGCGGCCAGTCGATGAATTGCAGTTTTAGTCACTTCCGTGTTGGCTTCAGGAGGGAGACCGGGAGGTTGACGCTTAGTCGACATATAGCGCAACTGCACTCACGGCGACCCGAGTTCGATTCCCGTCTCAAGGTACTTTGCCGATCCCCCTCCCCTCTTTCCTCCCAGCTCTTTCCTGTCATCTCTCTACTGTCCTATCACAATAAAAGGTATAAAAAGCTCCAAAAATTATATGCTTACATGTAAGATTAAAATTTTAAAATCTCCCATTGGAATTAATACATTAGCATCCATTCAGCATTCGTTCAGCATTCAAAATGCAACCACAGCAATTACATCATTGCAATATTAGCATTTTGAATTGCAGTTGGTCTTATTTCTTGCATGTATTTGCATACTGAATTGTAAATTGAGTGTTTTTTTCTTTCCAGCAATGCATAGATGGAAACAGATGTCATATTACACTACAAGTTTTTGAACATAAAGAAGTCTCTTCTGCTCACCAAGCCAGAAATTATAGAAATGAATGCTTTTATTTAGCAGGGATGATTTAAATTGATCAAAAGTGATTATACAGACATTTATAATGTTACAAAAGATTTCCATTTCAGATAAATGTTGTTCTTCTGAACTTTGCATTCATCAAAGAAATCTATAAAAAAAACAACAACAACAAAAAAACTATACTCTTTTCAATATAACAATAATCCATATTTTTTGAACAGCAAATCAGAATATTAAAATTATTTCTAAAGGATAATGTGACTGGAGTAATGATCAGCTTTAAAAATCACAGGAATAAATTACATTTTAAAATATATTAAAACAGAAAACAGTTATTTTAAATAGTAAAAATATTTCAACATTTTACTGTTTTTGCTGTGCTTTGCATCAGACAAATGCAGGCTTGGTTTCAATTTTGCTTTATGCCCACTTTAGAATAGAACAATGTAAGAAAATTAAATGTAAGTAAAAAAAAATTAGCATGTATAGATTCTGTTAATCTTCATACACACCAAAACGCTATTTCTTTTGCTGCCTTCAAGAACTGCAAATCGAGATAAAATGTTTTGTGGGTGAATCCAGAGTGACGCGAGTTCTGCAGTGATGAACAGCAGGGAAACGAGTCGTTTGAAACCCGCCCGTACTGACACGCTGCAGATCTGTCAGAAGAACGATGGTAAAATGAAATGGGCCTCATGTATGTGGTGCCGTATAAACCAATTTACAAGAAAGACACTTAAGCGGTGTGTTACTTATTCATGAGCTTGTAGAAGTTAATGGAACAAATATACCAGATTCACCTCCTGAAGAGTGTGAGACATGTATAATTCAGGAGCTTTAGCTATAATGACAACACGACACCAACTGGACACAACATAAAATTAGATGTGTGTTGTGAGAGACCTCACACACAAATACATCCCAGAGGACAGCTTTATTGCGCCGTCATAGCTCAGGAGACTTAATGGAGTTCTCAATTATGTCATTTAACTTTGTCTCAGATGTTTCTCCTTTGGGGAAATAAAATTAGACACAAATGAGACAATTGTCGGCGTAAAGTAAGAGTATAGAGCTATAAATAAGATCAGTTGGTATTGGGAACATTTATTGAGATTGTAAACTTTGGTATCTTTGCAAAGCTGAACAGTTTGAGACTCTATAGAGGAGATACGTGTGAGATTACTGTAATCTTTATTGAGAAATCTCAATTTTCTCTCATTTTAGGGTATGTTTACATGATAATGCACTAGAAAACTCTTTTCACTACTGCCAAGCCAGTAGTTGCTGATGTAATTTTGTTGAAACTCGTACATGCCTATAGATTGAACATGTACTATCTATGCGCATGACATCAGAAATTCACAAATTTGCTTTTTTAACAGTTTCGTTTTCAAAAATTTGCACTTTGAAACCTGTTTTTAAAAGTTTGCATGTTCAGGCCCTCAAAACATCAGTCATGTAAATAAATGGCCAAAACACATTGAAGTTTTCAATTTTTAGTTGAAATCTGTGTCACGTAAATAGTCCAATAATCCAAAATCTCATCTAGGATTGTGATTTTTCTTTACTACAAGATTTCAGTTTTAATCAACGGTGTTTTAGTGCCGTGTTAAAAAAAATAAAAAATCTAAAATTATGAGACTAAAGTCATAGTATTTTGAGAATAAAGTCGAAATTATGAGAATAAAGTTGAAATTATGAGGATAAAGTCGAAATTACGAGAAGAAGGTCAAAATGTTTTGAGAATAAAGTCGAAATGTTTCGAGAATAAAGTTGAAATTCCGAGAATAAAGTTGAAATTCCGAGAATAAAGTCTAAATTCCGAGAATAAAGTTGAAGCTTTTCGAGAATAAAGTCTAAATATTTTGAGAATACAGTCAAAATTATGAAAAAAAAGTTGAAATTACGAGAACAAAGTCTAAATGTTTTGAGAATAAAGTCGGAATGTTTTAAGAATAAAGTCGAAATTATGAGAATAAAGTCGAAATTACGAAAATAAAGTTGAAATTACGAGAATAAAGTTGAAATAATGAGAATAAAGTCGAAATTACGAGAATAAAGTTGAAATTACGAGAATAAAGTCAAATGTTTTGAGAATAAAGTTGAAATGTTTCAAGAATAAAGTCAAAATATTTTGAGAATAGTCAAAATTATGAAAATAAAGTTGAAATTACGAGAATAAAGTCTAAATGTTTTAAGAATAAAGTCGAAATGTTTTGAGAATAAAGTCAAAATTACAAGAATAGTCATTACGTGAATAAAAAGTCGAAATATTTCAAGAATAACGTCAAAAAGTTTCGAAAGTAAAGTCGTTATGTTTCGAGAATGAAGTCAAAATGTTTCGAGAATAAAGTTGAAATTAAGAGAATAAAGTTGAAATATTTTGAGATTAAAGTAAAAAAAAAATCGAGAATAAAGTCGAAATTACGAGAAAAAAATAATATTTTTGTATAAAATGCTCGGAATTCTCGTAATTTCGACTTTATTCTCGTAATCTTTTTTATTTTTTAACGTGGCACTAAAACGGCGTCGCACTTAACACACAATAGAATATAACAATATTATTCCCAACTCTTCTGCTTTCTATTTGAGCAAATACAGCACAGCAGCTTATTATAGCTGTAAGGAAATCTTCTCATAGACGGCTGTCCTTCAAACAAGGTCTTGTAAGGTAACACACTGTCTTACACAGTGAAGGTCATTGACCCTGTAGATATTTTGTGACCTTTAGTGCTTAAAGGGTGAAAATGGATCTGGCACACTTTTACGCTGGAAGTGTGAAGTGTGTGTTATTTAGTGCATGTGTGAGCGTTTTAGTGTTTGTGTGTGCTTGGGTATTTGGTATTTGCAGAAGGACTTTTATAGTGTCTATGTTAGTGATGTGCAAGGACAGATGTATGCGGAAGAATATGACTGATTTATTTATCATAAGCACGCTCCCAAAGTGAAGGCTGCTCCCGGAGGTGAGCAGCATAATTATGTTGCCTCCTAAGAAGTAGTTTGTTTTGGGCAGATTTTAAAGAGATAGTTCACCCAAAACTGAAAATGAGCCAATTACTCACCCTCATGTCATTCCAAACCCGTAAGACTTTCGCTCATTTTCTAAACACAAATCAAGATATTTTTGATGAAATCCGAGTGCTTTCTGATCCTTAGACAGGAACGCAACTGACACGTTCAAGGTCCAAAAAGGTACACTCTAAAAAATGCTGGGTTATTTTTTTTAACCCAAATGCTGGTTTTAGGTTTTAGAACAGAACTGTTGTTTCTCTACGCAAGTACTGTATTATCCGACTCTGCTGGTCTGTGATAGTTCAGTTGTTCTAACAGCTTAACGAAACATTAAAAGTCACCATATTAATGATTCATTTGTAAAAAATGTTACAATATTTCAGAAAAGAATATACACTTTATCTCCTCTCGTAACAGATCGTGAGAACATTTGAAAACATAATTCATTTCCATTTCTCTTCTGTGAAATATTAAAGTACAGGAAACTTCAGGGGTTTCCTTTTAAAACCTGAATCCAATAACTAATGGAAATTCTTTTACCGCAGCTAAACATACTCGCACCAACTCTCAGCTCTACTCCTGCTATGCCCGCTACTATTAAAAACCATAAACTATATGAAGTGTCAGTTTCTGGGCGAGAACAAAGCTCGCTCTCTCCCAAACCACTGAAGGAAGGGAAGCGCTCACAGAACACGTAGAGGAAAGATCTACAGAGTCGAGAGCTCTGGAGTTTAGGTGGGTATTTGTACTATCAAGCATGGAACAAAGAATTTAAATAAATGAGAATTAACAGCTTTGGTCATTGTCCTCATGTTTATGCAAGAGGGATGTAGATATCAAGTGTTGGAAAAACAGGTGAAAGAAGATGGATGAATACCTTTGTTTCACAACCAAAGTAGTCAGAACTACTGAATAATCTACACTTTTTGACTAAGAATAGATGCGTACATTTAAATACGGTGCATGCATATTCATACAGAATGTAGCCTATGTAAATAATTAGTCACAAACAAGAAGGCCCTATATTGTATGCATGACGTGCCGCTAATGTTCATCCTGAAAACTTTCTATTAATCGGCAGTCAAGTACTGTAAGTTGATGCTCATACATAATAAATTGCGTAAAACCTCTGGGGCTTAACACACAAAAAATACAGAAAGAACGAATGTGGAAAATACAAGTAGCGCTCGCATCTGAATAAGATTTAACCTGATAGCTGTGCATATTGTAATTGTTTTTTAATCATCAGGGACTAAATTATTCATTTGCAGTCTGAACAGGTTCATAGTGAGGCTTCTGGTGTTGTTTTTTCCAGAATTCGACTGACATTTTTTTTTTTTTTGTATAAATCAACCGCCAGTTATTCACAACATCTTTCCCTCATTGTTTTGGTTTATTTATAATAGATGTATTCAGTCCCTTGAATATTCCGATCAAGACGTGCTGGCAAAGTGTCACTTTCACTTGGCAGCATAATGTTAGTTTTTGGTTCAGTTTTTAGTTTCTCTGAAATTCGGAGGTTAAACTCTTTTTGAGCATTGAAATGTGCAACTGCGACATCTAAAAAAACAACCAGCTGAAATGTATTTTAAGTTACGCTGCAATGCCGTTTTTGAAAGAAGTCTCCTATGCTCACCAAGGCTGCATATATTTGATAAAAAAATACAATAAAAACAGTAATACTGTGAAATATTATTACAACTTAAAATGACTGTTTTCTATTGTAATATATTTTAAAACAGAATTTGTTTCAGTGATGCAAACCTGAATTTTCAGCATCATTACGCCAGTCGCATGATCCTTCAGAAATCATTCTAATATAAGAAAAAATATTATTATCAATGTTAAAAACAGCTCTGCTGGTTCATATTTTTGTGGAAACTTTTTTTTTTCCATGATTATTTGATAAAATAAAAGTATTTACGGTCACTTTTAATCCATCTAATGCGCTCTTCCTGAAAAAAAGTATTAATTTCAGTCCTGAACCAAAAGTTTACTTATCCCAAACTTTCGCATAGTAGCATGTGTGTATGATTTGATTTTTCAAATTTGACATGTCCACATTTAACACATTGTCACATGCTGTACGCCAACCCTGGCGACAGACAAATAAAGCATTTACAGGAATTTAATACAGATCAAATGACGGTTCGTACATGTAGAGCCGAACAGCGTGCAGACAGATACGGTCCCCTGAGGGGCTTTAATTCCCTCCCTTAAACACTGGTCGCAGTCTCCACCGCCGAAAGACTCATTCACCACCAAACGCACCCAGAATCCCACTCCACAACTCCACTTACATCACGCCGGCCTCTCCCTCATTGTGCCACAGTGGAGTGTTTTATAGCACCTGGACGGCATATAACACTGGCCAGTTATGAGGGTTAGTTAGCGGTTAGCCGCTCCAAGTGGCCATGTTGGTCTTGGCTGGGTGCTGCATAATTTTTGGCACAGGTGCAGAAAGCAAAGCAAGCTCAACTCTTGACATTAGCTGGCTGAAGAAGTGAGTCCATACGTACGGCTTGGAAATTTCAATGAGCCTTTTGTTTGCTTTGAGAGGTCAGACTGGCAGAGAAAAAAGAGGAGAGGGCATATGCTAACGATTCTGTGAATGATACTGTCTTCAAGTCATCCTGGGAAGTTCCTGCAAGGTTTTTACACCATTCGTTCAGAATGGAATTGAGAATGATTTGTAAATTCCAATTTTTTTTCCAAGTTTTTTGAATTTTTGAACTGAACAGAGGTAGCAAGACTTGCAATTCTGAAAACTTTAAGCTTGTTTTTAAAACTTTTTTATAAAGAGAAAAAGAAAGGTTAAAATAGCCCTGAAGTCTGAACTTACATTTTAGAGAAGAACTTTTGTTCTTCCTGTTATTCCAATTCAGTTTCCAGTTCCTGTTGGGTCTGGCCAGTGTAACTTGCAATGCAGACTTCAAGCAATGCTCAGCGATATTAACTTCACACTGTAGTTTCAGCATTCTAACCTGAAAGAGAAAATTGGCTGTAGAAATAGTCAGTATGCAAGTATGCAGTATGCAGAATGCAATGTTTTCCTTAATTATTAATATATAGTAGTGACATTTTGGAAAACACTGTGCAAATACTGTATAGAGGAGTTGTTTTTTCCCCACAAATTTCAAGGGAGATTTCAAGATTTGGGTCTTAAACATAAGTTGTCTGCAGCAGAATTCTTTCATCATTTACTCAACTGCATGTTGTTCAAAACCCACTTTCTTATGCAGAACAAAAATGAAGAAATTATTGACAAATAAACATGATTTGTCTTTCTTTTTTTTTCCTATGCAATGAAAGGCAGTATTTGAACTCTTATTTTGTCTTCTACACATCAAAGAAAGTTGGTAAAACTTAATTTAAAACTTAATTTTGATGGTCTGCTTTAGATCTCTAGTGAAAAAGTAGTAGATTTAAAATGCATTTATTGTATACTAAGCATAGTTCAAGTCTATTAACATATTTACTGACATATCGCTCGAGACTTACCGATATAAAAATTGTAATTAAACTTTTTTTTGGAGTACTACTTGGGCACAATGCACATTTATTAATATTAAGCCTAAAATCTGTTTTAATGTAACTATTGATGATGGTTATATGATCTTTAAATAATATCGTCTTTAAATGCAAAATATTTAAAGTGGGGCTGCACAATTATGACAAAAATCATAATTGTTGATTATTCCCTTGAAACTGTAACTGCAAATATTAATTATGATTATCACAATTTGCACTGAATGATGTTTTGAATAGCTTTGAATAGCTATACCAATGTTTGAAGCAACTGCATGCCATTAATGTAATGTAATTGTGCATTTGAACGATTTGGCATCTGTATTTGTAAACACGATTACAAATTAGATTAATTGTGCAGCCCTAACTTAAAGTATACTTGCAATAGTTCCACTTTAGCACAACCAAATATACTTCAGTATATCTTTAGTTTGACTTCAGCACTAAAATGTGTTGCTCCAATTTAGCAGACTTTTAGTATTTTTAGTACACTAAAAGTACAACTGCAGGGTATTTTTATTAAGTGCATAATATGTAAATGTATTTGTAGTATACTTAGCATGAAATAAATGTATTTTAAATACAGTTTAGTATATTTATTTTTCACTATATAGGGACATTCTACTAACTATAAGTAACTTTGGAACTACATGTCAAGTAACACTCAGAGTATAAGTACAGTGTCTGCTAACACTTTATTTTAATATTCCCTCAACACACATTCTCCTGCCTATAAGTAACTTACAAGTCAACTTATTCTATTAACCCTAATGCTAAACCTAACCATAACATAACAGTCTACTAATAGCCTAATGAGAGTTATTTGACATGTAGTTTCAAATTAGCCAAATTAGCCTTTTTTGGCAGCCTTTAAAGCTGCCAAAAATATAACTTTTGGGTTTTTGGTTTTAAAAAAACAAATAAATAAGCCCAGCCCAGGTGACAAAAGAAAAATGCAAAAGTAACATAGTGCATTACTTTCCATAAAGGGTAACGCAATATTGTAATGCATTACTTTTAAAAGTACCTTTCCCCAACACTGCATATAGTTAGTAGAATATCCAAAGTGGATTACCGAAATAAAGTGTAACCAGAAAGTTGTACTGATTTGGAATGACATGAGGTACATGAGTAAATGCTGACAGAAGTTTCATTTCTGAGTGAATTATTCTGTTTTAACTATTGCCAAAACCATTTGCTTTCACCATGATTCTTTAATTGACTCTGAACTTTAGAAAGTGGTCCTAAAGAGATCCAGAGGTTCCCACTGGTAATGACGACATTTTGGCGTGCTCGTTTTGTAAATGCGACTCATGTAACCGTACTTACATCATTACACCAGGCATTTCCTATACAAATGAAGGCCAGCGTTCAAGTTGGAGCAATTGCAGACACGTCCGTTCCTCCTCACACCTTTTCCGCTTCTGCAGTGTGAAAAAAAAAAGGGGTGACATGCAGTCAGGCCCCATGTTGTGGTTAAGAATTTAAGTGACTTTCCTTCACCTCAGATCGACCACACAGTTTGATTTGCTTCCCAATGAGAAGTGCATATGAAAATACTCTCCGGTCTCGGCGTTCCGGCAGCTGCTGTGGTTTTTTCGTCGTCCCCACGTTACGGGCTGACCTCTGCACCTCTCTCTCTCTCCTCATCTCCATCAAAAAGACAGATGGTGGTGTCGAAGAACCGCAGCGGCGGGCGTTTATAATTCAACAGCTTTTTTCCCCGCTCTAATATTAAAAGTTATTTTGAAACTGTGAAGGTCTGTAAAATTATTACTGTCTCACTCTCCAGGCCGAATGGAGAATCTCCATGACGAGGTGACAACTTATCATATTCACATCCTCCAGGTGCCTGCGCCTGTCAACAGAAAATTCAAATACTCGTGATTGGCAGGCTGACATTTTTACAATCTCAAGTGAGAATGTATGTGAGGGGAGAGCGATGCCTCCCAGAAACACTCAGGAACGCTGCTTTCCTGGTTCCCAGAAGACTCCGACAGATGCACTTTAATTCCTCGACACTCCATGTATTAGTGCAAAAAATAAAGAGTGTGTGAAAGCAAAGAATGATGAATAAAGCTTTATTTAGCAGAGATAAATAATGCCCACTTACAAAAATGTACCATGGTAACCAGGGTAGATGGCATGTTTCATCTTTAAAAATGAGCACAGCCATTTTCATTCAGCGGAGTGTGCTGTAAATATTTCAATGGACAAAAATCTCTTATAAACGTATCAATGTCTCTCCATCACAACTTTGTTTAAATTCACGTCAAATTAAATATGGCTTCTACAGAATCTAAAACAGAGTTTTTGTCAAAATATGATAATTACAACTGGTTTTGTTAAAGCAAACTCTGGTTACAATATCTATTCCTATTGATATAGATTTTGCCGCAGCCATTGAACCAGATGTGTTTTTATTTAGGTAGCTAACTCTACTATTTTACTCTAACTAACTAGCTTACTCTACTAACTCTAACTACTGGTATTTTTAACTAAACTGTTGCTTCACAATGACTATTTAACCTAGTTCCTCTTGTAGTAATGGTAAAAATGCACAAACACTATCGTTGTTCTTTGCATTACGTTCTGATTTTGAATCACGATGCATGAAATTGAAAATGCACAACTAGAATTGTTTGCATTGACAGACTAGGACTATGATTTGTTTAGCCTGAACTATTAGCCTGACCATACGTCCTCTGTTTCCCAGTCATGTACTGGCCAGGATTTCTAAATGACCTAAAACGCACAGGTTTTGGCTTTGTTTGCCAATTGAATGTCTCTCTATAGTCCTCATAGATTATATGTATGTGTATTTGCACAGTACTGTGTAGAATACTTACAAATTGTAGTTATTTAATACAGATTAAAATTAGATTACTAATTTTAGGTAGTGTATTTGGATTACTTTTAGATTACTTTTTTTAAATCTAACTTGCCTTACCATTAAATGTAGAAATCTAACTTAAATGTACCATATTTATAAAATGCATGACATTGCACTGCTATTCTATATATAGTCAAAACTAAACGGTATGATGCACGGTAGGATTTTTAGAAAGAAATGTCTACATAATATGTTAGCATGTAATCAATAAAAAGTAATTAATCTGCTTATGAGCATTTTAAAATGTAATATATTCCAATTACGAGTACTTAATTTTTGGGAATCTGATTACTTAATCCAGATTACATGTAATCAGTTACTGCCCAGCACTCTATTTGCATTGCTTTGACTGTCGTCTGTAAATCCCACCTTCTCCGAGCCACGACTGGTTGATTATGTATAATGCCTGCACACTATTGGTCAAACTACTTTTCAGTCTTTACCGTCAACAAGTATGAAAACAAAGCCAAAACTTGGACTTTTTGGGCAATTTAGAAATCTCAGCCAAGACATGTCTGGGAATGTCTGGATTTTTATGGGAGTAACTACTTTTCACATATGCAAATTCTTGGCTATTCCATTTTTGCGCTGTTGTGACGTAACAAACCTCGTTATGGAAAAAAGCGGGCTCTAGAGTAACCATAGATGTCTCTACCATTAAACCAGATTAAACCAGTGTTTTTATTTAGGTAGCTACTGCTATTTTTAACTAAACTGTTGCTTCACCACAGCATTTGACCTGAAAGGAAACTGATTGTAAATTAAGACAATTTATGGTAAAGTCACCATTGCTCTTCCAGCAATGGTGAGAATGTACAAACACTATTGTTGTTTTTTGCATTACATTTTGATTTTAAATCACAATGTATAAGATTGCATATGCAAAACTAGAATTGTTTGCATTTACAGACTTGGATTATGTTATGTTTAGCCTGGCCATACATCCTCTTTTTCGCCCAGTCATGTTCTGGCCAGGAGTTTTAAAATACCTAGGTTTTGACTTTGCTTTCCTATTGAAGGTCTCTCTACAGCCCTCATACCATATTTGCACAGTGCTGTGTAGATTACTTACAAATTGTAGTCTGTTACTTATGACAGATTACATGATGAAACCTAATTTTTTACTAATTTTAGGTAATGCATTCAGATTACTTTTAGATTACTTCTAAAACTTCCTATTAAATGTATCATATTTATAAAATGCAAATTTACTTACATGTAAAAGCCACGGTTGGTCGGTTATGTATAATGCCTGCACGCTATTGGTTCAAGCTGATTTTCAGTCTTTACCTTCAGCAAGTATGAAAACAAAGCCAAAACTTGGACTTTTTGGGCAAATTAGAAATCTCAGCCAAAACATGTCTGGGAAAAACAGAGCATATGGTCTGCCTACTTAACTTGTTAGCTCTCAAAGATTTTAGGAGAGGTCATATTAATGGAATAAGCAGTATTTTAACTTCTGGATTTTGGCAGTAACTACTTTTCACATATGCAAATGCTTGGCTATTCCATTTTTGCGTTGTTGTGACGTAAAAAAACTCAATGCTGAAAAAAGTGGGCTCTAGATGTCTCTACCATTGAAACCAGATATGTTTTTATGTAGGTAGCTAACTATACTATTTTTAACTAAACTGTTGCTTCACCATGGCAGTATTTGAACCGAAAGAAAACTGGTTGTAGATGATGACAGTGATGCATGAAATTGAATTTGCGCAACTGGAATTGTTTGCATCGATTGCATAGATTATGCATAGACTTGCATAAATTAAGTTTTGTTAACATTCCTCATAGATTTTCGAATATATTAATGAATTACAATTCGGTAGTAGTACCAAAAACTGTGGTGTTTTAATTTAAACGTAGGTTATCGTAAGGCCTTTACATTTGTAAAGACGTTTGTATATACTCCTGTGCATTTTTATCAGTGAAAACACAAAATAACAAACTATGGACGTTTCTGTACTTGGTGCGTTTTTGTGTCATTAGATAATAGACTCTCATTTCCGGCTGTCCAATAAAAGCTCAACCAAACCACAAGAAAGCGTATAAACACACATGTTTGAGTAAACCTTAGCATTTGCTTCCCTGTCATTAGACTATGAATTGCCTCTTTGAAAATAATGACTGCCGAGACTCCAAATCGTTTTAAAAAGAAAATATCGAAATGGTTTAAGCTACTTAGGATGAATGCCAATTATATTTTAATATTCAGCCGAGCATATTTGCGTGCAGTGGGTGCGGCATGCATAACACATGTGTGGTGCTGGTGGCCAGCTGCGTCTCGCTAAGAGAGCTTTAGTGGCGGGGTAATTTAGAGGAGAGCAGACCTGAGTGATGGCATTCTCAATGAGCAGGTAATCTACTGAGAATTTGTCTATGGTTATGAGCTCCTCGCCTCAGCCTGGCAACACAGAAAATACATCAAGACCAATTACGATATCAACTTTCAGTCTGATACCCTTGCCACGCAAGTGCATGTATTTCTGCCCCAGGCATTTCAAATTGCATCTAATTTGAAATCTTTGGGGTTTTAATTAAATTTTAGAATATATGGAATTCTTCATTAGTACCTGCTCTGAATAGGAGATTATGTGGCTGCTTCTGTCTCTCTCTCTCGTTAAAGTGCGAGTTGTGTTTGCTTTCCGACTGGCGGTTTCTCTGTCCAATTGAGTCTGCGTCAACCTTGAATCGCTATTATCAAAAAGATTATGAATCCACTGAGGAATGGGATCCTCAGTGTTTTAACGTAATCTTACGTTTCTCTTAATGATTTGCAAATTGTCTCCCGATTATAAGACGTACCGAGCGTTTCTATCTTAATGAAACTGAAAGCTATTAGCTGGATTTCTGTCCATCTTTGCCATACAGTGATTCCCTCCAGCAGCCAAATATTAAAACCATTAACATGGTTCGATGTGCTCTATAGTGCTATATATCAGAGAAATTAGCTTAAGGGCTATAATTTGTTCTGAAACATAGATAGCAAGCACATAGTATGGCATGTAAGCCTGTTGAGCGTACATCAAACATCAATGCTCAATGTGGCAAAAGTATTATTTTCAAATTATTATCAGGTAGCTATAAATATGCATATAGTTGGTCTAAATGTAACATGCTTTCTTCTTAATTTCTAATAATGTGACTTATTTTATTTTATTTCATTTCATTTCATTTCATTTCATTTCATTTCATTTCACCTGCACAGCAAAATGTTTAAAAATGCATTGTTGGAAGTGTCATTGAACCATTTGAAAACACTATAGGCCAAGTGCATAAATTGGCCCATCTTGCTTTCTCATAATGTGACTTATCTTTAAATTTTATTTTATTTTATTTTATTTTATTTTATTTTATTTTATTTTATTTTATTTTATTTTATTTTAGTTTAGTTTAGTTTAGTTTAGTTTAGAATTGCACCTGCACAGCAAAATGCTTAAAAAACATTGCTGGAAGTACCATTAAAACATTTGAAAGCACTGTGGGCCAAGTGCATAAATCCTCACCATTTTTGGTTCTAAATGCATTAAAGTAACATAATACTACCTTTAAAAAAAATCGGTGAGGTTATTTTTTTGTGAAAAAAGTATTAAAATAAATAAATAAATGAATACTGTGCTCACCAAGGGTGCATTTTAGATTAAATAAATAAATAAAATAATATTATGGTTTAAAATAACAATTTCCTAGTTGTATATATTTTAAAAAGTAATTTATTTCTGTGATGTAAAGCTGAATTTTCAGCATCATTACTCCAGTCTTCAGTGTCACATGATCCTTCAAAAATCATTCTAATATGCTTATTTGCTGGTCAAAAAAAAAAAAAAAAAAATCTTATTATCAATGTTGAAAACAGTTCAAAATATGTGACCCTGGACCACAAAACTAGTCATTAGGGTCAATTTTTCATCTGAAAGCTGAATATATAAGCTTTCCACTGATGTATGGTTTGTTAGGATGGAACAATATTTGGCTGAGATACAACTATTTCAATATATGGAATCTGAAGGTGCAAAAAAATCAAAATATTGAGAAAATCACCTTTAAAGTTGCCCAGATGAAGTTCTTAGCAATGCATATTACTAATCAAAAATTAAGTTTTGATATATTTACAGTAGGAATTTTACAAAATATCTTCATGGAACATGATCTTTACTTAATTTCCTAATGATTTTTGGCATAAAAGAAAAATCAATAATTTTGACCCATACAATGTATTTTTGGCTATTGCTACAAATATACCCCAGTGACTTAAGACTGGTTGTGGTCCAGGGTCACATATAAATAAATTCTATTATGTCACTTTTGATCATTTAAAAAAAAAATAAAAATAAAATAAATTATGGATTACTGAATTAAATTGTCTAATATTATTGGGTCAGCCCACATTTATAGCTGTACTGAATGATTGACAGAACAACAGGCCAATCTAGTGTTTCCAAACTTTTAGAGGACACTGTATTCAAGTATGAATCTCCCCTTAATCTCTCTTTTGCAAGTACTACTGTATGCTATCAAGTCATTACTGATGTATATCAAAGCACTTTTGAGATTCAGATCCATCTAAATGTATATTCATGTGACATTCGTGCGCCGCTGCGGCGCAGGTCATCTGCGGCTAACCTGAGAGCTGTGCAGGTAGACGGGGAGGGCGCTTTCCACGAGTGTCCTCTCGAACAAGTGTGACTCCCTCTCCTCTCCTGTTAGTATGCAAAATGAGCCTCTCGCTGATGATGTGACTCCTGGAGCAGAAAAAGGAGCATGTCAGGACTCACCCTCACCGTCTGAGATTACAGACACAGCCTCACCTCCTGAACTCACACACCACACACCGAGGAATACAGACACATTACGCACGCGCCTCACGCGCTCACGCTCGCTGTCCCGCAGAGACGAGGGCTTAATGGAGACCTCGGTTATGAAGAAGTGCTGTATGGTTTCCCTTGCATTCATAAGTTGGACTTAGAGGAATGCTAAAGAGTTTAGTGGAGATTAATTAATATTCCTGATTGGAACATAGTAAATAATACAAAATACACTACTGTTCAAACAAATGTTGTCATTAAGATGTTTTTTTTATGTTTTTGAAGGAAGTTTCTTATGCTCACCAAGTCTAAATTTATTTTTACCAAAAATACAGTAAAATAGTAATATTGTGAATATTTAAATCTAAAATACACTACCAAAAGCTTGGGTTCAGAAAGATTTTTAATGTTTTTTAAAGAACTCTCTTATGCTCATCAAGGCTGCATTTACTTGATCAAAAATACAGAAAAAAACTGTAAAACTGTGAAATATTATTACAGTTAAAAATAATGGTTTTCTATTTTAATATATTTTAAAATAAAATGTATTCCTGTGATGCAAACCTGCATTTTTTATCAGCTATTATCAGTGTCATTATCCTTCAGAAATCAATTTTAATATGCTGATTTAATACTTTTATAATCAATGTTGGAAACTGAATTTTGAAAAGTTGAAAAGAACAGCATTTATTCAAAATAGAAATACTTTCTAACAATATAAGTCTTTGCTATCACTTTTTAGCAATTTAACATATCCTTGGTGAATTAAAGTATTAATATCTTTCAAAAAAAAAAATATATTGACCACAGACTTTTAAATGGTAGTACATTTTGTTACAAAAATAGTTATATTTTACATAAATGCTGTTCTTTTTACCTTTTTATTTATTAAAGGATCCTGAAAAAAAGTATCACAAGTTCCAACAAAATATTAAGCAGCACAACTGTTTTCAACATTGATAATAAATCAGAATATTAGAATGATTTCTGTGGGATCATGTGACACTGACGACTGGAGTAATGATGCTGAAAATTCAGCTTTGCATCACAGGAATAAATTACATTTTAAAATATATTTGGATAAAAAACATTATTTTACACTGAAATAATATTTCACAATATTACTGTTTTTTTCTGGATTTTTGATCAAATAAGCACAGCCCTGATAAGCATAAGAAACTTCTTTAACATTAAAAATCTTACTGAAAATCTTAGAACACTTGCAGTGTAAGTGTTTTCTGTCTGAATATATTTTAAAATATAATTTATTCCTGTGATGGCTGAATTTTCAACAGCCATTACTGAACAGAAAGTAAAAAAAAAATAGTATTTCTTTTACAAATATATATATTTTGTAAATGTTTTTACTGTCACTTTAAATCAATTTAATGCATCCGGTGAAAATGATTCACATACTGTCAACTTTTTGTGTAGTCTAGCCACTTTAGGGTTTGCGTTACAGTGATTTTACCATGGGTAGGTTTATATTTTAATGTACAATATGAATTTAGAGCTGATTATGTCCATTTTATATCACTACAAACCTGAAATGAAATGAATGGGGACTTTCTCTGGTAAAAACGAATCAATATTCTAATGAATCAGATGTTATTGAGTGGTTTGGATAGCAAATGATGTCAGCCACTCTAAACAGTCAAACAAATGGCACGAAACAAGTTTCTTATTGGTTCTAATGACCAAACAACAGTCTGTGAGTGGGAATATTGGACTAGACAATTAGGTGGGCTCATTTTACATATGTAAACAAGCAGTGATTCACTAACAGTCACCAACAGATCCAACACCGGCATGCTTGGAGAGTCAACAACTTCTGACACGCCAAAAGCAACAAAGCTAAAGCTTTGTTTTCAGAGAAGTCTATTGAAACTCTGATGGCAGACCTAACTGATGACACTGATTGACTAACATTTACAATCTGAAGTCTGTATTCTACCATTTAAAAAGGTGGGTAAGATGTGATTAATACTTTTATATGGCAAGGATGCATTAAATTGTTCAAAAGTGACAGCAAATGCTTTCTATTAAAGAATCCTGAGAAAAATATCATAGTTTCCACAAAAATATGAAGCAACATGACTGTTTTCAGCATGGTGATGATAAATGTTTCTTGAGAAGCAAATCAGCAAATTAGAATGATTTCTGAAGAATCATGTGACACTGAAGGCTAAGCAATGATGCTGAAAATTCAGCTTTGATCACAGGAATAAATTACAATTTACATTATATTCACATAGAATACCATTATTTTAAATTGCAATAATATTTCACAATTTTACAGTATTTTTGATTAAATGAATGCAGTTGTGCTTGCATAAGAGACCAACCCCAAACTTTTGAATGGTAATGTCTAGAGGCTAAATGACTAAATGGCATTTCATTGATTGTTTGGTTTATTTAAGCCCCTTTAGAACTTAATCTTCAGAATTTAATCTTTCAGAGGGCAGTATTATGTGAGTCCTTTCATGTTTTACTGACTTCAGATCAGGTGAAATCAAAATGTGTTTCACGGCAACGCATAAAGAGAAGATAAGACTCATAATTTGAACATCTATATGACGTGACCCAGCATGAGCTGTGCATCCATAATGAAGTATACATTTAAATTAGCCCTCAAAATGGAGCTTTGAGGAATGGAGTACGTCGAGTGCAAATGGGTGGATTGTGGGAATGAATGAGGGGAGGCGACTGTGAAAATGATTAACTCTCTCTCATCCTCATTAATGATGTATCCTCTCGTAAAAGACCCAGGTAGCTCCTCTCAGCGAGAAGAGAGGAGGAGAGAACAGGTTCTTAAAGGGCTCTGATGGTCCAATTCACCGCTAAGTTTTTAATCACCTCCATTCTCCGCAAAGGAAGAAGGGTGTTGCGATTCGTCCCCTGTGATCTTCTAGGACTGGGGAAATGAAAGCTCCCCACTCACACTAATCATTAGAGGCCACGCTGACTTAATGCAAAGATCTTTCAAAGCTCTCACACCCTCGGCCTTCGTGAAGATGACAAGACGTGAGAGGGGATTCTGGGTAACGGCTGCTTGTTAGAGATACATTATGGATATTATGGTATAAATAAGGGTCGGAGGAGCTTATTGAACTATTAAAGCCAGAACTACATGTGTAATGAGATGTGTGTTTTCATCTTAGGACTTTGAAAATCATGACCGTTTGCATTTTTGAAAATGCTAAATACGATCCGACTACCAGTGTTATTTTAGCATCAATGAGAAACTACTGTAGTCTATTAATAGTTTGAATAAGTTTTATATCTTCAGTTTTTTTTTTTTTTTTACTTAAATTTGTTAAGGTTTTAATATTTTTTTGTGTTTTTGTTTTGTCATTTTTGTTAGTCTTTATGTCTATATATATATATATATATATATATATAGACATAAAAACATATATATGTTTTTATTTTGTAATAATTTAATTAAATTTAATTTAATTTAAATAAACTGTGACTACCAGTGTTATTTTAGCATCAATGAGAAACTATTGTAGTCTATTATTAGTTTGAATTTATATTTATTTTTATATTTGCTGTTTTTATTTACATTTTTGTTAAGGTTTTAGCATTTTTTTTGTCTTTTTTTTTTTTTTTTAATGTCTATATAATCATTTTATTTTATTTTATTTTATTTTATTTTATTTTATCTAAATAAAATCTGACTACCAGTGTTATTTTAGCATTAATGAAAAGCTATTTTATTTTATTTTATTTTATTTTATTTTAGGTAAATAAAATCTAACTACCAGTGTTATTTCAGCATCAATGAATAACTATCATAGTCTATTAATAGTCTGAATTCATTTTTATTTTTATATTTTCTGTTTTTATTTCAATTTTTGTTAAGGTTTTAGTAATTGTTTGTTTGTTTTGTATTTTTTATTAGTTTTCAATTTAATTTAATTAAATTTTAACTAAATAAAATCTGACTACCTCTGTTTTTTTATTGCATCAGTGAAAAGCTATTATAGTCTATTAATAGTTTGAATTTGTTTTTTATTTTTATATTTTTATATGTTCTATTTTTATAAAAATTTTTAAGGTTTTAGTAATTTGTTTGTTTGTTTTGTCATTTTTGTTAGTTTTTAAATGTCTTTATTTTATTTTATTTTTTTATTTTAATTTATTTATTTATTTTTTGGCTAAATAAAATCTGACTACCAGTGTTAGAAAGCAAGCAAGAAAATTGGTTTTAGTTTTAGTTAACTATAAAAACCCTGCGGACTACAGATTGCAATTGCATTTACACAATTTTTGAATGCAACTGTATTCATAAGTAGTATGATTAAAATGGTTCATTGGCACTTACTATGCTATTTAATTGATGTAAATTTTCCACCATCTCTTTTTGAATGGATTTCACTCAGACTGAAAGATTCAGTTGGATTTATTTCCCCTCAAATGTTGGCGTTTATGTGAGCTGTTGGATTGTGAATAAATAATAAGGCTGCATGTCAACACAGCCACTGTTTTTTCTGTTTTTTTCTGTACATGAACCGTCTGAGTGACAGGTACATCGGACAATCACAGTTTGTTTTGTGTTTATGTGATACATTCAGATCTTTCAAAGCTTTCATACCCTGGATCTTCATCAAGATGACAAGAAGTAAAGGAGGATTCTGAGAAATGGCTGCTTGCTAGAGATATATTATGGACATTACAGTATAAATAACGATTGGAGGAGCTTACTGAATTATTGAAGCCAGAACTACATCTTACAGCTTTGTATGCGACGACGCAAACAGCACCTGTTTGAATGAGTTTACATTAAAGTTTCCAGAGTCGGTAGCGAGTTGCACGCACACGTATTGAGTTGCACGTCGACAGCTGGTTTAGTTCGTCTTATAAACGGCCCTTCAACCAATTTTCGCCCGATGAGATCATGCCCCAGCTGCACTTTCCCCATTATCGCTGTTCAATGATTGGCTAATGTGTCCTCCATAAATATTTGCCATAACAGTGGACATAAAGCCGCACGATTGGTTTTGCCTGATCAATACAGACGAACGCCCTCTCGGCCAATCGGGCGCGGCCGGTTCCCCGATGGGCAGTAGCAGGATAATCTGTTTTGAGGGGGAAGTTAACGAGCTGTAACGCCTTTACTGCATGTTCTGCTCCTCGCAGGGATACGATTTCAGACCGTATACTCACGGTTAATTCAGACAATTTACACTGGAACTCCAGCAGGCTGGGAGGTCCTGACCCTTCACCCACTGTTTTAAACTTTTCATTAAGTGCAGCAGATTACTGGGCTCTACCCCACCTGAAGTTGTCTAAGTGAGAGGCAATTTCCAGACCTGCGCGCCGAAATGATTTTAACCTCATGAGACGAAAGCAACTCTGCAGGGATCAGTTACCTCTACAGCGGACCCGTAGACCGGCCTGCAGTATACTGCGTATGTGCAGAAGTGGGAAAACCTTGTAGGCCGTGTTCATATTAATAATAATACTGAAGGCTCCTCAGCGGTCCTTTGCTTAACAAGTACCATTTTTTCACAAGCGTTCTCTGGAAGTTCTTGATTCTTGGAGCTCTTTTATATTGTCTAACGCAGGTTTTTCAAACTTTTTAATGCAAAGCCCCCTAAATTAAGAGCCGGGGGGTGAAAACTTTTTGAATTTGAAGATCAGGGTAAATTAAACTCATTTTGTCTTCTGGGAAACATGTAAGTATCTCCTCTGAAAGTAGCCTCTGAAGGGCAGTACTAAATGAAAAAAATATATATGATATTTAGGCAAAATAAGAAAAATGTACACAATCTCCATTCTGTTCAAAAGTTTTCACCCCTCGGCTCTAAATGCATGGTTTTGCCCTCTGAAGCACCAGTGAGCGTTTAAACCTTCTGTAATAGTTGCATATGAGTCCCTCAGTTGTCCTCAGTGTGAAAAGATGGATTTCAAAATCATACAGTCATTGTTGGAAAGGGTTCAAATACACAAAAATGCTGGAAAACCAAAGAATTTGTGGGACCTGAATGATTTTCCTCAGTTTAACTGTTCAGGACAAAAAAGGGACTCATGAACAACTATCACTAAACAAAAAAACAGCTGTGGATCATTCAGGTTACAACACTGTATTAAGAATCAAGGGATGAAAACTTTTGAACTGGGTCATTTTTATAAATTCAACAATTATTTTTTTCTTG
This sequence comes from Cirrhinus mrigala, assembly GCA_036247105.1. NCBI lineage: Eukaryota > Metazoa > Chordata > Actinopteri > Cypriniformes > Cyprinidae > Cirrhinus > Cirrhinus mrigala. Next base: position 4,420,660 of record CM070018.1, read on the forward strand.
TAGACTATATGTAACCATCTTGGATTCAGGTCAGCACTAATTAAACAAGAACATGCATTTTGTTATGATCCCTCTTTTGGTAAAATAATTAACATTTTGCAGATTCTGAAAGGGGGATGTAAACCTTTGAAATAGTGTGATATTATAAAGGCAAGAATACTTCCAAAAGAATATTTCAAATATTACTTAAAAGTTATTTATAGTAATTTGAAATAAGTTAGCAGTTATTTTTTCTTCCCACTATTAGATGCATAAGAGAAACTTTTTCAATTCATGTCGAATTAGTTTGTATAGCACTTTTTTCCACCAAAAATATTGTTTCAGGGATGTTCTGTAAGTTTAAGAAATAATTATGAAATATTTTCCGTTTTGTTCTCCCCACAGATCTGTGCAAATATCTTTTATTTTATTTTATTTTATTTTATTTTATTTTATTTTACTTTACTTTAGTTTACTTTACTTTAGAAAAAATATGGTAAGAATTGTAAAATACAATAAACATGATTAATCATGACCAGAAATTTTAACATTTTTATTTATTCATTACTCTAGTGGTCTGGTTTTGGAGACACATTTGACTTAGGAATTTACCTTAAAACAAAGTCTATCATGAATGTAACCCTGGACCACAAAATCAGTCTTAAGTAGCCAAAAATACATTGTTTATATACATACAAAATTATTGACCAAAAATCATTAGGATATTAAGTAAAGATCATGTTCCATGAAGATATTTTGTAAATTTCCTAACGTAAATATATCGAAATGTAATTTTTGATTAGTAATATGCATTGTTCAGAACTTCATTTGGACAACTTTAAAGGCGATTTTCTCAATATTTTGTTTTTTTTTGCACCCTCAGATTCCATATTTTTAAATAGTTGTATCTCAGCCAAATATTGTCCTATCCTAACAAACCATACATCATACATCAAAGGAAAGCGTATTTATTCAGCTTTGAGATGATGTATAAATCTCAAATTTAAAAAAATTGACCCTTATGACTGGTTTTGTGGTCCAAGGTCACAAATGTATTTACTTGCAGCCGGCTAAAATCGATTGTTGAGAAAAGCAGCTTTTGCAAAATAAGTCGTGAACAATTTTGAGTGATTTTCTATCCATTTCCTCTTTGCAACTATTTGATATAGGCTTTATTCATTTTCTGGAACTAACACCCTACACCAGACGTCCTGACTTCAGGCAATCTCTGTCCTTGCATTTTAAGTTTTAACTTCAATGTAATGTCAAACATGGACATTTCTTCCATATTTGTTAAGCGCAGCATATTTTTACGACCCTCCATGTCTAACAACAGCATATCTAGGAGTTTAGCCGAGACTCTCCCCTGCGAGAACGGCACAGAGTGTGGATTAACCTCTAACGGTTTAGATTTTCATGTCGTAAATGAACATGCCCTCGTCTGACTCAAAGGAACCGCTAAGCGTGCATTGACGCTCGACGACAGCCGAGTCATTGTGAATGCAGCCTGTCGCTGTGTTGGACAGTAATTGATAAAGTCTGGAGTGGAAGGTGAAGAGACGTCTCAGCAGGAAAGACCGTGACGAGAGCTGTTGATCTGCCCCACGTGTCATCTTACATTACACGCCTTAAACAGCCACCGCCACTCCCCCTGTTTAGAGGTACTCTCGCATGGACATTAATATTAATATTGCAAGAAAAAAACAGCGGTGAATCCCTGCACACTGACAGAGGAGAGCATGTGGGAGATTCAGATTCAGTTTTGCTCTCAAAACTAGACTTCCCAGCACTGATGGTGTTTGTCTTACATTTGAGTGACGGGTAGGTTTTTAGAAGACGTCCCAAGATTCATAGCTTCACAATTTGGTGAAGTTCAGAGACTGGTTGAGTTTCTCATAGCCAGACATTTCACTTGTGGCATAAAGTAAACTATTTTTACATGCACAGATTTTTGAAAATGAAAAATAAAATTTAATGGCAGATTCCAGTTACATTTAAGCAACTTTTAAATGCAAATTTTGTGTGATTCAAATGGTTTACATGACAGTTATTATGCTATTTAATGGATTGTTTAAATTTTGCACCAACTTTTTCATTCATTAGGATTGGATGGACACAGATTATTTTGCTGCAAAACGACTAGTTGCGATTAGTCGAAAAAAAATTATGTTTACATACTATATGTGTGTGTACTGTGTATATTTATGCATATATAAATACACACATATGTATATATTAAGGAAAATATGTTAGATTCATATGTAAAATATTTAGATTTATATATAATATAAATTATATACAAGTGATTACATACAAATACATACAATACATGCAAATATTTTTTCAAATGTATACATATGTATTTATTAGTGCTGTCAAATGATTAATCATGATTAATTCCATCCAAAGTAAAAGTTTTTGTTTACATAGTATGTGTGTGCACTTTGTATATTTATTATATATACATAAATACAAACACACACATGTATATATTTAAGAAAAATGTTGTTTATATTTTAAAAATATTTATATATAATATCAATTATGTGAATACAAATATGTCGAGTTCATTTGCAAAAACACAATAATAACATGATAACATAAAAAAATGATTTTTGAACATTTAAAAAAACAGAGTTATCTGTTTTTGCAAATAAACTCTTCATATATACATGTAAATATTTTAAAAAATATATACTGTATGTATTTATATATACACAAAACAATATACACATATATCATGTGAATAAAAACTTTTATTTTGAATCGATTAATCGCGACTAATCGTTTTGCAGCTCTAGATTATTTCACAAACATAACATAAAAGTGAGTTAATTTTTATTTTCCAAATTATTTTGAATATTTTATTTTAATAAATATTTAAATATTCTTCCCAGAAGAGTTAAAAAATTTTTTTTTTTCATTTTTCCATGGAATTATATGCATTTTTTCACAATTGTTCTTCCTAATAGACTTTTTAAGTTTAAGAAATAATAAATAAATATTTTTTTTCTGTTTTCCACCAGACAATTTAATTTAATTTAATTTAATTTAGTTACTTAAAAATAGGCCACAATGAAAAACTTAAACAATTTCACTGGAGTTTCTATGATTCACTAATATAACACAAAAAAAAATGAGTTATGCATTCTTAAAAATAAAGGTTCTTTATGGTTTCATGAAGAACCTTTAACATCCACAGAACCTTTTCAATGCACAAAAGGTTCCTTAGAGTGCAAAAACATTTCTTTAGATTAATAAAATGTTCTTCACACCTTGGAACATTTATTTGTAATTTTTGCAATTTAAATATCTTTCAAAGATTTGATGTCACTAACCTGCTGTATCAATGTGATGCCTGGTTCTTTTGGCTTCCAGACCAAGTTGTGTAGTGGCAGCCAACCAGGTTACAACTAGCCATTTTTTTGAGTTCGATGCTTCAGAAGATCAATGAACAGACTGTGGGTGGTCTGTGTGTTTCAGTTCCAGAATCAGTCCTCTTCACACTGACAAACGTCGAGCTCCTTTCCTCCACGCACAGTCATCGCTCTGGCCGTCAAACCGTCTCATACTTGCGTCCTATTGAATAAACGTGAAACAGAACTTGGCACCATTAGCTTTAAGTTGAATCCGCCATGCAAAACTCAGAGTCTGAGGGAAATGGGGGTTGAGGGGGGTGTGATTTGGTGTGAATGGCAGCACTGGCCCTGAGGCGGTGGCTCAGTGTTGATAAGGAGATTAGTCCCCGTAGAGCCTCATCGTTCCTCACAGAGAAATTAAAGGCTGCCAATTCCTCTCTCACCTGTCCCCGTGACAGCTCTCTCGGCCCTAATCCCTGTCCTACTCCAAAGAAGCATTTATTAAGAAATTAAGAGGCCTTGTGTCGGCCCTGAGCACCTCCTCTCCTCCCGCTCCCGTCGCAGTCAGGTTGGTCTTCAAAAAGTTGTCTCGATAGCGGTGACAGGGTGATTATCAATGAAAAATTATTTAACATCACCGCAGGGCCTTTTCTCTGACAATGCCTAATAAGTCACAAGGGTAGATATCAATCAAACCAAGCCGGTCTGGATGTAGTAAATATTCCCCCAAGTTCAGGCAAATTACCTTGATTATGTGAAGGCTCTGCATGGGGCGGCTGTAGGGGAGAGGGCCGGCTCTGGGAGGAGACCAATGTGTGTGTGTGTGTGTTTTGGGGAGTTTAGCAAGAAGGCAGAGGCTGGGGCTGTTTGCTAATAAAGTCAACAGCATCTGAGAATCAATTAGAATCAGAATTAGAATCAGCCTTTTTTTTTTTTTTTAAATGTACTTTAATTGGCAGTTTATGGTATCAGGTAGAAAATTGCATTTAGTCTAATATTTTTAATAATAAATGCAACTTTTGAATTTAACTAATATTACATTTTTTTTTTTTTTTTTTTTCCAATATGCTTTTTGCTGGTTCCATTACAAAGTAAACGGATAGTTCGTCTATCCGTCTATCCATCCGTCTATCTATCTATCTATGGGCATACAATTTTTTTTATTATTAATTACATTTCTTTGTACATGGACACCTCACAATAAATATATTGTAATTTTATTTATTTATTTATCAGTCAAATCAATCAATCAATTGACTGTACATTTCATTTGGACTTAAATTTGATATTTTTTATGTTTGTTTTTTTTAATTAGTTAAATTTCTTCATACATGGATACTTCACAATAAATGTGTTGAAATGGAATTTATTTATTATAAATACATTTTTAAAATGAATAATAAATATTTATTTGTACATCATTTATTTATAAGAAAAACATTCATTTTTATTTTAAAAACATGAATGTGTTTGTGCATGAAAAATTCACAATAAATTTATTGTGATGGAATTTAATTCTATTTATTTAACGCTATTTATTTATTTATTTATTTATCAATCAATCATTCAATCATTTGTACATTTCATTTGGACATATTATTTTATATGCTTTTTTAAAATTAGTTAAATTTCTTCTTACATGGATGCCTCACAATAAATTTGTTGTAATGGAATTTATTTATTTACTATACTTTTTTTTTTAAATGAATAATAATTGCAATGGAATTTTATTTTATTTATTTAATGCTATTTATTTATTTATCAATCAGTCAATCACTTAATCAATCATTTGTACGTTTCATTTGGATATAACATTTATTATTTTTAGTTTTTTTATTTGTTACATTTCTTTGTACATGGATACTTCACAATAAATGATGTAATGAAATGTATTTATTTATTATACATTTTTTAAAATTAATAATAAATATTTATTTGTACATATCATTTATTCATAAGAAAAACATTCATTTTTATTTTAAAAACATTCATGTGTTTTTGCATTCAAAAATTCACAATAAATTTAATTCCATTTATTTAACGCTATTTATTTATTTAACATACTTCAATTATTTAATTAATATATTTTTCTTATTTCTGTTTTAGAAAAGCAACAAGCCACATGAGGCCATACAGTACAGTGATATAAATCTAAATATTTATTATTTACATGCTAGGAACTACAGAATTAACTCTTTTTTTAGTGTCCCTGTAGGGAAAATATTTAGCTTTAATAAAAATATGTTAATCTAATGATAATGTGCTTCTTAATAACCTTTTTATTTAGTCATTTTACGAAAGCAGTTTTAGCTGTGGCCATATTGATGGCGTAGCACAGGCGCTCGCTCCTTCCTGCTCACACCTTGTAACGTGAAGAAAATCAAATTTATCCTCTTCAAATAATTGATAAATTAACTGCCACGAGCTCGCCGCCGCTCGGATGATCCACCCCCCGTCGGCACGTGGAATTTACCCCGCGGCCGAACGCGCCCAGCCATTAGAAAATTACTCGCGGACACCTCGCAAGACGCCGGCCATCTTAATGACTCAAACGAAGTCCTGAAGCACGGTGATTGACACATTTAGGACTGCGAAATTCTCACGTCACACAATGCCAAGCGCTCTCCTTTATGTTCTTCCAATGGCGGAGAAAGCGCTCTTGTGCGGCTGCCATTCGTGTCTTCTCTTCCAGCATCTCTCTGCCTCAGGCCAAAGACTACCCACATTGTAATCAGTCCAAATTAACCACAAATAACAACCAGCGCTACCGATACAGGCCTTTGAGCGTGCCGGCTCACTCTGGTGATTAAATGGGGTTTCGGGGCTTATTGCATTGTTATAATTCGGCGTCGAATTCGGGCGATTCGGTAATGGAGAAAAGAACGGATTTGAAATAAATCCCTCGTAAGTAATCACGGTACACAAACGTGTTTGCCTAGAGGAAGTCTGGCCCAGGTCTGGTGACACGACAACACGCGGTAATGAAAGCAAAGCTGTTAATGTGGTTTTCTTCTGTTAAATTGATTCCGGAATTTCGAAGAGAACATTATCTAATGAATTTACTCTGAATAGAAAGCAATTAAAAGGACACATCAGGCTGATTAACCCCAATGTCACCCATCAGCCACAATTGATGTACACTTTTAAATGATTTTCATACGAAAAACTGGAGCAGATTTGCTGTCTTTCTGCCCTCAACTAATCCAGACAAATTAATGAACAAAAAGTTAATTTCTGCGATGACCCTGTTCCACTCTGACCTGGATTACTCCGGTTCCTAATGCAGCCCGTGTCACGACGTTAAGGACTAATCAGCTTTTTTTCCTCCCCTTTTTCAATCAACTCATTACCTTTCACTGTAGCCGCGAAGCGAGTTCGGGATTTAGTTAACCTGACATTTTCGGCCAGCGCTGTAAACAAGCTTAAAATGAGCTTCTTCCGAGCCGGGCAATTTATTTTCCCCTCTCCGCTGGAATGAGTTGACGGGGTCTGATAGTGCCGGAATTGGCCTTATTATTTAATTAATAAGCTTTTCTCTTTCTCTTTGCGGTATGACCTATATTCATCAACTCGTGTTAATAGTTCACCCTCTATAAAATGTTTGATTTTAATTTTTAATTGAGTTGAGACACTTCCCCGCTTAAAGAACTTCTTCTTTTGCCTCCAAAAAGCCAATAAGCGTGGAATAATGAAAAGACAGGATGTGAGCTATTTACGCCGTGGACTGATTAAAGTTCCCTGACACAGCAAGATTTTTTTTTTTTTTTTTTTTTGGAGCAGGCTTTAACAGCCACTGAACAAGCTAACTATTTATACACAAAATTACTAATAGCTAAAGAGAAAAACAGTCAATCGATGCATATTGCATTACAGAAGTACAGTGGGAAAATGAAAACCTTTCGGTTTCTAGCTAAAGTCTTTTTCTTAACCTGAACCAGACAGTAATGTCTTGCGCTTTTTCCACAGCTGGTTTGATGCACGTAATTCATGCAGTGACCTTCAGTATTAACAGAAGGCAGCAAAAAAAAAAAAAAAAAAAACTGCAAACAGATACAGCCATTCTTTCCAAGCTATACTAACGATGCTGTGAGAACAATCCACTTCAGGAAGGAAAATAGGGCATACGGTGGAAGTAAATGACGATTATAAAATGATGTTATGCAATGCTCACCAGCGTTTATGGGTCAATGATGTAACAATCATTTTTTTAAATCATTTTTTAATAGACAGATAGATACACTACCAGTCAAAAGTTTTTTATGTTTTTTTAAAAAAGTCTCACCAAGCCTGCATTTATTTGATCCAAAGTACAGCAAAAACAGTACAATTTTGAAATATTTTTACGGTCTAAAATAACTGCTTTCTATTTGAATATATTTTAAAATGTAATTTATTCCTGTGATTTCAAAGCTGCATTTTAGCATCATTACTCCAGTCACATGTTCCTTTAGAAATCCTTATAATATTATGATTTGCTGCTCAAAAAACATGAATTATCATTATTATGTTGAAAACAGATGAGTAGAATTTTTTCAGGTTTCTTTGATGAATAGAAAGTTCATAAGAACATCATTTATCTGATATAGATATCTTTTGTAACATTATAAATATTTTTATCATCACTTTTGATCAACTCAAAACATTTTGCTAAATAAAAGTATTAGTTTCTATTTACAAATATAATAATAATAATAATAATAATAATAATAATAATAATAATAATAATAATAAAATGTTTCTTGAACAGCAAATCAGCATATTACAATGATTTCTGAAGGATCATGTGACACTGAAGACTGGAGTAATGATGCAGAAAATTTAGCTTTGATCACAGGAATAAATTACATTTTAAAATATATTACAATAGAAAGCAGTTATTTTAAATAGTAAAAATATTTCACAATATTACTGCTTTTGCTGTATTTTGGATGAAATAAAAGGAGGCTTGGTGAGCAGAAGAGAACTCTCTAAAAAACATTAAAAATCTTACTGTTCAAAAACTTTTGACAGGTAGTGTAGATAGATAGATAGATAGACAGATAGACATAATATTTTATTATTTTATTGTCTATCATTGGCATAATCTTTTATGATGTTAAAATTTTTAATTTTTCAGCATTTTTAAGCTATTTTAGGTGACAAGAAATCAATAAGATTACCTTTTTAATAACATTGCACAAGTTAAAATTAAAATTGAAAGTTGTAATTAACTTATGATAATATTTTTGACAATTTCTGACATGAAAAATATCATTTTATTTATTTATTGAAAATAATCATAAAGATCTGTACATTTATGCATTTAAGGTGTGGGGAAAATATACTTTTTACACAATCTGATATTTTTGAACTCATTAAATCAAGAAGATTAAATAAACAAGACTTAATCGTTAAGTCAATAAGACTGTCTTTTTAATAACACGATCAGGATAATCATCACTGAAAAATTTGCAATAATATTTTTGATCGCTTCTGCAATAAAAAATGTGTTTCACAACTTTCTTTGAAAATAATGATTAAGTGTACATTTACGCATTCACGGTTTGGGGAAAATATGCTGTCTTTTTACACCACTTGATATTTTTAGACTCATTAAATCAAACTACATTTGACACATGCGTTTGAAACTGGCAGATACGTGTGATAAAATACATCTGTTATGCTCATTATTTAAAGTATAAGTCCGTATCAAGGCAGCGTGCGAGCGCGAGCGCGATGAAACGGCCGGAGCGAGTGTGTGTTTCCTGCACGGGCTCAAATTAAAACATTTCCAGCACTGACATCCTCTGCTCACCGCGGTGTCATATTGACTGCGATTTCGCTACCAGCGGCTCGATACCACCCAAAAATCGATACGCAGGGAGAAGTTTCGTCCGCATCTTTTTTCCACTTGACAAATCCTTTAGCGAGCAGCTAGTTTATTCAGCACCGGCCATGGCCATTAATGCCTGTGTCATGTTTTTCTGCACTCATCTCCATGGCCTGCTGATAATGATTTTGTATCATGTTCGGCTTGTCATGCCTGTCAACTGTGTAGAACCATTTGACCAGAAGGAGGGGAAAACGCAGGCTGGACTATTGATTCCAGCTTCTCCATGTCACTTGTTCACCAGGATTTAGCTATTGATGAGGCGGAGAGGGGAAACAAGCTCGCTCCCCAGTGGCCGACTTACTAAGGAGAGTAAAAATGCAAAGTTGGGCGAAAATATTCAGCTGGAGTCCGAATCCGAGGGATTCCTCCATCGATTGGAGCGCACCTTCACGTCTCTCTCTTTGTCAAGGGTCGGATGCTGAAAGACGGTCGCTTGCTGTAAATGATGGATTCTCGTACGGGATAAATTAGATTCCGCGCCGACTCGGATGCTGTCAGGACTGCCAATGCGTGCAGAATTAATAGCGATTATCAAATTTGGCCGCACACCAGCTGAAGGAGTTTTGTCATTCCTAGCGGTTGATCTGTCAGGAGTTTGTTTATTATTAGAGACCCGAGCAGGTATTTGTCCATCTCGAGTAACTGAGTTACATGTCAAAAGGTCAACACGAATAGCCCACATGATTACGCCACTTTGAGACTTCTCCCAAAGAACTGATATGGCTTTTAAATTATCAGCCGAAACTGATTGTCCAGTGAGAATATAACATTACAGAAAGAAAAAACCCATTCGAGTACATCTAATTCATCATGTAATTCTCTTTTTGTCACAACTCTTCCTCTAATCTGATGCAACTTTTAAAAGCTGGAAACTCCAGCATTTAGAGCAAGAAAAAAATGCACTTAAAGTGATAAAAATCCACCCCGAAGAATGAAAAAATGTACGCGGTTATAAAATAGGGCGAGCGAGCTAGGATATGTTATTCGTCTCTACCTCTTTTTTCGGTCAGTATCGTTCACAAACGTCAATCCCGTGCTCTGATACTGTATTCACCTCATCCAGTGCTGAGATTACATTTAGATATGGAGGAGTCTCTCAGTTTCAATCCAGCTTATCTCGTTCTCCACACAGCACAAACAAACCCTTCCTCTTCACTTCTCTTCTCTGTCTCAGGCCTCGTTCTAACCGAGCATGTTGGGTACGTGGGTCATGTGTGGCCTTGTAGGGCACATGAAAGCTGAACTGACCTTTAATATCATTACATGTAGCATGGATAGATTGTATTCATTGCTCTCCAGGACTGAGCTACAAATCAGAGCACATTTAAAAGAGATTTCCTAGCTGTTTCGAAATGCAATAATTCGAGTTTATGCACAAAAGTAAGCAAATACGCTGTTAAAAATCAATCATTAAAATGTATTTCCTTATACTTTGTGAGGTCTAACAATATGTAAGTTATGTTGTTTTCTTTTATTGATTGTATTTGTTTCATTTATTGCTTTTGTTCAAGATTTTTAAAGATGATGGCACAACGCACATCTTATCCTCCTATTTTTGACTAGTGTTTTGCTAGATTTTGACATTAAAGGATTAGTTCACTTCCAGAACAAAAATTAACAGACCATGTACTCACCCCCTTGTCATCCAAGATGTTCATGTCTTTCTTTCTTCAGTCGTAAAGAAATTGTGGTTTTTGGAGGAAAACATTTCAGGATTTTTATCCATGTAATAGATTTCTATGGTGAACTTCCAAAATGCAGTCTTAAATGGCTCTAAATGATCCCAGCCGAGGAAAAAGGGTCTTATCTAGCAAAACAAACAGTTATTTTCTAAAAAAATAAAATAAAATACAATTTATATACTTTTTAACCTCAAACGCTCGTCTTGTCTAGCTCTTGTCTAGTGTTTTTTTTCTGGTCATGACAGTTAGGGTATGTCTAAAAACTCCCATCTCATTTTCTTCTCCAACTGCAAAATCGCTGTTTTTACCCTTATTTGTAAAGCGTATTTGATCTTCTTTGCATGTTCACTTTGTAAACTCTGTGTTGGTACTTCTGCAGCAATGTAGGATGATTTTAAAGTTGGAGGAGAAAATGAGATGGGAGTTTTTAGACGTACACTAACTGTTATGACCGGAAAAAGTTTGAGGTTAAAAAGTATATAAACCGTAATTTAAACAAAAAAAACGAAACGAAAAAACCTCGCTTTTTCCTCGGCTGGGATCATTTAGAGCCCTTTGAAGCTGCATTTAAACTGCATTTTGGAAGTTCAAATTTGGGGGCACTATGTAAGTCCATTACATGGAGAGAAATCCTGAAATGTTTCCCTCAGAAACATAATTTCTTTACGGCTGAAGAAAGAAAGACATGAACATCTTGGATGACAAGGGGTGAGTACATTATCTGTACATTTTTGTACTGGAAGTGAACTTATCCTTTAACAACAAATGATATAGGAAATTTTTTTCTTTCTGTTACACTACTGTTTAAAAGTTTCAGATCAGTAAGATTTTTAGTTTTTTTGGAAATAAATAGCAAGGATGCTTTAATTTGATCAATAGTAACAGTAAACGCACTTACAACGTTACAAAATATTTCTGTTTTGGAAAATTGCATTTTATTCTTTCTATTCAAATAAACTTTTTATACATCACACATCACTGGTTTCTCAAAAATATAAAGCAGCACAACTTTTCAGCATTAGATAATCAGAAATGTTACTTAAGTAGCAAATCAGCATATTAGAATGATTTGTGAACGATCATGTGACTGGAGTAATGATGCTGAAAATTCAGCTTTGCATCACAGGTATAAATTACATATTAAAATATATTCAAAGAGAAAATAGTTATTTTAAATACGTTCTTTTTATACGGTTGCACTTTATTTTTCTGTTTGCCACTTTTCTGATTAAAACTGGATAATAAATGCTAAATGTATTAAATTGAGTGCAGGAATTGATTTTATTCATTGGGAGTTCATTGGATGGTGAAAAAATGATCTCTGTGTTGCAGCCGGTTGCAGCCCTTGACGTCAGTTACTAGATTCTGATGAAAAATTATAACAAACTAGCATTGATAAATCATTCACAATAAGACCAGGAACGTGCATTAAAAAGGTAAAGAGGGTCAATTTTGTTTGCATGTTGACTTTAACGTATGGCCACATTTACATATCAAGCGCTACTCATTATTCAGCAACTGAGCCCTGATGACAGTGTGAACTACAGCAATGTATGGAGTTCAGACAATCAAACCAGATGCCATTTAGATGTCATACTAGAAAGGTGTTGTAGAAAATCAGCCTGACAAAAAAGGTCAAGAAAAAAAAGTGTCACTACAATTGTTTTTGATGAAAGAAAAAAAACTGAAAAGATATAAAATCTAGGCAGTTTAAGCAACCCTTATTTAAATATGAAAAGACACTGTAGTCCTGTCGGAGCGACATCACATGACCCCGCTTGCATTTTTAGATGCTTTTAGTGTAAACCGAACGCTTCATTCTACACTGTCCGTTTCTGCATTTGTTCTGTTCCTCTGTTCAGATTTGTTCTATTTTTAATGTCCATGAAAGCATGATTTAAAGGGACGGGTGGGGGAAGGGGTCTGTAGCGGGGCCAAACGCTGCCCCAAAAGAGACGGGCCTTTAAGGAAGCATCTGTTGTGTTGAAGGACAATATCCAGTCCAGGACGTTAATGTGTTTGCGGGTGGAAAAGAACGCGAAAGGCTCTCCGTTTAAACCTAAAACGCACACACGCACACACATCCCCGACCCTAAGCGAAAAACAGATGTCATAACTCATTGACATAATGCTTAAATTAAATACAGAAATGCACTGCATGCTTGTGTTTCTAATCAAGTGTTGTTTGCAGTGCATTTAGAGTTCATTACATGAGTTAATGACCTTGTAAAAATGTGGAAACAAGTTTAGCAAACCCACACTTGTAAAATGCTGCCTCAGTTAAACTAAGCTTGGCAGTGGATATATAACGTAGCGAAAGAGTCATTAAAACTCCACGCCAATCACTGTGACATTTCAAATGGAATTGGGTTATTTAAACGCATCTTTCTCAAACGCTCGGTTTTGTAGATCCGCTGGGTCTGCGGTCGGTTCCTCGTGTGTTTTCGCTCCACTCTAATTATTCTTTATGGTTTGAACGGATTTCTTGTTAACTTTCGGAGCTCGGAGTCTTGACTCGTGTTACGCGGTGATGTCAGCAGAGGTGCGGTGTGTTTATATGTTACAGGGCCGAGGGCAGATCGACCAAACTCTGAGAACAGGAAATGACAAATTTAAGCTAACCGGCACGACTCGATCCAAAAACAAATATTTGAACAGAAACGCAATGAGATAATGAGGTGCGCAAAAATGTCGGAGCTGAGAGCGGAGGAAAGAATGTTTTATAGAGTAGAAAACCAGAGCGGTGACTGCGACGACACTCGTGTAAACATTACACTTCTCTACTAATGATTACAATATGACAACTGATTAAAGATTTACCATGTATCAGCATCATGGTAAACAGACAGTTGTGTAATTGCTTGTGCGATATAATTTGCATTGAAAACGCTAAATAAATTAATTTATACAACAGTGCCAAACACGACGGATTCAGTCTGAAGAGCAGGGTTTTAATCAATCGCAATTAAAATGTTAAACGTCTGCCTAAAAGCAATATAAAAACACACATGCTTCAGTTAAACATGAGGAGGAAATTCTCTGCTGTCTTCCACTCATGTGTTGTTTGATATCCAACAGAGGGCAGTACAGTTTAGAGGAAGTGCGCACACACGCACACACACACACACACACACACAGAGAGAGAGATAGTGGTAAGTTTAATATACTGAATTGAAGTATTCATTAAAGTTGTTTTATTTTTATAGTTCTGACAAACCAATCCACCGGCAACTCCAAGGTTCTCAGGTTCTCAAGTAACAAAAAAAAAAAAAAAAGATATTATTAAATATATATATATATATATTAGTCAGCATACACATACTGATTAAAGCCATACTTTTAATAATATATTCATAATCACTAATTTAAAAGATATTTAAAAATAAAAGTTCATGCATTTATTTATTTAAACTGAATATTGGTTAATATGCATAAAATATGTACTTTGAATCACATTTATATGACTAAGTCAGTGTATACATTCAATTATTTTTTCATTTTATTTAATTTAATGCATTATAGACACTATTTTATATATAAAATAACATTTATTTGACTTTTTTTAAAATTTGATCACTAATGCATGAACTAATGTTAATATATACAGAGTTGTTGTAAACGGTTACCACTGTAACAATATATTATTGCAGCGAGCCAGCATCACAAAGCGAGAGTTGGAGTGGAAAAAAAAGAGAAAGGGGGTCGTTGGTGGCCGTGTTTTTTTTCCCGGCCCTGTGCGCACCGGTGTGCACGCAGAGCATTTGTATGTATATATACAGCGGGAGTGTGGACGGGCGGATGGGGTGGAGGAGAGGAGGATGGGGGTTGCTGGTGGCCATGCAGGCGGACAGGTAGATGAAGAATGGCCCGTCGTCAGACGCTGATTTCTGAGATTGCTAATGATGCCCGGACAGCAAGACTGGAGCCGACACTAATGAAAGGTGCAGCAACTCTGGAACCTCAAGGGGTTCGATTTAAGAGAGAGAGAGTAAGAATTAACACAGCACCACCAGAGCTGCAGGGAAAAAGGGCTGCAACCTCCCCCCTCCGTAATTTTTAAGACTCGTTCCAACCTTTCTTTTTTAAACACTCTTTTTTTGGGGGTGGGATTCGCAGATGATATTCTTCAGGGGAATGTCTCGTCTCCACGAGAGGGGCTGGAGTGTGTTTCTAGACTTGGATGCTTTACTATAATTGCATTAAAGTCTGTCGTTGTTGAAAACTCTCTCTCTCCCTTTGTGGAACAAGCTCTTTTCTGCTGAGATTCTTGACACGTTTGCTAACATTAGAATGGTGTTTCTTTTCTGCTTTTTTTTTTTTTTTTTTTTTTTCCATGGCATTTGCACACATTTTTGGCTAAATTGAGCAATTACCTTCCACTCATTACAAGTGGAGAAAGTCAGAGAAGTTCAGAAGAAGTTTGTATTCTATTCACTGTGCATGTTTTGCGTGTACATCAGAGCTATCTTATAGAAAATTTGTAATACTTTTTGTACACAGTAACACTTTCAACAATAAACACACACTGAGTGCAACATCTTGAAGTGTAGTGTTAATCTAAATCTAAATCTTAGCATATTTCTTCACACAATTCTTATTAATAATTAAAATAAACAATATATGTCCTTACCATAAAGGTAGTAGATTTAGTAAACTTGGTGACAAGGTTCAAAATACATACTTGCCAAGCACCAAATGTAAGTAATATTGACTTTAACAAGTATATAAAAAATGTTTTAAAGAGAAAATAAAAATGCATTAGCAGCTGAAACAATGCAGAAAACCATTTTTGTAAGAATAAAAATCTGAAATGAGGTGATGTGAACATTCGAATCCAACATATACAAAACATCTACTAATTTGCATGTCTTTTAACAATTTTACCAGCATAAGTTTATCTAGGACACCTAACATTTTCTTTTTTTCTCTTTCTCTCTCCATGTGGTGACACATATGTTGAATATTTCTCATATGCAAGACAACACATCGAAAATATGAAGAACAAAATCGGGTTTTTGTGACATGCAGGTTTATAAAGATGTGTATATACATATAATCTATATGTCAATGATTCAATAATCATACACTTATTTACAAAATGCATTTTATTTATTTTAATGTTGTATTTAAAATATTTATTTTAATATTAAAATTTAAGAATGTAACATTTATGCAATTTGTTGTTGTTGTTGTTTTTATCAGTATTAATTATATTATTTATTTATTTGTTTAGTTGTTGTTCTCATCATTATTATTATTATTTTGAAAATTATTTTTATTATTATTATTATTATTATTTTACAAAATATGCACTGAAGCACGAATGTCATTTTAAATACATGCATTTAATGTTTATATTTTTTTATTGTTATTATTAAATATTATAATATTATATTTATGTTAAGGTTATATTTAAAATATTTATTTTAATATTAGAATTTAAGAATGTAAAGTTTATTTATTTATTTATTTAATTAGTTTTTGTTTTTATCATTAATAATAATATTATATTATTTATTTAATTAGTTGTTCTCCTCAATTATTATTATTAATTTTAAATATTTTTTGTTATTATATTAAATATTTTTACAAAATATGCACTGAAGTACAAATGCCGTTTTAAATACATGCATTTAATTTTTATATCTAATTTTAATGTTATTATTATATATTATTATATTATCATATATTATATTTATTTTAATGCTATATTTAAAATATTTATTTTAATATCAGAATTTAAGAATGTATAGTTTATTTAATTTGTTGTTTTTATCATTATTATTTATTTATTTAATTAGTTGTTCTCATCATGAATTGTTATTTTTAATTATTTTTATTATTATCATTATTTTCTTTCTTTCTTTCTTTTTTTACAAAATATGCACTGAAGCACAAATACCGTTTTAAATACATGCATTTTTGATCATATTAAATCATTAATAATATTAAATAATTATTGTATTTGTACAATAAATATTTTAATTATATAATTTTATTTTTAATTATTTTAGAATACTTTTACACATTTAAAAAAAAATGCAGTTTGATGGCAGGTAACAAATATTTATGACCAGTAAAATTAGCAAATATCAAAAAGTTAATATTGGACCCATTTTAGTGCACATATTTAATGTGTTGCTACAAGTGTGCATGTATTTAAGAACAGCTTTGCATTTGACGGACTGAATTACAGATTTCGAGTTTACTCTCAAAAGAAAGAAAAAAATATGATGATAAAAGGTTAATAATATTGTGCTGTTGTGTTTCACAGGCTGTAACAGACACGGCCACGTCGCTTGTAAGCGAGCTGCTCACACGACAGTGTCCAGCGGACTGCAGTTGACTGTCACGCTGCCGGATCAGTTCTGCGGCTTTGTGCCCGTGCCTTTGATGGTCACCTCGCGTTGGCCTCTTAGCCACCCGCCTGGCCAGGCTCTCCACCTACAGGGTGTGTGGCTCTCAGATACCGCCCAGAACTCCAGGAGAGGAGGAGAGAGACGGACGGACAGAGGAGAATGATTCTCAGAGATAGGCCTGTCCTTTAGTCTGCACTGACCTATCCAATTCCCTGCTCTTCTGCCTGTCTGCCTTTGAACCGCTGACATTGAGTGACTGTTCACTCTGCCTCAGCAGCTGGCTTTGCCGCATCTAATACAGACCCATGCTGTTTTAGCCCCTTTCCAGCGAGAAAGATAATGAAAGATTCAAAAATAATATTTGTTTTGGCGCCGCTACCTTTATAATGAAACAGATGCCCTTGACCGAGAGAGAAATGGCTTTTTTTTTTGTTCGCTGGCCTGTTTTTGATCAGTGTTTGTGGGTCAAAATACTGTTTTATTCTTCAGTGATTTCGTATTTCAGTCATGCGGTTGGATGTTCCGTACTCGCTTTATTCTCTCTCTCTCTTTGGTAGGTTTGACTCCTGCCCGGTGCAGGAAGTGCATGTTTCGCTGTAATGCGTGTCTTCTAGCCGCTTGTTTTAAATTCAAAAGAAAGAGGCCACATGTGTTCCTCAGAGCAGACTAACTCGCCTAACCTGTACCGGTTCTATTTTTCCGCTGAATAAAATATAGCCGGTCATGTCCTGCGATAAATAATATATTTCTGATTATAGATGTAGCTACTTTCAGTGCACCCCGCAAAATCCACAACCATGAATTTCCTTATGTTTTTCCATTTGAAATATTTCATGTTACAGCCATTGCCCACCCTATACAAAGATATGAATTATTAATTCTAAAGGACTGGCTGCTGAGTTGTTTCTGAAAGAGCTGGAGATCTGTGGTCAGGGACTGAAATACTTCTACTTTTCCCTTGGAAATCCCGCTCTGTTTCACATTCGAACACAGAATAGAGTTTCGGCCTACTCTCACCTAGTGTGAATTTTGAAACCAAATGATAAAATGTAACAATGCATCTCTGTGGACCTCTTTCATCTGCATTCTGAACCAGACTGACAATGAATTGCGGATTCTGTTGGTTTACAAAGAGCAGTTAATTTTATCAGGTATTAAAGGCAACAAATATGACTTTCTTTGCTTCAGTGAAATCCACTAAATCCGACTAAGATGGGTTTCTGGTCTCCCAGCCTAGATAAACTGGTCTGCTGGCTGGTTTTAGAAGGGGTTTGAACACTTTTTACTTCGATATGCTGAGAGACCAGGCTAAAGCTGCTTGGATTTCACTGAAGAAATTAGATTTATTTTCATTTATCGTGCATCGTTATGAATCCTGTGTAAATGCATTTATGCTGCATTTGAAAGCTGGTATAATATATGACATATTTAGTCATATCGCAATTTGAGACAAATGATCGTTTAAATCAGTTTACGTTTAAGTCAAGTGGATGGTGCTCATCATCTGAATAATTCCACCAATCTTGCAGAGGAAACTGAGATTTGGCTGCTTCCAGGAAGAAAATCTACAGCAGAAGTTGGATCTGTAAAACTGTCCTCCCCGTTGGGTTGCTCTTGGCCGTTCTTTCGCTAACTGTCTGCTCTGTATCTAAATTCACAAATATTCTTTTTTTTTTACTTTTCAGAACAGTACGAAGTCTGATTGGATTTCACTTAGTGCTCTCAACACATTCATGTTCAGCTAAACGCATCGGACATTAAGAAAACATTTCTGGGTTACGCTGCTCACTTACACAGACGTGGGTGATCAATGCACACATTATACTCCAATTTTTTTGTTTCCTGGGCAACATAAAGTGCAACCATTCACCCTCCACTGGAGTTTAACATTTGAGATTTCTGGCCTCTGGTTACCCTCCTGCCAGCATGCCTGAGATACCTCAACACACACACATTTTCAAACACAGGACATTGAATCGTAATTGAGCTGCCACAATCTATCCAAAATACCATGTTTCTACCACACAGAGCTCATCCTGCTTCTGAGTATAGATTTTTAATTGCGGCAAGATGTATTTCTTGTGGATAAATGGTTTCATCCGTGTGGTGAACGACTCCATTTGTTTGTCCAATAAAAATGGCTATCAGTCAGCTCTTGAGATATAGTGATACTCTGCATGTGTGGTAAAATAAAGCAATAATACATAAGAGGCAGGGCTTTATGCCCAGTATGCACTGTACGATTTTTGACCATTGTAAGACAATCGTGGCAACTTCTTTGCTCGTGGCTCCTAAACGGTCGTATCGTGGTGTTTAAAGATGGCTGCGGTCATGCTCATGTGACCAAAGACTATGCTAATTCTTAGGATGACCATCTCACAGTGGGTTTACTAGCCAACATCTACTGACTAGCCAATTAAAATTCAACATAAAATGATGCATTTGATCGATGCAACATCGTGCTAAAGCATAAATGCCAAGAAGACAAAAAGAGCTAGAAGGAATTAATATATTGTCCTCCTTTGCCTTTTTCCGGCACCCGAGTGTCCAGGTTTTCACAACAAAGCCCGCCCAATTGTTACTCAGAACTAGCCCAAATGTAGCCCAATCGAGCGGGGGAAAATACATGTTTTCTGGTGTGGTTCCCCTGATCAAATTCATATTCCAGGGGCTAAATATTACTTTATTGGTGGCGCTTCAACCTGTGGAAATAAAAAACAACCTGCGGTAACAGTGTTAAAGTAGCCTTGGCAACACTGTTCAGGAGACATAAAATTAAAATTGCCAAAGTGTGATTCAACTCGCTCTATTTACCACTTACGCATGCTGATGACATTTTATTCTTCTACACAAACATGCATTGTAGCCTACGATTTAATAGGTGTCATCATTATTCATTATGGTTGCCAGGTTTTCACAAAAAAAAAAAAAAAAAAAACACCCATGTGCTACTCGAAACTAACCCAATCCCATTCCAGGAGGTAAAATATATGTCTTTTTGGTGGGGTTCCCCTGGTAAAATTTATATTGCAATGGCTAAATATCACGTTATTGGGGTCGCTTAAACCCACAGACACGAAAAACAACCCGCCGCAACAGTTGTTAAAATAGCCCAATCCTGCGGTAAAAATCACGGGCTTAGCAACACTATTCAGGACACATAAAAAACAGAATTGCCAAAGCGCAATTCAGCTGGCTCCATTTACCACTTACGCATGCTCATGACATTTTATTCTTCCACACAAACTTGCATCGTAGCCTACGATGTAATAGGTGTCATCATTATTCCTTATGGTTGCCAGGTTTTCACAAAAAAAAACAAAAAAAAAAACACCCATTTGCTACTCAAACCTAACCCAATCCCATACCAGGAGGTAAAATATACGTTTTTTTGGTGGGGTTCCCCTGGTAAAATTCATACTGCAATGGCTAAATGTCATGTTATTGGGGTTGCTTAAACCCACGGACATGAAAAACAACCCGCCGCAACAGTTGTTAAAATAGCCCAATCCTGCGGTAAAAATTACGGGCTTGGCAACACTATTCAGGACACATAAAAACCAAAATTGCCAAAGCACAATTCAACTGGCTCTATTTACCACTTACGCATGCTCATGACATTTTATTCTTCCACACAAACTTGCATCGTAGCCTACGATGTAATAGGTGTCATCATTATTCCTTATGGTTGCCAGGTTTTCACAAAAAAAAACAAAAAAAAAACACCCATTTGCTACTCAAACCTAACCCAATCCCATACCAGGAGGTAAAATATACGTTTTTTTGGTGGGGTTCCCCTGGTAAAATTCATACTGCAATGGCTAAATGTCATGTTATTGGGGTTGCTTAAACCCACGGACATGAAAAACAACCCGCCGCAACAGTTGTTAAAATAGCCCAATCCTGCGGTAAAAATCACGGGCTTGGCAACACTATTCAGGACACATAAAAACCAAAATTGCCAAAGCACAATTCAACTGGCTCTATTTACCACTTACGCATGCTCATGACATTTTATTCTTCCACACAAACTTGCATCGTAGCCTACGATGTAATAGGTGTCATCATTATTCCTTATGGTTGCCAGGTTTTCACAATAAAACCTGCCCAATTGCTACTCGAAACTAACCCAATCCCATTCTGGGGGGTAAAATATAAGTTTTTTATATGCTAAATGTCATGTTATTGGGGACACTTAAACCTGCGGACATGAAAAACAACCCACAGCAACAGTGTTAAAGCAGTCCACTTCCTTTGGAAAACCAAAGACTTGGCAACACGGTTCTTTAGTCTGCATACACGTTGTACCCAAGTTTATTAGATCGATGTCGTACAGTGTGATTTGTAATGATGTTACAAGATAAGTTAATACGTTTTTGACTATAATTTGGACCACATTATACTAGTGTTTTATTTGTAATTTGTAATTGTAGATTAACAGACATGGTTCAGCGGAATATAGAGTTGAATTAACATTGTGTTGTTCTGCAATGAAAATGAAAAAAAGCCATTTTGGATCCATTTAGTTATGATCATTGAATTCTGTAGTTAATTCTGATTTTATGCAAGCACGGAATTTGTGCATTCACAAAATTTATCACCTGAATTTAACGTCTGATGTTTTATGGAAGAAATTGTAACATGCGTGTACAAACCCGTCTGAATTATGACTGTAAGCGCTTGACGCTGATGTCAGGGAAATTGCGAGTTTATTTGTCTAGCACTTTGTCTTGTTGAAAAGGTGGTTTTAGTCTCGAGTTTTTATTCCTTCATATTTTGGTTCCCTTGAAAAGCATTTATTTAGAAAGTAAATGTTAGGGGGAGCGTGATGAAAAGCAGCCCCCTGTTATGTTTGTGTGTATGAGCGTGTGTGTTGGACGGGGTTTGGGCAGCTGGTTTATGTGGATGTGTTTTGGGGGCCTCTGCGCAGGTTTTGTGGGGGTTTCAGGGTGGCACCAGCGCCAGACAGCCGGAGAGTCTGGGCTCTATCAGCGCCGACTCACCCCAGACGGAGAACTCCAATCTGGGCTGGAGGAGCGCAGGGGGAGGCCTGCCTCTCTGGCTGAGCAGAGGGCCGAAAATTGAAAGGAACGTGTTGCTTTGACAGCACGTTTGATTGATGACGCCTGGCTACTGACAGATATGCTTTAAAAACTTTTCAGTGGTGCTCTTATACCTCTGAAAAGTCCGATCCTCACACAAACACACACACACACACACACGTGAACAGACAGACAGTGTGGTCAGGTGTGAGTGAGTTATCGCCAGGATGGAGAATCAGCCTGCGTGAAGCGAACACACCTTTATTTCTCAGGAGGCTAATTATTTCTGCTGAAAAACAGAGACGGAACACAACATGGAGCGAGTGCATGCATTCCAAATGAACTAAATCAGAAATTAGCCCGTGTAGTACATCCACAAACCCATTTGCTCAGTCGAGTGCTGTGTCTTGAAAAGGTGTCAAAACGATTACTATTTTGAAGAGGCTTGAATAATTTCCATGATGCGTGACAATTAAAAACGAACTCCCGTTGCTCGTTTAGGAAAGACAACAGTCAACAGCTTGTGTGAGTACCAGCATGCTCTTATAAAGAGACGTCACTCGTGCGACTTTGATCCTGCACCACCCAAACGTAGTATCGAATGTGAACGCGTTCTGAGAAACTGAAGCTTTAGTCAAGTCAAGCCATCTTTATTTCTATAGTGCTTTATACAACGCAGATTGTGTCACAGCAACTTCACAGGAAAATTGCAGAATCAATTATAGAAACGCAACTACAGAGAAAGTTCAGATTCTGCAGTAAAGCGGCTCTAATGATGATATTGCTTTATTTTCGGTGTGTTTATTGATAAGTTTTGGACGCCAACAACAGATGGGTTTTAGTTAGAAATGTTGTCATTTATTCTTCCTCACATCATTCGAAACCCTGTTAGATTTTATTTGATTTTACATACCATTCAAAATTCCTTTTGCCTGCATTTATTTGATCCAAACTACAGCAAAAACAGTAAAAAATTTAAATGTTTTTTTACTATTCAAAATAACTGTTTTCCGTTTGAATACATTTAAAATGTCATTTATTCCTGTGATTTCAAAGCTGATTTTTTAGCATCATTACTTCAATCACATGATACTTCAGAAATCAATTTAATATTCTGATTTGCTGCTCAAAAAAACATTTATTATGATGAAAACAGCTGAGTAGAATTTTTTCGGGTTTCAAGTTCAGAAGAACAGCATTCATCTAAAATAGAAATCTTTTGTAACATTATAAATGTCTTTATCATCAGTTTTGATCAATTTAAAGCATCTTTGCTAAATAATAGTATTAAATTCTATCATTTCTATTTCTATCACAGTGTATATTGTTACAAAAGCTTTTTATTTCAGATAAACGCTGATCTTTGGATTTTTCTATTCATCAAAGAATCCAGAGGAAAAATGTTCTTAACTGTTTAAAAAATGGATGATAATAATAATAATGATAAATGTTTCTTAAACAGCAAATCCGCATATTAGAATGATTTCTGAAGGATCACGTGACACTGAAGACTAGACCAATGATGCTGAAAATTCAGCTTTGATCACAAGAATAAATTACATTTTAAAATATGTCCAAATAGAAAGCAGTTATTTTAAATAGTAAAAATATTTCAAAATATTACTGCCTTTGCTGTATTTTGGATCAAATAAATGCAGACTTGGTGAGCAGAAGAGACTTTAAAAAACATTAAAAATCTTACTCTCCAAAAACTTTTGACTGGCAGTGTATGTGCTGATTGCATGCATTTTTTATTAATTAATTTTATTTCATTTTATTTTATTATTTTTCCAACTTCTGGTTTCGTCCACAAAACCTGTTAAAACTCATTTGCATTTATCCAAACATTTAAAAATTGCTGCCTACAACAAGTTTGAAACCAATAATGTTAAGTAATGCATAATGATTAACTATATTTATACGGATTTTTGGTCATTTTGTAATTGAAATTAAATTTGCGATTTTAATTCAAAACATTATTTCATGGGAAATAAGTGTTACGAAAAATATTGAATTTGATGAATTTTCATCATTTAACACATGATAAGAGTTGAGGTCCCACAGGCAACATTTAGATTCTGCAGAATGAAAGTTGCCATACAGCGATTTTTCCCCTCACGGTTAGTGCATTACGCCACACGCTCTGCGATCTCACTGTCCTCTCTCCCTGAATAGAAAGCAAGGCTTTTGGATAGCTGAAATCCAGCGTAGCTTTGTTATGCCCACAGGCTAATGTCTGTGGCCGGTCTGGGTCGCTCCCTGCTCTTTTGAGAGCAGTCGGATCACTCCATATTTCATACTTTCCCCGAGCGGCGCTCTGGAAAACTGACATGCAGCTTTTGGGTCATACCCAGCTTCGCTCCTCTCCGGGACCCTTCCTGCAGTGTCTCCCTCGTTATTTTTAGTGGCAGCACTGCATTGTGGGTAGAAAGGCAGAATGCGTCCTGGCGCAGATACAGAGAGATCTTTGGTGTGCGTTCTCAGTGGCATACATACAGTCAACACAGCAGCGTGAACATGCTGTGGCCTAGATTTCACAACAATATGGCAGCTCTCTGTGAGTTTTCACTCCCAAACTTGTTTGAAAACGCACGCATGACGTGCAGTTCAATTAACGCCAGCGGGGAATTGGGTTGCACCGTGTTCTTTGCATTTCCGATCGGTGACACAATTCTACCGCGTTGTTTTTAGAGGGATGCCTCGGAAACTTTGCCGCTCAAACCCGAGCGTCTGAGAGGTTTTAGTTGTGCTTCCGCAACTCTTCGGCACGAAAAGAAAGAGAGTTTCAATCCCGCGTATATTAAAACTGTTGGGACGCAGCGGGCCGCTCGGCTCTGGGCGTAATTTGGTTGATCTATAATATTAATTTTAAAGAGCATCCCTACTGAGCACGCTGAACCACTGTTGACCACTCAAGCCATATAAATCTGTATTGAGCAGAGATATTAGCCAAGCTAAGCTCTAATAAAGTAATATTGCTTAAGCCCTAATACATGTACTCAGCACCCGATAAGCTGCCCAAGAGATTCAGCATTATTCAAAATGTATGTGATTTCACCAGGCTTTCGTTAGAAATGAGTAACTCCCTCTCCAGATCTCCGGTCAACGTTCGGGAGAACAGATGTTTTCCATTCCGCCGTTATTTGCCGTTTGCATTGCAGTACGTGAACGTGCACCACACCTTGTAATTAAAATATGAGTTTTGTGTACAGGGAGGACTGAACTCTGAACCCCGTGTTGACACGGGTACGAGCGAACGCTGATTTCGACCTCTCCGGACCTTTCCGGCGGCAAAACAAATTACGCTATTTGCATGTGCTCTTATGTTTTATTTTTTTGATTCCTGCGTGCGCGACGTTAATCAGAAACATTTGCGACCCAGGGGGTATTACATGCGAAATGTGCATTTTCAGTTTTCTTCACAAATGCACTTTATTGTTCCGTACCGAGCTCGCTTTCCTCGGGAGAGCTGAGACTTTTGGCTTGCGAACTCTCTAGAGCCTGCAGGCTGGTTATCACTCACTATCACCAATGAAGAAACCGGCTGCCGGTGATTATTAAACACGGCCCTGTAAATTCACATGCTCCAATAAGTGACATATTTCAGAGAGCTATCAGCCAGACAGCAATTACCTGCTGTTGGCACATCCAGGCGGAGGTTGTGTTTAGTCTGGAGGAGTTCTGTTATTGCGTGGTGCTTCTTGTAAAACAATTTTTTTTTTTTTTCATATTTACAAGGGTGGAACAATTATAAGGTACTTTCTATTAGCAGCAGACAAGATTTTCTTATATTCAGTTTAGCGTACACTTACATTTTGTATGACATTTTCATACTAATTTCATATTATATTAGATAAAAGCCTTACAAAAAAGTTAAAAGCTAGAAATCGAATTAGTTTTCTTGTCACAATGTCACATTTTCTATTTTTTAATATTTACATAAATCAAAATATTTAATAATTTTTGTTTATTAATAAAATGTTTCTTATTATTTCTCTAACAACGTTTAAAACAAAATGTTTTCTTCTTAAACTGTGACCGATTTAATTCTTTATCAAATTATTTGACTTTCCAGCACTGAAAACAATTTGTTGGTGAAATAATTTTCCCTCAGAAATGCTAGTAAGTTTTCACAAATAATTACAAATAAACAAAAGTAACACTTTAAATTTAACAAGTTAAAATACTGAAATTCAAAATGAGATTTTGAAGTAAAAGACTTAAATTTACAATTCGTCTGAACAATGACACTTTATTTTATTTTATTTTATTTTTATTTTATTTTATTTTGTTTCGTTTCATTTCCAATCCAGGCTAAAAAAAGCCAGTTCTCAATAACATCATCCAGAAACTGACATCATTTCATGACATCATCATGGAGGAAAATCTACAGCACAAACATCAGTAAGTATTTGGGACAAATTTGAAGAATTTTGTAATGTTTTGCATCATAAGATGGTTTGTGTTTCTCTAAATCATTCCATACCGATGATAAAATTACTGAAAATGTATTCAGGTTTTTTTTTTTTTTTTTTTTTTTTCAGTTTTGGTTAAAATATCAACATTTTCTTCAAGCTGATAGGTTATATAAGCTAATTCTCTGTATTGCTATTCTGTTGGCATTCCTGTTAATTTTCTTGACATTATGTAAATAATCGGATTGCAATGAATAAACTGAAGTGCCTGAGCTTGACCAGAGCACATGCATCTTTTTTATAGAAACTGTATTCATTTTTTGAGAGATACAGACTTGAAATGCTACCGCATATATAATATATTACAATACGAGGGTGCAGGATGCTTTTATGAAACATGAAACTCCTGAAAATGTCTGTCCATCTCAGTCTGAGTGAGCAAAACCCATATGCTGCTCGGATCGGGTTTCATCAGAAAGCCAGTGTGAAAGAAGCTGTTAGACATCAGGCTGATGGCAATCATTTCGGCAGAGAGTCGGGCTACTGTGGGCCAAGAGCTTAAAGTGCTTAATTTACCTGACCTCTGACCCCAGGCCTGTCATGTGACTATTGATTTTCAATAGCTGAAAGATCCATACCACCCAGTGCGTAGACTGCAGCGAAACACCCCCCTCCTGCTACCCAAACCCTGTTCTTACTAATTGGTGGTTGTGGTAGTTGGTGGTGGGGAGGTGGAGTATTTATTTTACCTTTAACAAGGAGGCAAAGCAAAGCCAACTCCATAATGAAGTCCAGAAATCTCCCCTCATCTAGGAATATAAACACTCCTCCTCTTTAACACACACATCTGATTGTTTGTTTGTTTGCTTGCTTATACATTCATTCGTTCCTGAAGGCAGTAATAGGCACTATAAAGCAGAGTGCATGAGTTAAATGGAAAAAATTGAGATATTGAGCAAAGGTCTTTTGTGTGACCTGTGTGACTTCAACTAATGAATATTTTCCTATTGACCTGCATTTAAAAGGAACATTATTGATCTTTAATCAACTAAAGGACAATATATAATATTAAGATTAATGATAATAATGCAAATATGTAATTTTATACACACACACATGCTCCAGGTGTCAAATGTTTGGAACATTTTTTTTTTTTTTTTTTTTTTTTCATTTATTTAAAAAAATAAATAAATAAATAAAGATAAATAAATAAATAAATAAATAGATAAATAAACAGTAATATTGTAACATTTTATTATAATTTAAAATAACTTTTCTATAAAAAAAAAATCATACATCAAAAATGATGTTTTATTAATGATGTTTACTATTTTTGTGGAAACCTTGACATTTTTATTTTTCTTTTTTGACAGTTAAACTACATAAAAATGAGAAACTACAGTTATGAGCTTAAGGCTTTTTTTTTTTTTTCAATTAACATAAAACATTCTTTATTTTTTGGCTAAATATAATAATACCCTTGAGAAAATTGAGAAAAAATTACAATAAAGGCATTTATAATATTACAAAAGATTATTACAAAAGATTTCCATTTCAAATGAATGCTGTTCTTTAGAAATTCAAAGAATTCTTAAAAACAAAAACAAATTTTTTTAAAGTATATTACATTTGTAATTAAATTTCACCATATTACCACTTTTACATAATTTTTAGTCAAATAAATGCAGCATTAGTGAGCATGAACAAACATATAAAAAACATTTTTTAAAAATCTGAAATCTTAATTATTCCAAAAGTCTTGATTGGTGTTAACATACACTGTAAATTAAGATTATGTATTTATATGCAAGTATACACAAGCTTCTATCTATGTTCATAAACATAACAGATCGAAACAGTCGAAACGACTAAATTAGTGCAACAAGGTGCCTAATAGGATCATTAACCCCTGTCGCTGTATGTTTTGGCCATTGCACGAGTGTCTGCGTGTGTGTTTTAGCGTGTGCACGCGTGTGTCTATGTGTGCCAGGCTGGTACGTGGCAGATTGTGGGAACAGGCTGACTGTTAGCGGCTAGCTCAGCAGTGCCGAGCTCGATCTGCCATCTTCCCGTGGATTTACAGCTGACGCTGTGGTACTTCAATTAGCTCTATAGCACACAGATGTTGCTTAAATGTGCCTGCTAATGATACTGCAATAAGCGTGAGATTCATGCCATATTCACAGACACGTAAATTTCTCAAGTGGCACAATTAAAGGGGGAATACAGGATGGGCGGCAGAGAGGTGGCAGACCCTCCAGTTGGAAAACTGCAGGTCTGATCTGTAATGGGTCACCATGCCATTCCGCTTTAATGCTTTATTTCAGTCAGACTGGGTTTTGTCTTTTGCTAAAGAAAGGAAAATGGCCTTTTCTCGAGGCTTTGTTGTCTGAACATCTTCTCGGTATCATTGCTGCCAAGTGGTCGTACAATAATTTTCTGCTTTTTGCATGTTCACGGTTCTCTGACGTTGATGGTCATATGACACGCAAGTAAACAAATAAAAGTGTTTTATTTTGATTGATGTTGGATTTAAATTTATTTTAATTTTAAATAGTTATGATTTAATTAATTATTAGCTTTTCATCAAACTCATGAACCTTCACAAACCCCCATTTAGGAAACCTTGATGTAATATTTAATGCACTTCATGTTGTTATTAACACCAAATGGAATATTTTCTTACTCTTTGTATTTTTATGCCAATATGTTACAAGATATATACACACACACTTTTTATGTTTCACTTATTATAACATGTAAATATATATTTATATATGTATATATATATATGTGTATATATGTAAATATATATATATACACACATATTTCTATAGCATAAATCATTTATTTTGATGATGGTGGTTGGTTTTTTATTGTATTATTTATTTATTTATTATGTATTATATTTATGTACTATATAACTATATACTGACTTGGGCAAATGCATATGTGTGTAAAACATATAGTGTATGTGTATAATATATTATACTGTAAAATAATAGTAAATTCTGTTATGTAATATACATTTTATATGAAAAAGTGAATATATACATTTATTTAATATTTATTTCTGCAGTATAAATTATTAATTTTCAAGTTAGGCTGAACTGTTTGTTTGCTTGCTTATTTAATAAGTGTTTCATAAATAATATTTCTGTACTGTATAACTATATATATATATATATATATATATATATATATATATATATATATATTTTTTTTTTTTTTTAATTTATTTTATCACATTTTATACATATGTCAGTCTCACGCTTATAAAACACGTGAACTGAATATAAATTAATTTTTATAGCATATATATTATTTTTCTGTACTATATAACTATGTACGCACTTGTAAAACTGCATACATGTGTAAAATACAGTATATTACTGTAAAATAAATTGTTATATAATACAAATTATTGCAAATTAATGCAATTATTGAATATGATTTTTTATAGTATAGAATGATGAATTTTAAAATTTAGGCTGTTTGTTTGCTTATTTAATAATTTTATAAATAAATAATTTATATATATATACATATATATATATATATATATATATACACACACACACACACACACACACACACACTTATATATACACTTGGTAAAATGCAGCCCTGAATTTCTGTTTTGTGTGAGTATTTGAAGGTCAGAAGGTCATTTTTCCATCACCGTGACTTCAGGCAGATCTACTGACCCAAACACTGTAGATCCAGTATTTCTCTTCACTCCCTGTGGAGATGAGGAAAAAAGCTTTTGCTCACTCTTTCTCTCTCACTCCTGGATCTGGAAAAAACAGGGATCTGTTTGATAGAAAGACAAAAGAATGAAAAAGAGAGTCAATGCCAGTTTACCAGTTTTATAAATGACAGATGTACAGTTCTGACAGGCCACCCTTGAACTCAATGCAACATTAATAGTCACACAAATAATGACAAGCTTAATAATTCTTTAGACAACAATGGCAGCTGAACATAAAAGCACCTTTGCCACAAAATGCAGCTATTTATAGATTATATTTCATTAAAACTAATTCACAGCCTGTGGCGTGGTGTTTCTTTGATATATTAACAAAATAAACAATATGTTTTACATGAAAATTCACAATGTATGCATTTTTTAGAGCTGCAGGAATTGCTATGCTGGCTGTCACAGAAGACGGATCAATAAAAATCATCATAAAAGAACAGCAAGAAAACAGTTTCCCGTTCTCGTATGAGATAATCACAGTTCATTTATCCTGCGACGGTGTGACAGATCTGAATACTGGTTATTCATAATAGTCGGTTAACCCTGATTTTGTTTTCCCTGCAAAAACAATGTTCTCATGCAAGTCAATCAAGTTGCGTCGCTTTCATGGCTAAATCATATCATAGGCAATGACAGGTATGATGTTGATACATTAACACAAAGGTGTTCGGCTGCCTTTGTTCCCATGATGCCTTTGAATTCACGGCGTGTGTCATAAATATCTTTGTGCCAATCAAAACACGTTCGACATTGCTGTCGGGCGGCTGTCCTTGATTCTGTCAAATCATCAGGACCTCGGTGGGACTTTGGGAAGTTGCCGTCCTTGGTGATGTTTTGTAGTTTGTTTACATGTTTTAATGGACGTCGCCTCAATGACAGGAACAATTCAGAGTTCAGTGCACTCACTTGGAGCTACGAACAATGATTGCATGTTGTTTTTTTTAATTGTTAGAAAGCCAACATGGGGCCTAAGGCCTAAAATGTGCACTATTGTGCACTGTCGTTCAAAGGTTCAGCGATTTTTGAATGTTTCTGAAAGACACAATAAAAACACAGTAAAAAAGAACTTTTCTCATTTCAAACTCTAGTTTATTCCCGTGATGCAAAGCTGAATTATTAGCAGTCATTACTCTAGTCTTCAGTATATTCAGTGCATCTTGGATAGGAATGACGTTGTGATGTTAAAAACATCTTAATGATGGATTAGTTTCTTACAAACATGCAGCTTTTCGCTTCACAAGATGTTAATTGATGGACTGGAGTGATGTGGATTACTTGTGGATTATTGTGATTTTTTTATCAGCTGTTTGGACTCTCATTGTGACGGCACCCATTCACCACAGAGGATCCGATGGTGAAGTGATTTAATGCTACATTCCTCTAAATCTGTTTTGATGAAAAAGCAATTTCATCTACAT
Source organism: Cirrhinus mrigala (assembly GCA_036247105.1). Classification (NCBI taxonomy): domain Eukaryota; kingdom Metazoa; phylum Chordata; class Actinopteri; order Cypriniformes; family Cyprinidae; genus Cirrhinus; species Cirrhinus mrigala. The sequence continues at coordinate 4,452,546 of CM070018.1, forward strand.
CTTGAATGGCCTGAGGGTGAGTACATTTTTTGCAAATTTTCATTTTTGGATGAACTTCCTACATTGTTGCATACGATAAACTATTCATTAGCATTTTCATTTACAGTGTTGGGGGTAACGCATTACAAGTGACGCGAGTTACGTAATAATATTTCCTTTTTCAAGTAACTAGTAAAGTAACGCATTACTTGAATTTCTAAGAAAATATCTGAGTTACTTTTTCAAACAAGTAACGCCAGTTACTTTTTTTCCCCATTTAATTGGGGAAACTGGGAGTAAACATGATGTTACTGTATTATAGACTAAATGTGAACATGCATTAATTCACCACACTCACAAAAAAACAGATTCAGTATTCCTCAAAACGAATAAAAACAGTGAAATGCAAACTCAGAATATTAACACAACCCTGCAATAATTAAATATGTTAAATAAAATGTTAAATAAAAATTAATCCCATTTTATTAACCAGTGTCTTTGCTGCTGACCTTCGATGATGCAGTTCAACCATACTAATAAGCAACTTTAGATAAACTAACATTTGTGCTTCATTATTTTTAATAGCTGAAGAGTGATCTCCTGCATAAATGTGCTATTCTTTCAGCCTGAGGTGAATTCATTTCACTTTTGGTGTAAAGGGCTTTTACATTAGAATTGATTTATATTAAAAACAAAGAGGCAAGATTTAAAAAGTAACGCAAAAGTAACGTAAAGCATTACTTTCCATAAAAAGTAACTAAGTAACGTAATTAGTTACTTTTTTAGAGAGTAACACAAAATTGTAATGCATTACTTTTAAAAGTAACTTTCCCCAACACTGATCATTTATTTTTTGTATATATATATATATATATATATATATATATATATATATATATATATATATGAAGAGTTCAGATGCAAAATCAGCTAAATCCATCTGACATATTTCTTTAAAATGAGCATTTCTTTCTGGCTACTTTGTATAGGTTTCTATGTAAGTACTGCCACTTCTGATTGGGCTGAGGTTGAAATTTAGTAAAAGTATTTGATGGACGTGTACTGTGTCAGGACCATTCACTCAGTATCATTATCTCTTTTTTGACCGAGATGGCTTTTAGCTGGTTTTGCATCTGAACTTTTCATATATATATATATATATATATATATATATATATATATATATATATATATATATATATATATATATATATATATATAATTATTATTATTATTATTATTTACCATTTATTATTATTTTTGGATGATTTTATTGTTTCAATTTTATTCATTTCTGGTAAAGTTGTTATAAGATAAACCTAACTTTTCAGCCAGCATTCATGCACTACAACTATATATAAGTATTTGTCTCAAATGTATAAAAATACATCACAAGATCCATTCACATGAAAAGCAAAATTACATATATTAAGTATTCTTTTCTGAAATCAACATCAAAATTTCATGAGTTTATACGTAAACAACTGGGGGGAAAAAAATCTGTCAATGGGGCTAAGAAAAATAACGTTTTTTTTAGCCCGTTTGCAGATATTTTTTCTTGTTTTAAGCATAAACTCACTTAATTTTAAAGAATTAGTTCAATTCCAGAATAAAAACTTACTTACTCCCATGTTATCCAAGATGTTCATGTCTTTCTTTCTTCAGCCGAAAATAAATTAAGTTTTTAAGTTAAGCATTCCATGCTTTTTCTCCATAGAGTGGACTTCAATGGAAGCCAACAGATTGCAGTTTCAATGAAGCCTCGAAGGTCTCTACACGATCCAAGCCAAAGAAAAAAGGTCTAAATTAGCGAAACAGTTGGTCATTTTCTAAGTTTATATACTTTTTAACCACAAATGCTCATTTTGCTCGACTTGCATGTTGGAAAGGTCAGGTGACGTAGGCAGAAGTACCGACCCAGTGTTTACAAAGCGAATGTGCAAAGAAAGTCAAATGCCCATTACAAAAAAAGGTAAAACAACGATGTCTGACAATTTTCTGACAAAGTTCGAGGAGAAAATGAGATGGAGTTTTTCACCCTACACTGTAAAAAACAATTTGTTGATTCAACTTAAAATAATTTGTTACCTGGCTGCCTTAAAATTTGAAGTTCAGTCAACTCAAAAAAAAGTTTATTCAAATTGAAATGTTAAATTATACTAAGTGACAACTTAGATATTTGAGTTGAATCAACTTTTAAAATTTTAAGGCGGCTGGGTTACTTACCCATCTGTTAAGTTTAGCAAACACAAATATCTAAGTTGTTACTTAGTACAACTTAACATTTCAAGTTGACTAAACTTATTTTAGTTAACTGAACTTAAAATTTTAAGGCAGCGGGGTAACAAATTATTTTAAGCTGACTCAACAAATTGTGTTTTTTATTTTTTACAGTGTACCCTAACTTTTTCAACCAGAGATGCACAGATGGACGCGCGTGACCTTTCCAACATGATTAAGTAATGCGTGAAGTCTTGGATGCAGAGGTAGTGCAAGACGAGCATTTCCGTTTAAAAAGTATTTTAGAAAATGAGCAATCGTTTCACTAGACAAGACCCTTATTTCTCAGCTGGGATTGTGTAGAGCCCTGCATTGAAACTGCAGTTTGGACCTTCAACCCATTAGCTCCCATTGAAGTCCATTATATGGAGAAAAATCCTGAAAAATCCATGTTTTGCTACAACACTTTGAGGATGTTAATCTCGCTTCCAGCGCGTCCAGAAGGGCACACAGCTAATGCATGTATGTGTACATGTTTGATTCCTGTTTGCCTGCTAGAACACGAAAACCTAAACCCAGCCTCAGGACGACTTGAAACTTCTCTCCCCGCTTGCTTTCACATTATTCATCACTACAAGCTTAGGTAAAGAGAGACAGGCCTTGATGTCATGTTTTTCACAGACTCAGCACAAACAAGTTGTATTGCTCCAACACAAGAGCTCATTCACCATCTGTCCTCGACTACAAAGTCACCCGCAGTCTCCCAGTCTCGGCAGACAGCTGAACGCGAGCCTCTTACGGTAGCGTGGCAGCGCAGGGGGAAGCTCCGCAGGGTGGTATCCTGACCAGACGAGCGTCAAGCGGCGTAAACGCGAGCAGTTAGCGCGCCGCAGTCTCGCCATGCTTGGGTGGTGATCTGGACCAGAGATTACGCGTAGTCAGCAAGATGGAGATTAGTCGTAAACTGTAGTCAAACAATCCACACCTGTTTCGACGGGGAGAAATCACAACCATAGCACAACTGTGTAAAGATAAAAAAAAAAGTGTGTGTGTCCAATGATGTTACGAACATCAACAGAGTGATAGCGAGCTGTCTGGCACAGCATGTCTCTGTGCTACACAACAGCATGATTAAAGACAGGGTTCACCCAAAAATGAACATGCTGTCATCTTTTACTCACTCTAATGTCATGCCAAACACATACTGTATGTTTCCCCCTTTTTCTTTTTAGTTTTTCAAACAGCTTCCTAGCATGCCGGATAGGAACAACATTTAAAATCTCAGCCTTTCTTGTTGTAGATGCCACATTGCCAAAGAACTACTTTTATGAGATACCATTTGCCTTTTGTCTTACAAAACCAGTCAAAAGTTTTTGAACAGTAAGATTATTAATGTTTTTTCTTAAAGAATTATCTTTTGCTTACCAAGCCTGCATTTATTTGATCCAAAATATAGCAAAAGCAGTAATATTGTGACATATTTTTACTATTGACAATAACTGCTTTCTGTTTGAATACATTTTAAAATGTAATTTATCCCTGTGATCAGAGCTAAATTTTCAGCATCACTACTCCTGTCTTCAGTGTCACATGATCCTTCAGAAATCATTCTAATACACTGATTTGTTGCTCAAAAAACATTTTTTATTAAGTACATTTTCGTTGAGTACATGCTGTTAAATGCTGTTCTTCTAAACTTTCTATTCATCCTATTCAAAGAAACCGGAAAAATAATAACAATAATAAATGTTTTTTGAGCAGCAAATCAGCATGTTAGAACAATTTCTAAAGGATCATATATCACTGAAGACTGGAGTAATGATGCTAGAAATTCTGCTTTGAAATCACAGGAATAAATTACATTTTAAAACATATTCAAATAAATAACAGTTATTTAAAATAGTAAAAATATTTCAAAATTGTACAGTTTTTGCTGTACCAAATAAATGCAGGCTTGATGAGCAGAAGAGATTCCTGTAAAAAAAAAAAAAAAAAAAGAAAACAAAAACCTTAAAAGTCAATTATAAAATCATATTATAAAATCATTAAAAAAAATCTGTTTAAAAACCTTTTATATACACTGGTAGTGTATATTTTGATCATCTGACCTAAAACTTTCTTGCAACAACTATATAAATGCATATTATACTATATAAATAAATATCAAACATAGAGCAAAAATACAGTAAAACAGTAATAATAATAATATAGTAGTAGTAATAATAGTGTGAAATATTATTAGAAACTAAAATAACTGTTTTCTATTGTAATATATTTTAAAATATAATTTATTCCTGTGATGCAAATCTGAATTTTCAGCATCATTACTCCAGGCTTCAGTGTCACATGATCCTTAAGAAATTATTGTAATATGCTGATTTGCTGCTCAATGTATTATTATTATCAGTGTTAAAAACAATTGTGCTGATTAATATTTTTGTGGAAACTAATTTTTTTTTTTTTTTTTTTTTTCAGGACTTTTTGATAAATAGTTTAAAAAAAAATGGAATTTCTAAATTAATTTCTTAAAAAAATAAAAAATAAAAATCCCCAAAAACTTACTTACCCCAAACTTTTGAACAATAGTCTATATATATATATATACTTTTTTTTTAAATGTATAAATATAAAAAATGCTTGTGTCAACAAATGTTTGTCTTTGTCATGACTATTAAATAAAAAACATTCGCCGTAACTGAATTTTTTGTGGCTGTCTCACTTTTGTGGTCAAGTAAAATAAAAAAAAAAAAACTTCTTTAAAATATAACATAAATATTACAACCAAAAAATAAATAAATAAACAAATACAAGAAGGGAACAAAATTTTGTTGTTTTTATGGTTACTACTCTCATATCCACACTTTTTTAGATTAAAAAAAAGATGGTTCTTGTGATTCTCGTGCTATATTCTGTGGTTTTCTAATGTTACAGTGATTTGTGAAGAAAAATTAAGCCATTATTCACCAAAAGTCTTTTCATCTTAGCTTGACAGCCACTATCTCCAACAGCTTTCGTTGTATGGAGAATATCTAGCCGAATGGAAACTCAGCTTTGCTTCTAAAGGTACAGAAAAATGTGCGATATTAAGGTAAGTAGACGACAGAATTAAAAATTTTTGTGTCAACTCACCCTTAAAATAAGTCGAAAGACCAAGTTTGACCCAAACATTTGGCTGTTTGAACCCAGACAATGGCCTAGAGGCAGTGTAGCGTAGCCTAGCGCAGTTATCTAAGTACAGCGGGAATCTGGCCAGCTTTCAGTACAGTAAGCCACTACACTGCACTCTGAGACGAGATCCGGTCTTAAAGGTTAATCTCCCCATTGTGATTCATTGTCACTTTAGCATTTATATTCGGCTAAGCATCTCAGGATTCCCTCTTTTTCAGGTCTTTAAGCCCCCGTGGTTATCTGCACTATGACTTACTATCTGAACTCGACTCAATGAATCAGAGAGAGAGGGAGAGAGTCAGAGTCTAAGCCGCTAAGTTTTCTAAATGTCCCTTCAGCCCCGGTGAGGGAAAGCCACAGATATTTATTCAGTAAGAGAGAGAGAGAGGTGGATAAGCCTCTTTCTCACAGTGCTGGGGAAAAAAGAGAAGCACAGATCAGATGTCACCGAATTCAGGCTGGTCTGGAAACAGTCTGGACTGAATGCTAAAGATGTGATCGTGGCTCCTTTACCACAGGTGGATCTGACTGTTGCAATTCATTTGCTGCCATTGAATAGAGCATTTAGAGGGATCGTAAATAAGAATTTTGAATGCTTTAATGCCAAGCCTGCATTTATATATTTCAAAATATAGGAATAACAGTACAATTATGAAATATTATTATAATTTAAAATTGCTGTTTCCCATTTGAATATATTTTTTTGTATTTCTGTGTCACATAATCCTTTAGAAATCATTCTAATATATATATATATATATATATATATATATATATATATATATATATATATATATATATATATATATATATATATATATATATATTATTATTATTATTATTATTATTATTATAAAAAATATTTTTACCTCTATTTTTGATGAAGAAATATCCAAGTATTTTTTTAAATAGAAATATTTTGTAATAATATTAAGGTTTTTTTAATCAATTAAGGCACACTTACAAATAAAATAAAATAAAATTTACTGGCTCCAAACTTGAAATAAAGTTTACAATAAATGAAAAAAAAAGGTCCCAAACTTGCTGTATTGGCTAGGCTTTTGTACATATCTTTAATTGCTTACAAAAAGTATTTGTCCTAAAAGTATTACAGGTATGCTGTGGTATGTGGTATGCTCTCATTAAATAGTATTATAATTTAAAATTATTGTTTTCCATTTGAATATATTTTTTTGCATTTCAGTGTCACATAATCCTTTAGAAATCATTCTGATATGCTGATTTTCTAAAACAAAACAAAGAAAATATTATTATTAAAAAAGTTTTTGATTAATATAATTTTATATTATTTTAATATATATATATATATATATAAGTATTTCCTCTATTTTTTGATGAATAGAAATGTCCAGAAATGATTTGAAATAGAAATATTTTGTAGAAATATTATGTTTTTTTTTGTTGTTGTTTTTTTTCATCGATTAAGGCACGATTAAGGCGTTCAAAGGAAGTTGTCATCTAAGCTGGAGATTTCTCGCTTTTTAGTTGGAGCGAATTGTTGTTTTTGCTCACCATAACCTGATCACCTTTGAATGTAAACGAGTCAACCTTTCACACTGCTGTGGTGATTATATAAATGTTTTCATTACAGCGCATGTGAGGGGTGTGAAAAGGTGTCTTTTATTTCTTTTTTATCTATCAAAGCTTGTGTTTGTCAAGGAATCGATCGCAATGAATCACGAGCCCCAGTGATTTACAGAACGATTGCTCAATTGATTAACCTAATGAATCATATCATCCATCCAATTATCCACGAGACCCGCTCAACTATAGACCACTGAAGATCAATCAGCTGCAGCTGTGAAGGACAAGAGCGTTTGAAGGTGTGCAGCTCTCTGGTTAACAAGACCACAACAGGGTGAAAAATGCAACCGACAAACTACATGCAAATATTCAATACAAGGCATGTAGTATTGTAAATATTCCATGTTGTTCAGGCTCTTTCCAGTCAAAAATATGAAATATCAAATCCATCCATAATATTAATTAATTGTATTAGTACTAATTTTTACATTTTATTATATGTGACCCTGGACCACAAAACCAGTCTAAATGTGCCCGGGTAGATTTGTAGCAATTGCCAAAAAATACATTGTATGGGTCAAAATTATTGATTTTTATTTTATGCCAAAAATCTTTAAGATATTAAGTAAAGATCAAGTTCCACTGAAATACTTTGTACATTTCCTACTGTAAATATATCAAAACTTAATTTTTGATTGTTTTTTTTTTTTTTATTTTTGAACCCTCAGATTCCAGATTTTCAGATAAATATTGATGTATAAATCTCAATTAAAAAAAAAATGACCCTTATAAATATATATATATATATATATATATATATATATATATATATATATATATTCTGACCTGTGTAGTCCACTTATAATATCAATTAGCTGTATTAGTACTGCATTTAATTGTATTTTTCTAACATTTTTTAATGTATTTTGATCTGAATTTCATTTATAAAATTAATTAGTTGCATTAGTAATACTATTTTTTAAATTTTATTTCTGATGTTACCATGTTTTGTTAAAAAAATACTCTGACCCATGAAGTTGTTTAAAAAGTGACAAAAAAAACGGCCCATGTGATTCGTGTGCTATATTCTTAAGCTTTCTAATGTTATAGTGGTTTGTAATTAAAAATTGTAATTAAAGTCTTTTCATCACAAGTCTTCTATTATTTTCTTCAATTTTTTTCTAACTTATTTTGTTAAATAGTTTGACCCATTAAAATCCAGCTATAAAATTAATTAGTTGTATTAGTGCAAATTTTTTAATTGTATATTTATACCATTTTTACAACTGACAAACTATTGTTTGACATGCAAATATTCAATACAAGACCTTGAAGTATTGTAAAAATTCTACATTATTTGGGCTCTTTCTGATCACAAATATCACGATTATACAAATTTATTAAAGAAACCATATTATGCACCATAATATTAATTAGTTGTATTAGTAGTAATTTTTGCATTTTACTCTATTTTCTAATGTTTTGTTTAAATAAATAAATAAATAAAATAATTGACACAATTTTTTAATGTTTCTTTTTTTACTGTTCTTCTCTTCTTTTTTTTTTTTTTTTTAGATTTTTTAATGTATTCTGATCTGAGTTGCACCTATAATATTAACTACTTGTATTAGAGTAGAAGTACTTATATCGGATATTTTTTATAACATGTTTTGTTAAAAAAAATATTGTGACCCATGAAGTTGTGTAAAAAGTGACAAAAAATGACCCATGTGATTTGTGATATATTTTATATATATATATATATTTTTTTTTTTTTTACTTATTTTGTTAAATATTCTGACCCATGAACATTAGTTGAATTAGTGCTATTAAGTTGTATGTTTTTTTTTTTTTTTTTATTGTTTCATATACTTACCTGCTATGAATTCCATTAATTAGTTGTTAATTAGCTGTATTAGTACAATTTTGTACATTTAAATTGTACTTTTATATAATTTGTTTTTCCAAAAACATATTGCGTGTTTTTACCTGTGAGGTCTATCAATAGTAATTAGTAGTGTTAGTAAGTTTTAAACTGTTTTTTTTTTTTTTCAAAATGTTTTTATATTCTGACTTGTGAGGTCCCTCTATAATATCAGTTAGTTATTTTCATTTTCTAATCTTATTATTAGTAGTATTATTTGAAATTCATAAAAGTGTTCATGTCTATGTTTTTTTTGTTTAGTACTTAGTTTTACATGAACATGACTACAGCAGCACGTAACGTTTGCCGCTCTATCGCCATCTGTGTTTGAAACATAAAATTGCAAGTTACTTACTAAGTTATTTTTACGTGCTTCTCTTAGCGGATGAATCTGTGATCACCAAAACAGAGCGGATCTGTCTCATACATCCACATACGTCCTACTTGGCATATATTTATAAAAATGTCATCCAAACAAGTAACATATCTGCCGCTTTTGTTCTGACCAAATAAATACGTAAATATTTTAAAATAAGTCACAATACTGGCGGTTAGCTCTTTACCTTAGATAATATCACACGGAATACAATGCATAATTGCTCTGTCTCTTATAGCTAGCAGAAAATAAACTCACTCACCATAGCAAAATGAGACAAAAACAACAACAAATGAAGCTTGATACGTTACCTATCTGAATCAAGCAAACAAGTAGGCTAACGTACTCCTGTGATAACTAGCTATCTATTTAGTGTGAAATGTCTTACCTGTTAAGCATTTAAAAACCATCTGAACAGCTTCCTCAGATGTTAACGATGATTGCCTTTCAGAAATTTACCCATTAAATAGCCATCAAGACGACAAGTTTAAACTCTAAACTGTTGTTAGAACACGCACCAAACACTCCACACAGGACGAAGCCGGGACTTCTTTCTGTTTACGTACGTGACGTTCCACGCAAAAACGAATAACAGCAAAATGACGAATTTAAATTTTCCGCAAAATCGGACAGGACACCTCAAATCTTACATTTTAAGCTTTTCGTTGCAAATTGAGTTTATGTAAAAAGACAGTTTTGAACACTTACTTGCTTAATAAACGATTTTTGTTCATTTTTAACAACAAAAAAGTTACATACTGCACCTTTATGCTAAGTAAATTATATTTCACATGTCTTAAGTATGAATAGCAACTGTGTATCCATAGACAATCTGCCAGTTTCACATCTGCTTGTTCTTTTAGGTCTTAGTCGTTCACTATGCTCATTATGAGTGATTTCGGCATCGTATTGAGGTCAGTCTGGAGCTGTGAGAGTTGTTGTGTGATGTTATGAGAGAGTTGTGTCTACAGTAGACCGAAGGAACAGCTGGTGTTGGGTGTCCGGGTGAGAGTTGCCTCCAATGGGCATGAAGATCACCATGGGCACCGACAGTTGGGCCTGCAAAAACAAAGATTATGCCATGGAGCCGGAATGTGAGGGCGGCAATATTACTGTCTGAAAGAAAAGAGAGAAGAAGAAAGGAAGAGACGAGATGAAGGTCTGTTATGTTGCCGCAGTTGGCCGTGTGTCATGGTGTTACTCATAAGAAATTAGCAGCAGACAGAGTTGAGAGGACAGGAATTTACAAGCTGACTGGGCTTCGCTAACAGGGAATCAGTCCATGACACATGATTACAAGAGGTCAAAGGTTTATCAACTTCAAGTTGCCTAGCGTGGCTGCAGTTTTCAAACAGTTATGTCCAAACTTTTGTTTAAATTTGGTGAAATGTTTGTGAAAAAAAATATATTTTACTACACACCGGAAGGAGTAGTTCATTTTCTTAGTTCATTAGTTCATTTTCTTAAATGGAAAACAAAATTAGATATTAGATATAAGTTCTGTGCCATTCTTTTCCATGAGATGAAAGCCAAAAGAGAGAAAAAAAATGCATAATAAAAATACTTTAATAATTGATATGCCTGATGCAAGGAATCCTGAAGTGTGATATTTGAGAGTCTGTAAAATGCAAATGAGATTAAATGTTGTATAAAAGTTGAATAACAGGAATAAAACAATAATTTATTCCTTTAAAATTCTGACAGGCAGCAAAAATCCATCCATTTATACACCTATTCCATTCAAATCTATTTTATTTTCTTTTCACCTTTGTTTAATATCCGATTAAAATCAACATTAAAATGTTGTTAATTGTTCTCAATCTAAACCTGAAAATGATTGATTTTTTTTTAGTAGTAGTAAAGCATTAATTTAACTTTTTCATGTGTGGTTTTACCATCATAACTGTGTTTAGTCCCTTTGAAATGATACAAAACAAAAATGTATTACAATTTTATAATTTTAATACATAGTTGTTTTTTTTTTTATATAAAATAATTTTATAATTTTTCTTGTTCCACTGCTGTTTTTATTGTTTTATTTTATTTTATTTTATTTTATTTTATTTTATTTTATTTTTGATTTAATTATTATTATTTTTTTTTATTTTAAACTCAATTTTAAATTGAAGATAGCGATTTTGTATTAGAATATGGCACCAAAAACAGAACCTTTAAGCACATTGTTTTAGACACATTTTATTAAAAAGCAAAACTTAATTTCGTCAAGGGTCAATATCGTCATGCTTTGATCAAAATCGCTGTGACTGCAAAACTAATTGCCCTAATAATAATAATGACAACAGATGCTTGCTGCCTGCCTGCCTTGCCTAGTTTTGATTGCGTGACCCTGTGACCTTTGCCTTTATTTGAGAGCACACGGGCCGCAGTAAATGAATGAGTGGCCGTCTCCACCAGACTGAGGTTATGAAGGATTATTGACTCAGGTTTTATAAATATTTAATGCTCACATTAAAAACTATGGCAGAGGATGGCCATTAGGCCGCCGTAATAAAGAGGCTTTCTGTGTGATTGAGTGAGGTGAGGGCCGAGCAGGGGCCGATCAGGGGCCACTCTTTGATGAAGACGCAACAGAACACGGGTGGAAGGTTCTGTCCTTGCATTTATTTAATACTAGAAAAACACACGTCAGGACTGGACAGTAGAGCTGCGTCGCGCTTCAGCTCGGCAGCTGCCCACTGTAATTGCTCCAGCGGACCCGACTTCATGTCTTTATGGCTGGTGATAGAGCGCAGAATAATTATTTTTAACTTCATAAAGCTTATAGTTGCATCGTTCCACGCCGTAGTTGGAGCAAAACATCGGACATTAGCGAATTCCCATAACGCAGGCTGTAGGATCTGCATTTGCGGTACTTTCGGTGGCATTGGAGGATGATAAATGCTCCTTCATACATTTATAATGTAACTGTGGTCATTTTTTGTTGTTTTATTTGGTTATCCAAGATTGATATACTAGCAAAGAAACAGATGCTTGTGTACAGCGTAGCAGCAGCCGTCTCCAACAGCGGACGTTTGCCCGAATGGCAGGCGACCAAAAATCGATCCCTAATCTGATTGGGGGATGTTTTATTACCTCTGATAGAATTTAGATTTTCTCTGAAGCAATTTCTTCGGCGGATAAAAGAAGCTATTTAAGGCTAGAACAGGCGATTTCATTCTCCCGGCCCGTATAAAGACTATTGTCCAGTTTGTTCATTGTGCTAATTGTAGGAGACACCGATAGGCCCCGTGCAGTGTCCTCGGCAGGTAGACGCGCGAGTTATCTGGCTACAGATCACCCGGTCCAGGCAAATAGGCACAACAGATCACATTCAAATGCTGTTCTTTGGCATATTGACACTGCGGCTATCAGCCGGGCCTGTTATCTGACTGAAGCCCTGATCTATGCCAGCGGGCGGCCGCATAATAACCTGCGAATCAGTTATGCAGAGACTCTGCCTCCCCTTAATTGTCCACATTGTGAGTAAGAAAACACGCGGTGAGCGCCGTTGTCTTGATGAGAAATTGACATTTTCTGACCTGCTATCCGGAGGCACTCAGAGAGACAGATAAGATACGTGGTTGTTTTAAAGCGGGGAGGTTATTCTTCTAGGACTGTGCAGATGAGTATGGATTGAGACCATGACTATGAACTATGAAGGGTTTCAACACCTCTTTTAGACAAGTGATAACCTTGGCTGCTGAATGCATCGACTGATTATTTGCAGTTAGTTAGAAAGTCGCCAGGCACCGTGTGACGGTTTTCAGGGAACGAAATTAAGGAGGCAGCACATTAGCTAGTGCTGTGTGAACAAAACTTTTGAAATTTTGAGGTGACTTTACCAGGGTTGTGTGCCATTCTGTCATTTTTAACAGAAAAAGCAAAGTTTGTTAAAAAAGGCTTGAAAGCTGCAAAAAACATTAAAGGATTAGTTCACTACCAGAACAAAATTTTACAGATCATATACTCACCCCTTGTCATCCAAGATGTTCATGTCTCTTTTCTTCAGTCGTAAAGAAATTATGTTTTGAGGAAAACATTTCAGGATTTCTCTCCATGTAATGTACTTCTGTGCCCACATATCTGAACTTGCAAAATGCAGTTTAAATGCAGCTTTAAAGGGCTCTAAACGATCCAAGTCGAGGAAGAAGTGTCTTATCTAGCGAAACGAATACAATTACATTTTTAACCTCAAACGCTTGTCTTGTCAAGTGCATTCACGCCATATCTGAATTCCCGTTATTACGAGATTCCAAATTGTAAAAAGCGTTCACATCCTCGTAGAACTGGTAAATACAACTTGTAAACTGGGAGTCTTCTGAGAGCTTGTACCACATGACCGCTGTACCACCACCTGACCAACGTAGGCTCTGTTTAGGCGTTGATAGTGTTGCCATAGAAAAGCATAATTCCGAGTCTGAGGACGTAAACAGCTCCGAGTACAACGTCACACGTTGTCATCTAGAAATTACGGTAATTACGATATGGCGTGAACGCAGCATAGCTCTGTGTTTTTCCAATAATGATAGTTAGGGTACGTCTAAAAACTCCTATCTCATTTTCTCCTACAATTTTAAAATCGTCCTACATCGCTGCAGAAGTACTGAACCAGTGTTTACAATGTGAACATGTAAAGATCAAACACCCTTTACAAAAAAAGGTAAAACAGCGATGTAGGACGATTTTGAAGTTGGAGAAGAAAAAGAGATGGGAGTTTTCGGACATACCCTAAATGTCATGAACGGAAAAAAGAGGTCACGCAGAGCTGGACAAAACGAGCGTTTGAGGTAAAAAAGTATATAACTTGTAGTTTTGGGGGGGAAATAACCGATCGTTTCACTAGATAAGACCCTTTTTCCTCGGCTGGGATCGTTTAAAGCTCTCTGAAGCTGCATTTAAACTGCATTTTGGAAGTTCACATTTGGGGGCACCATATTAGTCCATTACATGGAGAGAAGTCCTGAAATGTTTTCCTCAAAAAAACATAATTTCTTTACGACTGAAGAAAGAAAGACTTGAACATCTTGGATGACAAGGGGGTGAGTACATTATCTGTAAATTTTTGTTCTGGAAGTGAACTAATCCTTTAAAAACAGTAATATTGTGAAATATTATTACAATTCAGAACAGCTGCTTTCTATTTGAATATCTTTTAAAATGAATTTATTCCTGTGACGCAAAGCTGAATATTCAGCATCATTACTCCATTATTTAGTGTCACATGATTCTTCAGAAATCATTAAAATATGCTGGTTTGGTACTCAAGAAACATTTAATATGGTTGTGTGGCTTAATATTATTGTATTTATAATATTATAAATGTCTTCACTGTCACTTTTGATCAATTAAATCTGTCCTTGCTGAATAAAAGTATTAATTTCTTAAGGGTTGTTCTTAGGCACAAAGCAAGGTGGCAAGAAAAGCATGATAAAAGATGCCAGTATTCATAAATTATTGCATTTATAAACATTAGCCAAGTTGTAGGCTGTTTAATGTCCCTAAGCAATTAAAATGATAAAAGAGGTGAAGTTGGCACGGGAAATCAAAACTTACCCTATTTACTTTCTTATTACATGTTCCTTATTGTGAATGATTCATCAACACAGTTTGTCTTCTTTAATGTAACAACTTGATGTGCCTTTGAAAAACTTCACAAATCTCATCTATCAAACCATCTGACCACTTTTCACGCTTCCTGATGAAATCAACTTTTTTTTACTTGTTGAGTATCCCTATTCATCACTTGTAAATATTCCAGATTATTGAAGTCAATGAACATAGGCATGTTGATTTTGAAACTATATCAGCTGTTTTACCAATTTGGTGACAATTTGCTCAAACGCCTCCAAAGTGGTTTGAAAAGGCCTATTTGACTGTTAAATCCAGCGTGTTTAAAAGAAGCCACGAATCCCAGGCGCTAGCTGCTGCAGGTATCAGATCTGACTGGGCTCCTTTAGCCTGTAATTGCTCAACTTACATTTCAAACACTGGGCTCAACGAGGCATCCAGTTGAATCAGTTATGGAGCAGCTTCCTGATGAGACAGAGACAGTGAAGCTCAATTCTAGAGTCAGCTCACTAATGACCTTCAACAAGGTTAGCACCGGCACTGTCCTCTGCGTTCACCCTCCGCGAGCGCTACGTCTAATGATGCATGCATGACTGACAAACCCCATGTGGTTCTGCAGGTTGTAATTCACATCATGTGTTGATGAAGAGGTGCACCTACTCCACTAATGATGTCTTGTTAAATGTTGATGGAACCGAGACTTTTTCCATTTTGCGGTTGTCACAAGTTGGCCGTCTGGATGAATCGCAGAGCAATATCTCCCGGCTTCCTATCGAGCGAGGGCCAAAACAGCGCGCGTGGAGTGTCCGGCGCGAAATGGCAGTTGTTCTTCAGGGATCAATGCGTTGACCAGGAGGGCCTCTCTCCCCTGGAGACTGTCATTTCTTCTAGGAATTCACAGAAGTGGAAGATGAAAGCCTCGTGTCATCGGCTCACCCAAAAACACCCGGCCGTAAGAGCCTCAGCCAATGCCACATCAAGGCCAAGGCCAGAGAGAGAGACGGGGCCGCCATCTTAACCGGCTCTGCTTCATAACTGCAGCGATTTATACCGATCAGATGTGACAGCACTCCAGGTTGACTTTTTTCTTCTTAATTGTTGGCATTTTTCGTCTCCGTCCTTGTCCTGACATTTATAATCAGCTAAATCAAGAAGTCAAATGTTTGTCTCATTTTTACCCCTCAGTTAAAGTATAGATTTAAGCAATAAAGTATGAGAGGCTTGAATAAAGCCTGTTGTTACTTAATTTGTGTCTTAGTTTTACTAAGTAGTTTCATACAGCTGGTCTGTATTAATGTTGAGCAGTGATATAAATGATTTTATTCATCAGGAAATGTGGAAAGTGGTCAAATGGTTTGAAATAAGGGATTTTAAAGAAAGATTATGAAGACAAATATTGTTTTCTTTTAAATATTTTGCAGAATTGGAAATCCATATTGACCAATCAGCAAAAATGTAGGGGAATAAATATTCTATATAATTGAGTTTTCCATAGCAAATGTCAGTTTATATGGGTCTTTTACACGAATGAAAGTAGGTAGATCATAAAAATCACTGTTTTATTTTTGTAGATTGACCTGGTTTTTTTGTTATTCAATTTTTTTTTTTCTTTTTGTATGTTTTTCTTTATTAATTTTGAATGCATGGCTGTTTTTGGAGCGAGAAAAGACCAAAATAAGATTGCAGGGAGAAACTGGTCACAGACAAGAAATACTTTAATTAAATATTATGTAAAATGAACAACTTTGTACAATAAAATGTAGAAATGTGGCCATAAAACAACTCAAAATAAAACCATACATGAGCCAGAAAAAAAGGCATTTGTTCTTACAGAGCTCGTGTTTAGTGAAATCTTCCGAGCATGGGTACTTAATTAGACTAAAAGACAAAACCAGATTGCAGAAATGATGAAATCCACAAATGCACTTCACGTAACCTTGAGGTTTTCTTACTTTCAGGGTGACCTCACCGGCTCCTCCACTTGGCCGAGCTTTGTTGAGCCATCACAAAGCAAATACATTGTACATTCATCATTTCTTTCCTTCTACAGCTGCCTTTGCTTCCTGCAGCTAAAGGAAACTTGTGTGCCGATTGCCAAGAGGAAACATCCGCTTTTGGTTTGAAACAGAAAGAGTAGCACACTGCTGAACATTACAACATTTACAAAGCCCGAAGTGCAAAGAAAAAGAGATAGATAGGGGGAGAAAAAAAAGTCACTGCTTCTCAATTGCGGATTTTGGCACGACTCGGAAAATCAATATCATTGAGAAAAGTGTAAGAAGGTGATATGATTTCGGCTATGCTACGGTGTCATGAGTTACTTACAAAATGACATTTACAATATAGAACATCTTCATCTTTGTTGTCCATATATGATACAAAAACTAACTTCTCATTTGTTTTCATTCCCTTTGAATGCTGTTTTACTTAGGGAATAGGGTAAAATTAATGTTAAAAAAGACAAACTGACAAAATAGTCCAAAAAGATGAGGGGTCACAATAATTATTTTTTATTTTAGTAAAAAATGTTTGTGCTTTTTACACCATTGATCTGAATGGAATAATGAGATTCACTGTGGTGTACGTTCGTCATTAAAACAGCAGAAAGGTTCCTCTCAGGAGATTCACTGGAAAGCCTTTGACAGAGCTTTTTCTGACATATTTTAATAAACATTAGCAACTGATGTATATTTCCATTGCAGATAATTTTTTTTTCCTTTTCTTTTTTTTTTTCCTTCTTGATCCCTGTAAACATGGTTCAGTTATGTGGCAAAGTCATGGTGGCAGGTAAAAATGACTTTTTACATTCTACAAAAACAAAATTTACAACCACAATTGGATTTCCCCCCCCTGGGGCGGCTTGACATGCACTTTATCTACTAATATTATTACAGCCAGGTGACACAAACAATTTATTTGACTATACAACAAACAGTTTTCTTTCAAAAAAGTACTTTTTTAGATAACTTAAAAATTAATATAAAAATAAACAATGGATTTGACTGCTCCTCGAAATAGCAAATAAACAAACAAACAAATGAACGCAAATGGACGGAAGGTCTGATGGCATAAAAAAATTGTGAGTTACAAATGAAACGCGCAGACGGTACAATCTATCGGTACAAAACATCGAATGTAGGCGATGATTCTTGGCTAAACCTTCATCGTAATTTCAACCGTGGAAAACAATACACGTGAGATCAAAGGAAACGATGGAAAGCAATATACAAAATTTCAAAGATAAATACAATATTTATAATCGATATGTTACAAAAAATTCCCTTAGTGACCGCAAGTGTTTGTGTGAAAGTGTTGCAATGTATAAGACAATTTTACTCCTAACTGTAGGAATAAAACTCTGTACTAAATATTTAAGTGAATCTGGAAAATTCAAGACAAGTGTATAAATATTTAGCTACAACTTTGGCAAAATCACAAAAGTCTACAATTGTATAACCACATACAAAACACATTAGGGAGTAAGGAGCTAGAGGTATAAGGACAACTTTCTGGTACAAGAAACAGACTTCACAGTAGCCTAAGAATGCAATAGTATACAGTGCTAGCAAAAAGTTGAAAAACATTGCAGATCACACTCGCTTTACAGGAAGCTTTAGCAGTGGAAATATTTTCTTTTTTTTCTTTTTTTCGTCTTTTTTAACCAACAGACAGTAGCGCTTCGTCTCTGTTAGTGTGCTTGTTGAAGGCAAGAGAAGAATTTTTGCAATATCAAAGTTACAACTTCTACCTACAATAAGTTACAAAGTTCATTTCCGCCGAACGAACTCAACGATAAGATCTCCTCTGCCGGTTCCTCGCACCGTTCCTTCTTCCTTGCCTTTCTTTCTGATTTATAAATCATATATCTTATATTATTTCCAGTTTATTGGCTCTGTATATATTGGCCCCCTTTTTATTACCACAATCAAAAAAAAAAAAAAAAAAAAAAAAAAAAAAAAGCAAAACGATAAACAAAAAAAAAAAAAAAATAATAATAAAAAAGGAAAATGAATTCACATTATGAAGACGTGCAGCGGCAGCACATCGGTGAAAGAGAAACATTCTTACACATTTTTTTTTTTTATCAGTGTTTTCATCAAATGGCATATCCACAATGTTTCTTCCCACACATAGCAAGAACTAGACATAGCCAAGATTAAACCAGAAATGTTTATACAAAATAGGTACGTTTTGTTCTTTTTTTTTTTTTTTCCCCTTCGAGATCGTGAAAATATGACAAGAGATTCAGTCAATAAAATGAAATTGTTCATGACGAAGTCGCTTGCTTGCATGTCAATTTCGAATAAACTCTGAAACAAAGTGTCTTTTTCCTCTGAATAACAGAATTAGCTGCTGATTAACTTCATGACGAATGACGACTTCGAGGAGGATCCTCCGTATAACGTACTACGCTTCGTCCCGGCGAGGAGACGGCTGCTTTACAAGGGAAGGGAGTGCAATTTACATGGGTGGGACCACCAGTCCGGACATAGCTGCAAGAGAAAGAGAAACAATTTTAGCACGGGAGGTCCCGAGACGCAGCGTGGAAGACAAAAAAGAACACAGCAGTAAGTATGTCACTCGCATTTCACAAAATACTCGACTCGAAAGGCGCTGGGGATGTTTGTAAAATGGAGGCTGTTGCTTGTCGGGGCCGACGGGGGAGGGTTGGGAGTGATTGAGTGAAATGTGCTTCACCGACAAGACTTCACTTTTTGAAAGAGGAGCTTTCTGACATTTTGAGGAGAAAGCATCCTGGCTCCCACATGTGTGATATTTCTCTTAGCGTTTTGTTAATGGCAAACAGTGGGCCAGACTCCCAGGAGAGGGTCCCTGCTGACAGCCGAGAAACAACACGGTCACTTCTGCTAACGTCACGTAGACCCGCGGTCTCCCCTCCTCAGTCAGCAACCAGACACCCCTCGGCTCTGCCCAAATTGAAATCTTCGCCTCGCTCCCTCCTGCCATTACCGGAGCCGAGTGGATGCTGGAAAGCCATTTGCATTCTTCTGTCAGCCCGTTCGTTTCCCCCCTTATCGTGACATCTGAAGGAGGCCGGGCTAGGTCGTCGCACGCCCACCTCTCGGCCTTCGAGATTGATGCACTCGCTCATTTCCGCAATTAGGTGTCTAGTGAAGTGCCGGGGGAGGGCGAACGGGAAGAAAGCTCTTTTGCTGCTTTCAACTTATTTGTAGAGTCATGCTTGGAGTGCTTTTAAGTTTGCCAAGGCATCTGATGTTGTGGCATTCCTCATTAATTTCTGCAAACCACATATTAATAAGTAGATGCATGTAGCGGCATGAACTTTAATTTCTCAGTTCATTAGGTCTAACATTATTAATCTCGCTTGCACACGCTATGGCTAAAACATGTTTTCAAAGCAAACAACTGGGCCTTGACGGAGAGCAAATACGAGCGCACTAAACAGCCAGAGTAAGTCTTTAATTTGCCGAACGACGCCGCCCTGCCGAGAATACGGTGAGCTCTTTCCCTCTCGCTCTTTCTTCTTATAATCACATCCAACCTGGGTTATAATCACTTCTTGTGCCGTTAAGTTCCTCTCTGATGACGTTACTCGACGCCGGATGAGCGAGCACGGCGAGGCGTTAACACTTCTGCCCTTTCGGATCCTCCGTTGTAGCAAACATGAATTTTTAACTCGAGGACGAGGGGGCCGTGTTCCGCCGACGTAGAGCGGATACCGAGACGTACGTCCAGCTCGCTTTGAATGCAAACGAGCCGGTGATTTTACGTTTCCGAATTACAGCGCTCCCAGCCACTCGAGTACCAAATCTCACGAGACACTTAACTTTGCTTAATCATTAATGAAAGATAAATAAATCAATAAACACACCCACACATGCACATGCATTCTACATGCCCGCATGCATAATGCGTTCTTGCACTTATCCGACCACTCATCCGTCCATCCATCCGCCCGTCCACGCGCAAATGCATAATTGATGCGAGCGGGAGGCCGTGTTCGTTAAGCGGCGGCGGGGATGGCGGATGGGTGGCGTCTGGGTACCAGAGTGCAATAATGCGACCCAACAGGTGAGGCAACTGCGGGGCGTTCTAAAAGCAGGGAGTCGGCTCTCACCTTGAAGTCCATTGCCATTTGCACTGGTGCAAGAAGGAGGTGGAGATGCTTGGGGCCTGACAACTGGAGCAAAGGCGCTTTTTTGTTTCACTGCAGAGATGACATTGGCAGGTGAGAATGAGAAAATGCCGTGTGTACTGCTACAGTTTGAAGAGAGGCTGACCGAAGAGGCTGCCATGGTAGGGCTCGACGGAACTACTGCAACAAAGCAGACATAGTCACCACTCAGAGAGAGTTCACTTCTTACAGACGAAGAGTCAGAGAGCCGGGCCTCGCCTCTTTTTCAAATCATATTCATGGAATGAAAACAAATCAGGGAGAAATGGTCATGAGGATGTGGGGGGAAATTTGGGTTGCGGGTCTTTTTTTGGGGGGACCAAAACAAACGAGCAAATCATCAGGGAAATGGAGTTGGAATGGGGTATGAGATGTCCTGCCTTGGCCACTTTCTGGATAATAGGCGTACTTATCGACTCTGACTGGGTGTTTTTGCCGAAAACATTTGTTTTTAAGAGTTTTTAGGTGCTGTTTTGGTGGCCTGCTTTAGAATTGCAATTGCTTTTCAATCGGCTTAATTGGTCGGATTTGCTAAATGTCTCGGTTGTTCAGCCTCCAGAGTCACCCCTCCTTTTATCCAGTAGCACACATTCCCAAAAGATAACAAAACAAACCAACAAACAACCAACAGAACAACAACAGAGGAGTGTCAAAAGGAAAGGGAAGCACAGGTGGGGGGACAGAGAGAGCGGGGAGGCTCATCATTACCTTGATACTTACTGCCGTAGGGAGAGTTTGCTGAGGAGCCGTTCAAGAAGCCCGGTGAGCTGGGCACGCCCAGGTTGGGCATTCCCGCGTTGCCGTAGCCATTCATGCTGTTGCTGACGGTGTTGTAGTTGGACTGCTGCGGGGTGCTGCTGGGCACGTAACCGCGAGGCGACACGCTGCTCGTGTTGCGACTGTAGCCCACTGCGGACGAAAAGACAATGGTCAGAATTCTTTGACTGTCCCTACAGTCATACCATGCCTGCACATTTTTCCCCCCGCACGATTTGCACAGTAATGCATTCCACAGCCGTTCCACACAGATGTGTGTTAAATTCACCTCCATGTACGTAAGGAGGATGCTCAGCATCCTAGCGTGTATTCCAGTGTGATTTTTCCCTGTCCTGACCTGAGTGGAGGCAACAATGGAACAGGTGTAAACCTATTATCAGTACACTGGCTAAATGCAGTGTGTGAGATAGTGCTGCGTGTTCTGGCAGGCTGGCAGCGGAGAGATGGGGACAGGGTCAGGCACCTCCTGGGATCTATGCTATACACAGCCAGGAAAGATAAAGCTGCAGCCGGCCTGTGCCATGATTCATGCTGCTAGCAGCTCGCTAATGTTCGCTAATCGTCGCAAGCGTTTTTCTACAAACGTATATAACTCATTTTGATATTCACGGATGGTTAGCGGGTTTTCTTTTGCATGGCTATGCTGCTTAGACTGGCTAGAGGGGATTTGGCAGGTATCTCTCAGATTGACAAGCATCCAGTTTGGCCAGCAAACGTCTAGTTTTAGTATTTAACCGCAGGGTTCATTGTAATCTACATGCTAATCTCACGCCACATACCTTGTGAGGTCTCTGAGACGTTGACGGCGAGCTGACCGCCGAAAGAGTTGACTCCCATCATTCCGCCGTGAGAAGCCGTGTTGGCGAGAGACGGGATCTGGTTGTGGTTACGCGGGACGCTGTACAGAGCCTCTGCGATATCTGCGGCCCTCTTCAGGATGATTTCCTGCCACACAGAAAGAGAGAGGGCGAGTTACTTGTACGTTCTCAAAGGAACTTGAGGCCAGAAATCATTAGGCTTCATTTATATGTGCCAATGTATGTAAAAGCAATATACACACAAATATAAATATGGATTTTCTGTCTGTAGGTAAACACAAATGACAGGACGTTTGCATTTGTTTCGCTGTAGTTGGATTGCAGTGTCTTCACCTCTGTGCTACTCGACTGGGGGAAAATAATGTAATGGATCATTTCTTCTGAATATGTATTAGACCTCTCAAGCATGGCTGGACCGCTCTGTAGAATATATTCCAGAAGTGCACCTTTTAGGGCCAAGTTCAAGGTTGTCCTCCCATTTAAATAAGCCTGTATATAGCTGTGCATATGTGTTTTGAGTGATTAACTCGTCACTTTGCACCAAGAGCGGTAGCCAGGAATTAAATTGCGGAAAAGCAGCAAAAAAAAGAAAAAAAAAAAAAAACAAGCTTTCACCCGGCTGCAATACAAAGGCCCCCAGCTAGCTTTGAAACGTACAGGAATGTAGCAAAAGGAGACGAATGCTGATTTAATTACAGTCACCGTGCAAAGGAAGAGAAAAGGTGCTTCATTAGCATGGGTCTGTACCTGGTTGTTGTGTGGCATCCCGTACAGCGCTTCCACAAGGTCAGCGGCTCTCTTTAGCAACACCTCCTGTAATATACACACAGAATGCAACGTAATCAGTCATAAAGACATATAAACACCATCAGCCAGTGCATTGCACATGAACAATAAGCGTGCATGTGGGTCCAGGGTAAATTATAAGCTCTTTATCTCTGGTTGGGAAAAAATGCACAAGCTGACGAGTGGAAATAAAACGTTTTTAATTATATATTATCAAATGCGTTCTTTTATTTCTTAGTCACATTTCATTTGACTTAGTTAGACTAGTGAAGTGGTGTGTAACTTAAGCTAAATGAGTCAACAGAAGGACTTGCGTCTCAACGACGTGGCCTTGTGGGTATTAAACAAACAAACACTAGCACGCCGCGCCGAGTCAAACACAGACGCCGCGTTCGCCTGCTAATTCCACGCACTTTAGCTCAGAAGAACAATGAGTCATTTTCCATATCTTAATTAAACTGGCAGAGTCCTCAAAGACAACATCTCACCCCTAATTCATGCCCCAAATTTGCAGAAGAGTTCAATGCCCATTCCTCTTTCTTCAGGACAATAAAGTGAATTAGCTCGGGTTAATCTAGTTCTTTCATAATGACATTAGGAAATTTTTCAATTAACCCTCTTTCTCTGGCTGTTGTAAAGGACTTCATAAACGACTTCCTCTCCAGAGCGGGCTGAGAGGCTGTGCCCTGGGACACGGACGCCGGGAACTCTCGCTTATCCCCGTCTGCAAGCTTTCCCCCGACTTATAACACAACAAGGATTAACCTGCCGCTTATTTTCCCTTCAAAAATCGCACCTAAGCTGCCAACGAGGTGTGTGCGGCAGGGAACGGGTTGCAGCTTGTTTCCGTCTTCCAAGAGCTACTTTTTTGGGAATGTACATTATATCGTTGTCGCATTTCAGCACGTCTTGAACTTGCTGACTTTTGCTTTTTATCGATTTGTGGGTCGCGTTTGAGCGTAACCACATTCATGGCGCCGTCCTTGCGAGTGGCTCGCATCATGGCTCGCTGGCTATTTCATTCCCATGCACAAGCGCCATGTTGGATCCGTATTTATCAAGATTAATCACAGGCCCGTGCGTTTTATAGAGACGCACTCCAAACCTGAGCCTAACCGGATGACTGCTTCTTCAAATGGGCATTTACCTCTGAAATTGGGGGCCGCGTTTCATGTTGCATGCGTCTAGTTTGCATACAAATAAAGAATTACACTTGTCATTCAGCAGGTAGTGTCAATGAAAGGCCCAGCTGTCCTAGTCCAGCTCTCGGCTCTCTCTAAGCAAGATTAAGTGTTTTTCTGAGCCGCTAATAATTACTCATCATCTCAGTCATCATATCACAAGACGTCTTACATGCCTCCCAATTTCACCCGACGATTATCGCAATTAACGTCGCCGAAACCTCGCCCCCGGCCGACACCTACTTGAACTTCTCGTCCATATGGCAGCCGAGAGGAGGAGACGTAAGGATAGTTTAAGAAAACGACGCATGCCCTCAAGTCTAATCTGTCGTTTGCCACGAGGTGCGTTTCCTAATGAACCGGATTTAGCGGCGTGCGTTGAAGTGGGAGCCTATGCGTGACAAACGCGTCACCCAATCGGCGGAGGAGGCTGTGAATGAGTTTGTTTTGTTCCAGCATGCCCCTCTCATCCTCGCGGCCTCACGCTGAGAATATGATTAGCGGTGAGCGGTGTTCGAAAAGCATTTCCATGTAAATTTCAGAGCGGCGGCGTTAAGTGTAATTGACTCCCCTTCTTTTTCCGCATCGACACGAGACTCCAGGTTAGACCGGGAACTATTTAAGCCCGAAACGATCCCAGGGCTTGTTTCGTGACAAATGCGAGGGCTTATTATTACAAGAGCTCATTGTTCCGCCGGTGGACGAGAATCGTTTAAATGGAAAACTTGTTATTATCACTCTTGAATATCGTGAGTGGTATATATCACCACTGTTAAAGAAGCCAAGTGAGGTGAGGGGCTGGAGGTGCTAATGTCATTATAAAAGTGTAAAGCAATTATTCTGTTAGTTCTTGCCTGAGGTGATGAATACATTGAGAAGTGCGGGGCCGATACGTGTAGCTACCTCGCAAAAGCCGAGAGAGAGAAGATGAATTTTAATGCATGGGTAATTGCTCAACATGAATGCATTTCTAATAATTTTTCTTGGATATTAGATTGAACGGGAAGCGGAATAGATTGGTGTTTGCGAGCTGAAACAGGACGCGAAGAGGCTAATGGAACTGATGAATGCGAGAATACGGCCGACAGGTTACCACTATATGATTCGCAATAAAGATTATTTGATGGCACGCAAGCCAACGTATGGAGACTGATCAGATTTTCATTCCAGTGTTTGTCTCGGCCTTATATCGAGACAAATGGATGACACTGATTTCAAACAAGGACTTAAAAGAAAGAGGATTGGAAGGTCCCTTTAGCAATCTCCTGCCTCATCACATGAGTGACTTCACATATTGCTTTTTACTCTCTCTCGCCATCTTCGTATATAAACGCGTTCATTGGACGCCCCTCCCCTTGGATCGAGCAGCAAATTTTGATTTGATCTAAAATTAAGGAGGTAAACTGCAATTCCGAGCAACTCGAAGTTTGAATATGTTAGGGATGATACTATAAAAAAGTAAAATGATTGAGAAATACTGTTTTTAATGTTAATATTTAGCAGTTGCATGTCCAAAGCATTCCCCCGTCAGACCTTGTGCATTGTAGATCCCTGCCTAAAAAGAAGGAAGGAAAAGGAAAAGGAAAAAAAAAACAATCTAGGAATCGATATCAGGGGCGTATTATCAACTCTACAGCGGAGTCGAGCGGGCGAGCACGAGTGTGACGGCTTTACCTTATTGCTAACACACTGTGTACATCCCTCCCCCCGAAACCTCTTATTACGGCGGTCTGTCTCCCGCCCGTAACATCTAATGCAGCCGCTCCTCCCAGACGCTCTGCCTCTTATTGAGAATATGTGTAAGGGTCAATTGCTGCTTTGCGTGGAGCTGGCTTTGACCCTCGAACGCGATAGAGGTGCAGACGGCTGCGGTAACTATGATGAATCACTTGGCACTTTCATTTACATGCTGCTGAACTCACATTTGGGTCCATTAGAAGCCAAAATCAAATATTTATGTTGTTTATTGGAACTGCTCTGGTGTGATGGCCCTGTGCTGAGGCTTTACCTGAATTTGAGATGAGTGAAATTGCATGCACTTGAAGAAAAAAAAAAAGCCATTTCCATTTCATTTTGGTTATTGATGCTGTTCTGTTTTTTTTTTTTTTTTCGTTTAATATAATATACAAATAATAATGATACAAGTATTTAAAAAACTAAAAAAAAATTAGACATGTATTTGCATGCACTTAAGGAAAAAAGCCACATTTTTTAAATTTCAATTTTTTTAAAATTTATGCTATTGTATCCTCTTCTTTTGATATGATAAAATCTAAAAATAAATTGAGATGCGTGAAATTGCATGCACTTCAGGAAAAAAGCCATTTCCATTTTTTTTTTTAATTGCAGGAGATAGTGTTTTTCTACTTTTAATAAATAAATAAATAAATAAATATTTTCCTATTTTCAAAAATGCTCAAGCAGAGTTGCTTTAATTTTTCTTTTTTTTTTTTTGATAATGGATAGTTTAAAGCATTTACTGGAATGAGATTTCCTGTCCAGATATTGGCCTCCACAGAGACAGAGAGCCAAGTGTAATTGAAACACATCATGTGGCGCAGGGCAAAGTCTTATGGGTTCTTAGTTTGGTGCGTGTCCGCAGGACGCCAGCGCTGAGACAACGCCATTCCAGGGCTGTTCAGCGGAAGTTAATGATAGCGGCTGCTCCCATGCTGTGCTTTAATAGATATTTGTATGATATCTGTTATTAGGCCTCCGTGGTGGTCAGCTCGCGCCGAGCACCCACGAGCAGGGTACAAAATAATCTCTTAACATATTATTAAGAAAAGCCCTCGGCGCCGCGCCACTCTCAGATGGGAAATTAGCACGTTTTCTATTAGCCGGGCACAAGTCATAGATCCTATCAAAGCTAAATGAGCAAAAAAAAGAAAGAGGGACGAATCAAAGAATAGGAAATAGAAAAGGTCCGACAGGCATGCTTTGTCTTTCATGTCACACATCAAAACAACAGAACTGTGATACGTGTCGACCACATGGGAACCGCAGGCAAACTGCATGGTTTGTGGAATTTAAGTGGGGAAAAAAAATAAATAAATGAAGCTAAAAAGCCCAGAGAGAGGGCTTGCCCATATTAACGTGCGCAAAACTCATTTATTAACCTGCTAAGACAAGGACTTTTAACGGAAAGCTCTGTAAACAAAAGATTAAACTGGATCTAGCTTTGGAAAATGAAAGGAAAACAAGACCAAAATAATCACACATCTGAAAAAGGGCCTCCGCTTAGATTACAATCGCCACTGCCTACTGGGGTGGAAAAATACTTAATTGAACCATTTCGACGTGCCGAAAGTTTGCGCGATTCCGGCGGAATCCAAACACGCCGGATTGCATAGTGATGACTTGCCAAAAGCGATTGCAGGCGCTTGCTCATCTAGCCAGTGAATTGTTTCCCGTTTTGACATTTCTATGATAAATAGCTCACACACACACACACACAGAATCACTAACCTTGGGCAACCTCTCCGGATCACCTGGATGTCTGGGAATGACCTTCTGCAGTCTCTGGAAGCCGTAGTCAATGGTTGGTTCGTTCAAAGCTAAACCGCAAAACAAGAAAACGCCATCCGTTAGCATCCAGCCCAGGCAAAACAAATGAACAGATTGGTGTTTTCATCATAAATGTTATTACATTCGCTCTTGAGAACGTATGCACCCATCATGCGTTTTATTCCACAGCATTTGAATAAAAGGTAATAACGTGCTGTGCAACACTCGGTCAGAGCCACATCTATCACCTCTCCTATTTGGAAGAACGAGGCCTATAATTGATCAGATAAATTTGAAGGAGTTAGCGGATACATTATGAATGAAACAGGCACGCTCACACAAACACACACACACTTGCACTAGCACTCGATTGCGACTGTCAACCCTGTGAAGTCTGCATCAGTCCTACTTCCTGAAGCACTCGCTGGATTTATGGGCAACGGGCGATGATGACATATGTCTGGCTATTGCGCCCCTTCAGATTTATCCCTCTTTCTCGCACTCTCTCCGCCATCGTGCGCTAAAGCAAAGCAGGCAGGAGGAACACTTCATCTTATGGAGCTTTAATAATCTGTGAATGGTTGACTACAAACTGATGTAGGGCGCTATCATTTCACAGCTGTGCCGGGGCTGGCCTCATGAAATTGCTGGCCACAAATAGTAATTAATCTTTTCTTTCACACACACACATGCCGCACACACACATGTTCCCTCCCTCTCAAATTGGAATTTTGAGTATGAAGTGCTACGGTTATAAATCAGACAGAGCTGCTCCGTATACAAGTGCATGAATCATAATCTCAACTTCCTGCTACCGCATGCATTGTGTTTAACAAGCTTTAGAAGAGCACATGGAGGTCTATTACGGTCACACTAGATTTTAAGCATGGGAAATTATTTTCAACAAATATGGAAATGTCATACACTTTTTTTGTTTGCACAACATATTTTTACATTTTCTGAAGTAAACGTGAGTAGTATTTGCCCATGCAAAAAAAAGAGAGTAGTTCTTATTGTGAGCTATTCATCTATGCATATGTTCCACTTTCACATTTTTTTGACATCAGTTGAGGAAAAAATCATCACCCATAACAGAAACTTGACTGTTAAAGTAAATGCACAAATAATAATGACTAATTTCAGACAGGTTTCTAGAACACTAATCTGTCATTGGCCAGACTAGAGATAGCCCCTCCCCCAAATGCATTCCATTCCATCTATATAAAAACGAGCCCAAAAAAACGATACAGAAGGAAGAAAAGATCACAAGAGCAAAGCAAGCAGAGCATCAGCATAAAAATATTATCAGACATGAATGTAGATGTCGTTGTCAAGTGATGAGGCCGTATGAATCAATGCGCTTTTTCTTAAGAGAGATCAAATCTGTCTGTTCCCCTTACTCAGCACGCTGTTTGCCATTGAACTCTGTCTGATGGAAACGGGGAGAAATGTGAGAAAGAACCAAAGCAGAGAATGAGAGATGACAGCCCGAGAGGAGAAGATGAGCATATTAGACAGGAACTTCCTGGAAATAATTGGGTGACTTTATGATGAAGTGCTACAATTACATCTAAGTGTAGTAGGGGGCGGCAATCCAATCAATCCGATCTGATCAATATCAAGACGGCGCTTGTGTTTTGGCGCACACGTATGCGTGTCATGGTGTGACAGCGGTGATGCTATTTGACATGCCATCTTGCATGGCTGAAGACAAAGTAGCGTGCAGGAATCCGAAGTAAGATGTCGGCTTGTTAATAAAGCATTGATCGGGCGTATTGATTTTACATGACATGGCTTTCACAAGGATGTAGCTCTCTCATGCACACCTTCACCTCCCCCTTCTCCTCTCGTCTGTCGCTCCTACGGACACCCTCCACCTCTCGGAGATGTAAATGTTTGTATTACAGCACTTCATTATGCCTGAATTTGCCCATATGAGGGTATCCATCATTTTTGCCCGTTTTTTATGTCTGCCGCTTGGAACTACACAAATGGATCATGCACTTTGACACCAGCCCTTCAAGATGTGTATTTGCCCTGGGACACATAATAAAAGTAGCCGGTGACATTAAATATGGCCCAAAAGCGGGCAGATTTACAGCCGTTCTGATGGCACTTTCACACAGCGCAGCCCCGAGCAGCAACATGTTGTTCTGCGCTCTGACATTGAGGCTTTGCTGATGAAGGAATGTGTGCGGTTTGATAAATGTATCGGAACAGTGGGCGCTAAACGCTCTTCAGTTATTGATCTGATGCTAATGCAGTAAAAGAGGTCAGTGAGACCTTCATTAGCGCAAGACAGTCCCTCACCTCTCAGATCCTCCACCTCAAACACACCAGGAATTATTAACTACAGCTGGGTGAAAAACACACTGATTTACTGTGGTAACCACAATTTCTTGTATCAAATACCATAGTGTAAGTGCAACAGCATTGATTTTAGCCATATAATTTGTCATGAAAAAGAATAAAATAAATTCAAACAAAGGAAATAAATGGTAATCATGGTTTCTAGCAAAATATTACAACATAACTATAATAAAGCTGTTTGACTGGCAACAAATAGCAACAAACAAACAGACAGTAAATGGGCATTATAGTATCTAGCAAAATACCATAGTATAAATACAACAAACCATTATATAAGCAAATTAGTTATGAAAAATAATTATAGAGCTGTCAAACGATTAATAGCGATCCAAAATAAAAGTGTGTGTACTGTGTGTATTTATTATGTATATATAAATACGTACATATGCATGTATATTTTTAAGAAATTTTTCAAAATATATACTGTATGTGTGCGTGTATATATATATATATATATATATATATATATATATATATATATATATATATATATACATACACAGTACACATATATTATGTAAAAATTGTAATTAATTTCTTGCAAAATACCATAACATAACTCAAATAAAATTATATTATTAGCCATTAAATTTGTAATAAAAATCATAAATAAATAAATACATTTTCTTTTTCTTTTTTTTTCTTTTAAATAAATGGTAATCGTATTTTTTAGGAAAATACCATAACTACCAAATACCACAACTGTTTGATATAATAAATAAAATAAATAAATAAATAAATAAATAACTCCGGGGGAAAAAACATATAAAATCATATTATCTACCAAAATAGCATAACTAAAATTAAAATGTTTAATATTGCAATAAAAGCAGTCATGATAAAAGAAAATAAAAAAAATGATAAAATGAATCATTTTTTAATCCAGTAGCAGCAACATTTAAATATTGCATTGCTAGGGTTTTCTGGATGGTTCGTTTACCAATCCAAGTTAAAAAAATATCCACCCTGAAAATTTTTTGATCTCTAGATATGACTCAATGTAAATCTACTGGATTTTTTTTTATACATTTTAATCACCCACAAAGTGAAAACCAAAAGCCTAATCACTTTGTGTAAAGTAATTCATGATTCAAGATATCATTCATGTCTGTAGCACAAATGGTGCACTTAAGCGTCTTAGCAAACATGACTAATAACTCCAGTAGTCTTGATATTTTTTGCTGAAACTATGGTTACCATGCAAAAAAATTTTTATAAGGGGAGTACTGTTGCGATTACAAATGCATAAAATTGATAAAAATGACAGAGAAGTGAATGGAAGGAGAAACAGATGTGGTTTTGGTGTGTGGAGGAGTGGGGGGGGGGGGGGGGGGGTATTAGTGCTACTGGGCCAGCTGGGAAATATGGAGAACAGATTGAGCAATAACAGTTTAAATCCAGACAGACTCTTGCAAGCATCTCGTTTCTCCTTCACTCTCACGTCGTTGTACCATAAAACTCTCTTTCTCGTTCGCAACCTACACGCACTCACTATCTCTATATCTTCCAGCCTAGACCTGAGGCTAGGCCCCTCCCACTGGCCTTTGAGCCGGCCCCCCAGCCTCGGGCTCGGCCAATCAATAGCACTTTCCTGTTTTAGAGCTGGGTAATTATGAGGTGGGGAGAGTAGGTGACCTTTCACCTGTTCCGCATTACTTTGCTGATATTAAGATAAATTGCCCGATTTTGGGTAAACATATGCTGCAATTCAGGCTGTCAGCGCCGGTTTGCTCAGGGATAATTTGTATTGATCTCTCCGTTTCTTCCCAATTCTGCTTACTGACCTCACGGATAATGAGAGAGAGAGAGTGTAAGTGCTGGATATGGCCGTAGTCACGGCTGGTTTTTTGCCGCATGTGTGCGTGTGCGAGTGTCTGGAAGCCTGGCGTATGTCAGTGGTGGAGTGTTTTGCTTACGTCTTCATTTGTCATCCATTTTCTGTTTGTTTGTTCTATCCATCCGGAATGGAGAGAGGGGGGCCAAACGCCGTTTAGCACTCAAGCATAACTGAGCACGTTAAATCAAATCAGGCTCACGTCTCGTACGGGACCGTTATGAATTATGGAGCCGCTCGTATAAAAGGGAAATGTGCTTGCTAATGAGCTAGCATGCTTTTCGGGCCGCAGAACGAGCCGAGTGAATGAACAGAAGGGTTTGCGTTTGATGGATGACAAATCTAAAGCTCCTTGGGCTGGTCATCATGTTTAGTTGTTTTTTTTCACCCCTCATTTGTAAAAGAGAATGTTAAGCACAATCTGCCAGCGACTTAACGTAAAACAGCCTCCGACTTTACGTCCAGGGAGAGTCTGTGTGTGTCTACATGTCGCCTGCTCGTGGGCACGTGTGTGTGTGCGTGTCTCCATATATTTCAAGATTGAGTGTTTTGACCTTGTTCTCGCAGACTGTATATATTGTCATTCTTCAAAGCTGACACGCTAGAGTGCGGCAGATACTAAACTGTGACACGTTTTTATTTAGCAATAAGAGAAGCGTCTCATAGTAACATCACTGGGAAGTGACACAATCGCAATCAGTCACAATAAAATGCAGCTGCACGGCTTCACAAAGTTACGAGATGAAGAAAACTTGCTAATATACAATGCAAAAGCTCTACTTCCACAGTTTCTGCAAAATCTGGATTCAATTATGTGACCATGGACCACAAAAACAGTCATACAACTATTTGAAAATCTGGAATCTGAGGGTGCAAAATATCAAAATATTGAGAAAATCAACTTTCAAAGTTGAAAATCAATATATCAAAGTTTTGATATATTTACGGTAGGAGATTTACAAAATATCTTCATGGAACATGACCTTTGCTTAATATCCTAATGATTTTTGGCATAAAAGAAAAATCGATAATTTTGACCCACAATGTCTTGTTTGCTACTGTTACAAATATACCCATGCTACTTTTGTGGTCCAGGGTCACATATGGTAAAATACTGAATTGGAAGCTTAAAAATGTGATCAAATTAGCCAAAAATATTTAATAAAAGATATTTCTCAGTGGTCTACTGTAAATTTAGTACTGGAGAAACACAGAAAATGGGAAAATGGTAGAGAACAACCAAATATTTTGAAGACTTTAGTGTTGCATTCTGGGTAATGAAGTGTTCTTTCAGTGAAAAAAAAAAATAATTATAATATATATATATATATATATATATATATATATATATATATATACAGGGGTTGGACAATGAAACTGAAACATTCGCCAATATAGTATTGGAGGTTTCATGGCTATATTTGCGCTGTCTGGTGCCCAATCTTCACTTATTGTACATTACACCAGTTAGAGCAGAGTGTAAAGTTTCATTATGTGCACCCAATGGTTCAAACATTGTACCTTGAAGGTAGTGCTCTGTGCACCAATACACACAGCAAGACTGGTGACAGACTGGTTTAATGAACATGAAAATTAAGTTGAACATCTCCCATGGCCTGCATAGTCACCAGATCTGAATATTATTGAGCCACTTTGGGGTGTTTTGGAGGAGGGAGTCAGGAAACGTTTTCCCACATCAGCATCACATAGTGACCTGGCCACTGTTCTGCAAGAGGAAAATGGCTCAAAATCCCTCTGGCTGCTTTGCAGGACTTGTATTTGTCACTCCCACGATGAAATGATGTTGTATTAGCTGCAAAAGGAGGCCCAATATCATACTAATTGTGATCTAAAACCAGGTGTTTCAGTTTCATTTTCCAACCCCTGTATATATATATACGTTTATTATATAAATATATATAAATATATATTTATTTATTTATTTATTTTTTGAAAAATCTGATATCTTGTATTATACATGTAAATGAAAGACAAAAAAAAGTTCTTTGAATTTCCATCCACTGTAACACCCTTAAAATGCATATTCTACACAGTTCTGCATCCAATTCTGTCCGAATTCTTTTCATTTGCTTAAAACAGTCTGTGCTTGCATTCCAGACGTCCATTACATCCCGTGATGATGATAAGTGTGTATCTTTGGCTCTGATAATGAATGGCTTTCTGGCTGTTGCTCTCTATTACTTTGTCTAATTATCCTTAACTGCTGCGAGCTTATCTCCGCCCCACCTCCACCATCAAGAACCACTTTTCCACTTTTTTTTTCCCTTCTACAAACACAAATCAGAAAGGGGAAACACAAGAGATTTTAAAAAAGAGATCTGGAATAGCGCTGCCCATTTCTGTATTGTCATAAAGTTTGCCCGACTGTTGTCAACACGCACTGCAAAAACAAAAACGGAGAAAGGAAATGTCTTTTAACACCGATTGCCCATTGTTCCACAACTGAGCGACAGAGACAGGCAAGAAATAGAAAGAAATGAAAGAGGAAAAGCATCAAAGGCCAAAGAGAGTTTTGGAGTTTAATGCAGCATAATAAAAACAGGAAAACATTCATTTGTTCCAGCACAGCTGCTGGATTTCGCTCTAAATGAGGTCAATTTTCATTGCAATTATGATCATCTTCCTGCAACTGCCCGACCAAGAAATGTAGTAATAATTCAGTTACTTTTCTTTACTGAAAACAGACCACCTTCATAATTGGAATTTCTTTGAACAGACCTGAAATATAATCTAAGAGAAGGGCTGAGGGCTCCTAACAAGAGAGAGAGACATGCTAGCAGCTGCCATTAAGACCCACAGATGTATTTCACATGAGATATATATATATATATATATATATATATATACGGCGCAAAAATTTGGAATCAGTAAGACTTGTAGTGTTTTTTAAAGAAGTATCTTATGCTCATCAAGGCTGCATTTATTTAATCAAAAAGACAGAAAAAAACTGTAATATTGCAAAATGTTATTACAATATTAAATAATGGTTTTAGTTTAATATACTTAAAAAAAAATAATTTATTTTTGTGATGCAAAGCTGAATTTTCATCAGCTGTTACTCCAGTCTGAAGTGTTGCATGATCCCTCAGAAATCATTCTAATATGCTGATTTATTATCAGTTTTGAAAACAGGTGTGCTGCTTAATATTTTTTTTTTTGGAACCTGTGATACTTTTTTCAGGATTCTTTGATCAATAAAAGGTTAAAAAGAACAGCATTTATTTAAAATAGAAAGTTTTTCTAATCATATACACCACTGTTCAAAAGTTTGGGGTCAGTACATTTTTATTCTTTCTTTTTTTGAAAGAAATTAATACTTTTATTCACCAAAGATGTGTTAAATTAATAAAAAGCGATAGCATAGATTTACATTGTTAGAAAAGACTTTTATTTGAATAAATGCCGTTTTTTTTTTTTTTTTTTATCTATCAAAAAATCCTGAAAAAAGAATCACAGGTTCCAACAAAATATTTGCCAGCACAACTGTTTCCAACATTGATCATTCTAATGATAAATCAGCATATTAAAAAGATTTCTGAAGGATCATGTGACACTTAAGACTGGAGTAACAGCTGATGAAAATTCTGCTTTGCATCACAGGAATAAATTATATTTTAAAGTATATTAAAATAAAAACCATTATTACATGTTGTAATAACATTTTGCAATATTACTGTTTTTTTTTCTGTATTTTTGGTCAAATAAATGCAGCCTTGATGAGCATAAAAGTCTTCTTTAAAAAATATTACAAGCCTTACTGATCCCAAACTTTTGAGTGGTAGTGTACATAATTAAAAAAAATAATTACATATTTAAAAAGATAAAAATATATAATATATAAAATTAGTGAAAAATATAAAGGATTTAAAAATAATATTTCTATATAGCAGTGTATAAAATATTAATGCTAGGTCACTAAATAAAGCATGCTAGGCCATGTGGTTTCTTCTTTGCTACGTGGCACAGGTGCCATGCTAATACTGCCTGAACCAAAAGGTTCAAATGATAGCGATTTTCAGGATTAAACTTGAAAAGAACAAGGGCTGGACAGCTAAAAGTGAGAAAATTAGCTGATGGGTGACTAGTTTTGTACTATTACAGTGCTTTGAATTTCAAGCCTGATTTGAGCAAGAAAAAAAGGCAAACTAGTGAGGAAAAGGGGGAAAAAAAAGTGGGGTTTTCGGAGAACAGAGCGAGCCGGAGCTCTTCGACATGGCGCTAACTTCTTCATTTTATTGCCAGCTGTCTCCGAGGAAGCTATTTCATCTCCGAGAAATTCAGATACTCCGGAAATTAAAATTTCAAAGATCTGCGGCGTGAAAAAAAAAGAGAGTGTGGGAGAAAAAAAATCAATGGAGGCAGATCAATGCTCATAGAAATTTCATGAACTTTGAACCGATACAGGCATGATGATGAGAAAGAGAGAGAGGGGGCCGCTCGAGCCACCGATAAAGTGTCGACAGGACAAGAGAAGCCCACTCTCACGATCTAGGCTGTTCATATTTTATTTCCCTGACAGAAATTACATTTCAAGTCTATTTCTGTAACAAGGAAGGTTAAAAAAGACCCCCACCCCTTCCATTTCTCTTTTCCTCCTCCTTTTGTCAGCATTCTCCATCCATGTGACTCACCTCGGGCGGATCTGACTCAAACGCAGCGCTTTAACGGCTCGCCGATATCAAATCGAATCGGGTCGCCGATAGCAGACGCAAATTAATATTGTAAAATGAAGATCGATGCATGGATGAAGGGGAGGGGGGGGATCGATGGGCGCTAAATTATTGCTGCGTTCCGTCCTCATTCGAGATGAGTTGTGTTTTCCTTGGCCGGTCAATACTTTGCGGCTTCTCTCATTAATCTATAAATAAATTTGGCGATGAATGTGGTGCTCGGGTTAGGCCCGGGTCAGAGGGCTGCGAACGGGAAGATGTTTGGGAACGAGAGAGCGCCCCATCCATCAGAAACGAGTGCTGGCCACTGGAGCATGACTAATTTCTCTGACTTAGTGAGGACAAACCTATTTAAAGCTGCCAGAGGTAAAAAAAATGGACCGAGCCAAAATAGCAACCAGCAGGGCCAATTATACCCAAATCACCCCAGTGCAACTCTCTTTAAGGAGAGAGGGTTCATTCGACCCTTCCAGCACATGCAGAGGTTGACTGAATCTTTTTTGGACCGCTGCTTATTATAGAGTTGTAGCTTGTCACAATATTGCGTTAAAATATCACCACAATCCCCAACGGTGTGACATTGCTCACAATAATGGCGCGCTCCTCTCTGAAGTAATAATATTTCTCAAAGAACTGTCTGAGAAGAAAAATTCTCATCTGCTGAGAAGGACTCAGTTCTTGGTTCTAGTTATTAGTGAGCAGTTCCCCAGTACACTTGTATCATTAGACGAGAGCACGATAGTGAGGGTCCATCTGTTTTTGCCTATTCGTTTTCTCCATAGACGTTTCCATTAAAAAAGTAGAAAACATGATTACAATTAAATTAAAACACAATAAATAAATATATAGATATATATAGATATAAATAGATGGGTATACAGATCGATATAGTATTATTTAAAAAATATGTAATGCAAAATATGATCATTTTGTCTTCTTAAACTGTTGTGTAAAAATAAAATAAAATTTTATATATTTATATATATTATAGATAGATATACAGTATTTTTTTAAATATGTGATATAACATGATAATTTTATCTTCTAAACTGTTGTGTAAAAATACAATTATAATAAAATATATAAAATTAAATAAAACACAATTATAAATGTATTTTACATTTTTATTTTTAAAAAGTATATAAAATATGATCATTTTGTCATATATGCAGTATTATTTTTAAAACATGTGAAATAAAATATGATCATTTTGTCTTCTAAACTGTTGTGTAAAAAAAAAAATGAAATAAAACAATTCTATCTATCTATCTATCTATCTATTGTATTAGCTTTAAATTATGTGACATAAAATATGATAATTTTGTCTCGTGCAAAAATTTAATTAAATTAAAATTAAATTAAACACAATAATATATACAGTATTATATATATATATATATATATATATATATATATATATATATATATATATATATATATACACGTTAATAGTTTTAAAATATAATACTTTTCTGTCAAATCAAAATAAAATAAAAAAATAAAATAAAATAACAAATTAATAAATAATTAATCAGTGTGAATTCTGATCCAAAAAAGTTTCTCAATTTGAGAATCTGTTCTTCTTTTGCTTCAGCATCTTTGATTCAAATATCAAATTTGATTAATTTTGAATCAGAATCTTTGCTGTGAATGTGAATATGAATCACATAAGGCTTCTTAAACTCTTCAAAGCTTTCAAAGAAGGCTTTCTAAGGTCAACATTCAAAGTTAGTCTTGACAAACTTTGCTTTTCTAATTAAAAATTTCTTTGATTTTCAAGTTCTTCTTCCTAAATTCAGTAAATGAAGTAGATAGAATTCTCAATTTAGCTGCAATCCTGCTTCTAATTGTAAATGTAACAAAATTTCTCAACAGTATATATGAATGGATCTTCTCTATTATGTGTGGAACGCAGCTTATTGTACTTGATGCAGTGAACATGATGGAGACGGAGAGGAAAACAAGTCCTGGACTGGGTTCAAACACCTCTGTTTACATTTCCTCCCTGCTACTGATTACTTCTGGTACTGAGTGTGTGCGTTTGCATATGTGTGTGCGTCCGCGGTCCTATCAGATACAGCTCGTGCTCAGCGAGGCCAAAGGCAGTGGGTGGGGACGAGTGTCTGATGGACAGATAGCCCAGTGCAAACGGCTGGCTGATAATTCGCTGATATGCCGTTTCATGTGCCACCGTTTAGGTTTGTTTACCATCTTTCCTGTTTCCAACCGCCCCCTCCCCATCTGCTTACAAAGACCCCACTAGAAGATCGTCCTCTTGGAGCGGTAATAGACTTCCTCGAGAAGCGGACGAGCCTTTTGAAGTGCGACTGCAGAACTATAAGGGAGGTGAATGAGAAAAATCCACTCTTTACAATTTTAAACGCTTGCGTCAGAGGTTAATTGCCCCTAAATGTCAGTAATTAGTCTAATGAAGACCTGCGTTTGGTTCCATGCTGGCGTGCGTGCGTGCCAGGATCTAGACGGGCACGGATGCGGGCCGAGTGAGTGAAGGGGCGAGATGACCCCTTTGTCCTTTCGCGCTATGATAAATGACCGTCTCCTCCTCTGTGCGTTTTGTCAGTTTCGGCGCAGTTGAGTCGATACCTTCACCTTGACAAGGAAACTTTGTGATTTATCAGGGCCGCCGGCCAATCAACAGGCCGGGAGCTCGGAGCCCTTGGAGAGCCCGAGAGCACGCTGTGGTCAAAGTCTCGGGGAGCCGAATGGGGCGACGTTGTCACCGGCGTGACAGACAAATGAGTCTCGTTAGAAGTGGCCAAAAAAGCGAGAAACGGAGGGGGAAAAAGCGAGAAATAGGAAGCCAAAAAAACACTTGACTCGTACTAATAACACAACGAGTCCAGAGCGGTCACGGTGGGTTAAAAGACGGAGCACCCTGTCACGCCGCAGGTTTGGAAATTAGCAAATAATGTTCCCGAGTCCTGATAAATGTCTGACAGGCCTCCCTCGCAAATCATTTTTTAACATTTTGATGCATGTCCACAATCCCATCGGAGGAAAGGAAAAGTTTACTGGCCCTCGAATGTGCCGTGACAAATGAAGGCCGCTAAGTGTACGATTTCTGTATGAAGTATAGTTCATTTTCGCCAATTCTGGTAAATGGGTGTCACTGATTAGGACAAATAGTCTGGAAGGGTGATAGCTCCTGCCGTACGTCTCTATTCCTCTCACTCCTTCTCTCCCCGGCCTCCAGTGGAGCGTTAAGGCCGTGGTCACCAGTGACCATGCCTAAATAGAAAGCAATAGCTTTGATGCAATTAGAGTCCGACGTTGAGCTTTATTTATGGCTGGTGTCATTGTTCGGAATCGTTTGTAAAAGCGCTCAGGAGGCCTGCCTCCGTTAAAGCGTCTATTAGAGCTGGAGTGCTCACATACGTATATATATCTTAATTTATATCTCTCACTTTCTCCTTGTTAGAAGCCAAAGGAGATCATCGCTGCCTCCAAATTTGGGTCATACAGACGGACAGAATGTGTTTCCACGCACACTCTGTCATTCCAATTTTGTTGATAGGGATGTACCAGCTTATATTTGAGGTACTTTTGAGACAGAGTCTCCCAAAAAGGCTCTGTGACAAAGAAGAAACAGGCAATTCTGACAGCAGCTTAAGGCAAAATTCAAAACCACTTTGTATCGTCTATAAAAAAGAGATATATATTTATATTTACATTTTTTATTTCATTGTGTACGTAAATATATGAAATACATCAAAAAAAAAAAAGTATAAACAAATGCATAAATAAAAACTAAAAAATGCATTACATTATATTTAAAGTCATGTTTTATTTTAATATATAACCATATTTTAGAATTATTATTATTACAAATATATATGTCCTGGCCCATAGAAAATGCATCAACACAAGAAAATATAAATAAATAAAATAAGAAATAATAATACAATTAAGTAAAACACAATAATATATATATATATATATATATATATATATATATATATATATATATATACATACATACACACACACACAGAGTATTATTTTTAAAATATGTGATATAAAATATGATAATTTTTGCTGCTAAACTGTTGTGTAAAAATAAAATGAAATAATAAAATGAAATACAATTAAATAAAACAATTATATATATATACAGTATTCTTTTTATAAAATAAAAAATGATACAAAATAAAATATAAAATGTATATGATAATATGATAATTTTGTCTTCTAAACTGTAGTTTAAAAATTAAAATAAAATAAAATAAAATAAAATAAAATTCATGAGTGGGCATTCTGATTAAAAAAAAAATTCAATTTGGGAGTCTGTCCTTTTGCTTCAGCATCTTTGATTCAAATATCAAATTTGATTCATTCTGAATCACAATCTTTGATGTGAATGTGAATCTGAATCAAATAAGGCTTTTTAAACTTTTCAAAGCTTTCAAATAAGGCTCTCTAAGGTCAACATTCAAGGTTTGCTTTTTTAATTAAAAATTAATTAATCAATTAAATTAAAAAAAATAAAATATATATATTTAAAGTTATGTTTTATTTTTTAATATATAATCATATTTTAGAATTATTATTATTATTATTATTAAATTACAAATATATATATGTCCTGGCCCATAGAAAATGCATCAACACAAGAAAAAACGGCACTCATCAAGCCATTTCATGAGGAATTTAAAGCGAACATCTGGATGGGCTTTTTAAAATAGCCAGATCAGCTAAAGAGAGCATTTGCGAGTTGAGAGCTATTGGCAAAGGGACAAACACAGCCGTCCTGCTTTGATTTTTTTCCCCCTTTTTTTTATGGACCCTTCTGACAAGCTGTTCCATGCCAGACCTGATCAATGGATAACCAATACAGGTATCAGATGGCGCAGCGGTGGCCTTGTGTTAACAAAAGACACGATCGTACAAACATACAAGGTTAAATCTGAAAAAAAAAATAACAGAACACACAGTTCTTTGAAGGATACAAAGGGATGCAGACTCAATAAACCACTGCAGTGTTTCCTTTTAAATGAAGACGCTAAGAGCCTGAAGCTGTAAATAGCCCTAACACACACACACAGACACATATGCGGTAGATCTGAGTGTTAATGGACGGCTATTGAATAACACATTGTTTTAGGCCCAGTTCTGGCAGCTCATAAACTACCGAGACCCTCTCGCGTGTTTGCGTAACCTTACGGGATGC
Source organism: Cirrhinus mrigala (assembly GCA_036247105.1). NCBI lineage: Eukaryota > Metazoa > Chordata > Actinopteri > Cypriniformes > Cyprinidae > Cirrhinus > Cirrhinus mrigala. Next base: position 4,494,635 of record CM070018.1, read on the forward strand.
CGACATCCCATCACAGGCCCTCTTTAATGTCCCCAGGTCTTGGTGGATCTCTGCGGCGTGTTTAATTTCACTGCTGTTTAGCTGTGTCAAAGCGAGAGGCGTTGGAGAGTACCGGAGGACATTAGGAGCCGCTTTCAGAGTCTGAGCAGAGTAATTTGTTTAAAGAGCATTGACCTCTGAGACAGGCGGCTTGTGTTGGCCGTGATGGAGGAGAATTATCGACTCTTAAAGTAGCACGGCACTCTGACAGGCGATTGCCGCCACATCCGAGCGAACACGAAGGACCTTTTACAACACCTTCAGCACTGACACCATCGCAGGGCGATGAAGCTTTCTGGGGGAATCTCACAAAAAGATTCACCCAATGCATCTCAATAGATATACATTTAAATAAACTTCCTAAATATGCATTTAAATAAGCTATTTCAAGCACAGTAAATGGTGAAATCACATCATGCATCACTCAACAGATGGTTGCTGTAAGCTAGTAATGATAAAGCCCGTATCTGAATGTACTACGCCCCTGCAAAAGGAGGCCACAGCACTGTATGTAATTGGCCGTGATGTATCAGATGAGAGCGAGGGTGTGTCTGACTCAGAAACAAGAGGGTGGTCAGCATGAAATGTTGTAACGCCCAAGAAAAACACTGTTTGTACCTTTTTTTCTTAATGACTTTGTAAAATATCCAGCCTTCACACAATTTAATATACACAAATAGAGAGTGAGAGCGAGAGAGAGAGAGAGAGAGAGAGAGAGTGAAGGCTTTTAGCATTTCCAGTTCAAAGCATCTGTTTATGAACTAATTACAGGCATAAACTCAGGCAATTTGTTTCGATCGATAGCACTTACAAGTGTTTAAGAAGTGAAAATAGGAGAAGAGAAGAAAAAGCATAACGAACAAAGTAAAGAAAATAATCATAATTACAACAACTGTTTTTGATATAGTCACATATTTAAGAACATTCATTAATAAATATGCTTTGAAGGGGAATTTAATTGACTTGAAATGTCAACCAGTTTGATTAAGCCTTATAGTAGCATAAACTGAATCCAGTCTAGTGTGTGTGTGTGTGTGTGTGAGTGTGTGTTAGTGTGTAAGTGTGTGTGTTCTGATTTGCCTGTCATTTGTGACCTCAGAGAGGGAGGTGAGGCATTATGGGGATTGGAGTTCAGAAGATGAGAGGGACGGGGCGTGTAGTCTGTGACTTCCCTTCTTTAATTCGAGGGGATAATTAACTAAGTCCTCAAAATCTCTGCCAGTAATTATATCTCCTCACTGATGAGCAGGAACAAGGATCAGTGAGGGAAAACAAACAACAAACATCTCATGAAGACAGGGGAAGCTGGGGGTGACAGACGCTGGTTTGTCTTCTATAATGGCCTCCAGTAAACTTTGAGAAGGCAATATAATTATACAGTATAAACGTCTATATATATACTGTATATATAAACTGAATTCATAGCCCTTAATGCATAAACTGTTAACATGTATAGACAGACAGACAGATAGATAGATAGATAGCATGTGTGTAGTCACAAATTAATATAACTTTCAGAATCTTTAGATTTAGAATCTTTGTTTTGTGTTTTTTTTTTTTTTCACATTTTGAATTTGAAACAAATTTGAAATTTCAAATCTGAACAAAAGATTCTAAATCAAAAGATGCCAAATTTTGAATCCTTTTAAATCAGAATTTTTCCAGTTCAGCAATTGTTTAAAAAAAGAAATTGGCAGTTAATTAACTATATTATTATTATTTTTATTTTTTTTTTTACATTTATAATGATTTATACACTAAACAATTATTGCAGTAATTAAATATTTGACATCGCTAATGAACTTAAAATTGGTTCAAATCTAATCAAATCTAAAACACAAGACATGATGGTGCTTTGGAAGCTTGTCTGTTTTTTTTTTTTTTTTAAAAAGGTTGCATGTTTAGTTATTGACTGACTGGGCGGCAAAGCAGCTGTTTTGGTTTTGGACACAGCCCAAGTTTTACTATAGTCGGAAACTATGGTTACCACAGTCATTTTTTGTTAGGGCTGATGACGCACACGTTCGTCAAAACATTATAATGTGTGCTGAATTTGACACAGACTCCCTATTTTGTGCTTATTAGCATTAGCACATGTTTGGTCCCTGAGTCTCTGTGGCTTTAACGATGGCAGACATTAATGTCTGAGCAGGTCTGGTATTAGCCGGCCCCGTGTTCTCGGGTTTCATTATCGCAGGGGCTCGTTGGCCTCTGCCCTGCCCCTGCTGAGAGGGTTAAATGTGGGAGGGAGAATCGGCCCGTAGCCTCTGTGGGGCTGAGATGGGGAACAGCTGCCTGGGGGGACCGGGGCCCCTTCCTCACCTCCCTCTCTCTGTCATTTTCTCTCTCTCCCTCTCTCTCTCGGCCTTGACATTCCTGAGTGTGAGAGTAATTCCTGATGATTATCTCATTGTCCTACTCAATTTGGGATCAGACACACTGCTTCCAGGTCAAACACGGTGTGACCGTGTAACCTCCAGTATCAGCTGTACCGAGGGAGAGATTACACTCATCTAAGACCACGTAAAAACACCAATCGGCCCAAAAACCACACAAAGCACAACCTTGTGAGCTGGTCACACATAGGTACGCACACATGAGCAACCTGGGCGACAAGAAACACTAGTGTTTTTGTCCAAAGCGGTGCAGGAGAAAGGGTTCGGAGATGTGTTGTCAGGGTTTGAGATTAACTGGAGTTGGCAGCTGCCCCCAACTCCATTGCCCTGCCTTAGATGGAGGAGATATTGGGTTACAGAGGCATGCATCCCACACCGGATGGGGTTCAGCAATTCAGGATGGAGCCAAAGATGTGAGAGAACCAACTGCGACTCACCTGTATACACAAATCGCCCCGGTGCACCTTTGCAGAACTGCTTGGACTTGTAGGACAAGGTGACCTCTACGACGCCAGGGATGTGTCTTGGAGGGGTCTGCACTCGGATGGCATGGGGCGTAATGAGCTGTGGGAGACAACAGGGATGGGTGGTTAGGACCATGCTGGCATCCAATGAAAACATTTAATCAAAGAGCACCGGTACTTCTCTAATTGTCAAGTAGACTGTTAGGTAGAAACAATATCCTTCCAAACATTACAACATACTTCAAAAATGGAAATTTCACCATATTTCTTTTTGTGTGAGGGTTTCTGCTTACATAGAGCTCAGAAATAGGGCATTACCAGACAGTGGGCAAACTTGGTTAGGACCATGCCAGTTGTTGCATAGATTCAGATGCCGGAGTGGTACATTAACATGTCAAGCAGAAGGCATTCAAAACCGAACTGCAAACTTTCTTCGTTTTTTTTTTTTCTCCTCGCTTCAGAGTTAACGTCAGCAAACAGACCTTGGATTACACTGAGCCAAGGAAAGGCCAAGGGGCAGGAGTCCTGCTAAAATCACCTCCATATGTCTTTCCTTCACTGTTTTCCTTGCTTTCCCTGGCTCGTTTTTCCCCCTCTGAGATATTTCACCCCTAATTGTTCAATTGTTTTGCAAGACCTCACGGTTCGGCAAGGAACGCGGCGGAGGCCTCTGTGGACTTATTGTGGGGCTGTTTAGCATGCAGTTTGTTTATCTAACTCCTTATCTGCTCTTGTGATTAAACTAGGAAAAGAAAAATAATAAAATAAAATCGAATAAACAAACGCTGATTGGCTCGTTGAGGCTCCAACCGGCAAATATATGCCAGACAGCTTTATCAACTCATAAAGGAACACACTAACCTGAAGTCTTTATTAGCTCCGAACTAATTACGACGCAGCTTCGGCATCCCTTTAGTTCACTCTTATTTATATGTTTATGTGGCGTGAAATGAACAAAAAGTAAATGTAAAGAGACAATAAACGGACGCCAGCGTAATTGCATTACACCGGCAGAAGCAGGGCTTCATAAACTGTGTATAATCACAGTTTTCACGTAATCACTTTTTATAGAATCTAATGAAGTTCATTAGAAGGCTGTTACAGAAACAAATGGCTGGGCAAATATCTCATGCACAATAAAATGGTTTTTACGCCAAAGACTTACCTCACTCCATACTAGCATGGTGCCAAACACGACCTGCAGTCCATCGAAGAAGTTATCGCCAATGATGATGACCGTGGCTCCTCCAGTGGTCCAGCCTTCACTGGGGCTAATGGCCTTTATGCACGGGGTAGCTGCTTATAACAGGACAAAAAAACACAACTATCAGGATCCCGCTTTTGTACGGCACACGCCAGCCACATGCAGATCATTCTCACGCTGAGGATAATGAAACCCTGAAGTAAACAAAGCATGAATGATTTGGGCCACGTAAGACAAAAGGCCTGCGTCGTACATCAACCCTTCTGTGTAGAAATCAGCCATTAAACTGTTCGCTAACACAATGAGTGGGAAAAGAAAACATCGACTGATGCGCCTAGCGCCCGTCTAGCAGATAAACCACAGTACGGATACGCTAGACCGAACGCGGCCGTTACTGATGATTAAGCACTGTGCACGCTAGGACCGTCGATTTATCTGTCTGGCTTTCACAGATCTGAGATCAGTCAATCAAAAGGTTGTGGAGCAAAGCACGGGCGGTGAGCGCAAAAAAGCGGGGTTTCGATTTTTCATGCACCCGCTAATTGGGTCGAGCCTTTTCATCCACAAAACTTCGCCTTTGGTTTAAAAACTTCCAACTTTCTCCTCAATTCCAACCCTTTATCTCCCTGCTTCTCTTATCTTTTGGTAATGAGTACTTTTTGGAGTCTTTAAAATCTGATTTGAAAGAAGACGAGGTGGGATTTGTCGATTTAAATGGCGACGTACACGTGTTCTTAAATGAGAAAATGAGGCCGTGGCTCTGACCCCGCCTTTGTCGTGAAGTTAGCCAATGGCTCATTAGCATACATTATTGTAGTGCCCCCCTCCACCCCCGTGGAGTCGAGAGGTGCTATCACAGTTGTAAGCGGTCGGAGGCCCAGGGCGACTCGACCCCCCGTTAACATCTTAGCGCCGCGCGCTTTGATCAGCTTTTCCTCTTTACTCTGTTGACTCTGTTCCGCCACCCCCTCCAAAGCACCTTTTGAATGCGAACTCCCGTGCAAAGAGAGCACGGATACAACAACGTGCCGCTAATACCGTCCAACAATTCAACCGCAACAGTAGCCCTTCACCTTGAGCTGTTTTCATTTTATTTTACAGCTTTCCCTTCCCACTCCCTTCATTTCTTTTCCAGGGAAAAAAACAATGGCATTGTGCTTTTAGATTTTAAGGTCTCAGGGAGGTTATTAATAATGCACAGAAAATGGTTGGCCTCTTTGGAAACCCTCTCAGCTTAGAATCTCTCCCCTCCATTAAAAGTGTCTGACATCATTTTCATCAGCCCACAGACTCTGACATCATTTTATCACCAAAAAATATTCAATACGCCACTTACGCCAATACTAATGCTGCTCTCGCAGTTTTAATGATTTTAATACACCTATGTATTATCTATTATAAATATTTAAAATGTATACAAATAAAACTATATTTAAAATATATTGTATTATAAAAAATTATATATTATATATATTTTAAATTATTATTAATTTAATTAGATTTTTTTTAAATAATTTAAAAATAATAATAGGAGACCCTAAAGTCTCTATGATAGTCTAGTCCCTGTATGAGACTTATTTGCCCGTTTAATACTTCACAGAAGTCGTATCACTGGTCTGGTTCCCGAATTTAATGCTTAAGGTTAGAAGTTTGTTCATGTACTTCTTAAGCTCCACTAATAATGCAATAAATGATATATTTATGACCGTTACATGAGGTAAACCTGCAGGGTTAAGCCCTCATGTGTGCAGGTCTTTCTCTCTCCTGCCTCTCTGCTGTTCTAGCAGCCCTAGTTAATCAACATTAGGTATTGTTGTGTAGAACAGCCCAGACAAGGCAGCTCTCTTTGTTTGCCTTAATGTTGGACTAGTGGAGGTTATATTTACTCATTCCTCTCAGCTCCCAGAGCACCAGAAGCCCTGAGCTCGCTCACACACACACACACACACACACACACACACAAGGAGCTTGCCCTTAACTAGAGCTGTTGACTTCATGCTAATAAGTTCATACAAATTTTCATTTCTGAGGCTTGGGAATGACATTTGCTTTTCTTAATTGCAGGCAGAGCGTTTGAAAGAGGATCAAGTCTCCAAAGACAGACACGACTCCTCATAGGGACTGACCTTCATCAGCGCAACCAATTATAGCAAATCATTCACCAAAAATTACAGTAAACAAATTTACTTTGTGTAGGTGAGCAGAAGGAAAGGAGTGCGTGCACGTGAGCGCGTCTGCGCGTGTGCGAGGTGAGAACGGGCCCACGAGAGGGGCAGTCTGGCAGCTGTGGCCTGAGATCACCACGCATTGCCTCGGAATTCGCAACGCTCCCCCCCGCCATCCCAGAGAAAGGGCTGCCAGACCTCTCGCCCCTCCGCCGCGGAGCATTTGCATACATTCTACGTGAATATAGAGAGGGAACATGTGTTGAATGGGAAGCATAAAGGAGTGAATTACACAGCCTGTGTTCGTCAGCTAATGATATACGTGCGAAATGCACTCAAGCGGATGATGGAAATTGGAGAAAGCAGACATGGTCTATGGCGGCCCGGAGAGGCCAAGTTCAACACTTCACTAGGAAGTGACGGGCAGGAACGTGTTTTAGCATGGGAGAACAATTTAGCAGGGGATGTAGTTGGGTCTGAGTTCGAAATAGAAAATTATAATAGAACGCATTTACAAAATTTTTAATTTTTTAACTAATAATATAATTATATTAAACATAAAACATAAAAGTATATTTATATGATATTCATATAATTCATATTTATATTAGCGCTGTCAAATGATTAATCGCGATTAATCGCATCCAAAATAAAGGTTTTTGTTTACATAATATATTTGTGCATACTGTCTATATTTATTATGTATATATAAATATACACACAGTATATATTTTGAAAATATTTACATGTATTTACATGTATACATTTATATTTATCTAATTGACATTATATATAAATATTTTTGATTAACATAACATTCTTCTTAAATATAAAAATGCTTGTGTTTGTATATTTATATATACATAAATATATACAGTACTCACACATATATTATGTAAACAACTTTTATTTTGGATGCGATTAATCGCAATTAATCGTTTGACAACGCTTATTTATGTTAATATTATTTATTTGAAATATTTATATTTAAATATTTAATAAATATGATATTAAAAAACATATTCTTTAGGATTTGAAAGTGCAACAATATTATTTAATATTTAATATCATATTTAAAAGTATGATATTATCTTTTTCAAAAAATACTGCATTTTTACACAAACATAATTTAAAAACTGCAAAATAACTATTTATTTACAAGATAATAATCGGATGCCACTAATATGTAACATTATGAGATTTTTTAAAAATAAGTTGCATGATGATCATCATTTTACCTAATATTTTTTAAAAATAGTGTGCAGTACATGTGCATTTTGTTAGACTATGAATTAATAAAATGTGGTATAAAAGTTCATAATAAAGTAAAGACGAATGCTAAATTAATAAATTAGTATTGCAAGAAGGAATCTGCATGCATTCAGGATGTATAAATGTATTTAATCATTATGTGGTAGTTCCTTACGCTCAGCAAAATCGCTGGCTTTGTTTCGACGGGCTTCCTCTGGCTGAAGTGGACGGTCAACTAGCAAGTGTGTGTGTGTGTTTTCCCGTGTGTATTGTTTACAGAACACCACGGCGTCTTGGTGTGAAGCTTTAATCAGACTTGAGTCGTCTTCCATGGCAACATGGCGGCCGGCGTGTTTGTCACCTTCTTCGCCGCACTCCCCAATATTGAGGCACTCTAACAGGTCCCATCCTGCCTGCTGCAACCTTCCTTTGTTCCAGCGCGTAAAATGTCTTGTAATTGTGCAGGGGATGTCCAGATGGCAGGCTGATCCCGGCGCTGATGGGATTAGAGCTCTTACCTCACGTCGGCCCATCTGTCCTCTCTAACTGGCTACGGCCTCACAGACGCCGACCGCTCGTCTTTATTGCATAAACCTAACAACATTACCGCCACTTGGTATGCAAATCAACCCGGAGCTGTAGGCCCAGACCGGAGGGGGTGCGTGCGCCGCAAGAGAGACTTTCTTTTGCTCGCACTAAACGTCTTCCTCCTCTTTTCTGTCTTGCGCATCGCTATAATCGCAGAACGCTAGGCGGTTTCCAAATCTGGGAATATGTGCTTTTGGATGTGGGAGGGGGGTGGTCGATTGTGTATGTTGTGTCTGGCTATGTGCAGATGGGGCTGTTTTGGATGCGAGCGAGCGAGCGCGCTCGCGCACGTTCGCGCCTGTGTGAATTCGTACATATGTTTCTGCGTGGCGTATCTAAATGGCGCTAATGCAAAAGAAACCCTCCTATAGTGTGCGCTCGCCTCTTTCTCCTCCCCCAGGTTTCATTCTCCAGCTGTAAATAATGAAAGGGGCTCATGTGCTCGGAGAGCACGGCAACGGTGAGGGTCCGCTGGGCCATGCGAGAGGGAATTACTTTAAGTTGAAGATCAGAAGGCAGAGTAAATTCACTGTCCGGGAAAATTCGCCTGAATTAGATGATTAGATAAAAGTGTGAGAGGAAAGGAGAAACGGTGGGACCTCCCCGTGGCCGCTGCTTTCGAGCTCTCTCGGCTTGCGTTTATCACTTTCAAGAATGTGTTTCTAATCTAAACCACCCCTGGTATCTGCGGCGCAGGCCCGGACTTGACCGTAAATATGGATGAATTTATATTTTACGACTATATATCCTGTACATGTGTGCTAGGAGCACTTCTAGACCAGAATGGAAAGAGATGACAGGTTGAACCTTTCTCGAGTTTCCTTCTCGGCCGGAATGATAAGTCTTAAACGTTCTCCAGAGTTTAAAGAAGTGATTAAACGCCAAGTTCGGCAACTGTCAGATGCTAGGAAACTCTTTCTTTCCGTTTTAACGGCCCCCCGGTTGCCCTTAAAGGGCCAGATATTAGATAGGTAGCTGTAATATTCACTACGGCCCAAATTTGCCATCAGGGGCGGGTGAAACAGCAGGTAACTAAGTGGTGAGAGCGCGCGCCTGCGTGGCCGGTGGGTGTTTAAGGAGGAGGTGAGCTTTTAAAACAGTCGGAAATTTAAAAGAGTTGTCAGGAATATCGCCACCACTTGTTATGGTGCTGTCAGAATTCACCGCGAGAGGGAACGGGTTCATTCGCTGAATATCGCATGCGAAAGTTTTGATGGAAACGATAAAATCACAAATTATGAACTTCTCCTCATCTTCTCCAAAGCATAATAAAACCACTGAAATCTGAACTATACGACGGTTGTAAACAGTAATGGAAGCTTAGGAAAAGATTCACAATGAAAAAGGGCTCCGCAAGCCGGTCTTTGATGAAGGATAGCCTCGGCAGTGTTTGGGTTGGGCCGTGTTTTTTCTTTCTTTCTCCCTCTCGGTCTCACGGGACTCCGGCAGACGAGGGGAGAGGCCTCAACCTTCTTAATTGCTCTCCTAATTAAAGGCGGTTGCTAAGGAAAACACACCTACTATCAAGCAACTACAGCAGAGAGACAAACAATACGTCAGCATACCAAACACTCGAGCGCTCAGGGCACAAACGTTCAATTACGCTACTTCTGTACAGCGTTTCGCCGACGTGAATGCGAGAAGCCGAGAAATAGAAAACAAATATTTTTGCTGGGTTTTTTGTCTCACACGAGCAGGGATTTGATGCGATTTCTCTTGCATCATTAAATATTACTGGCGCTTCGGTTGATATGGTAATTACGGACTGATTAAGACAAAGAAAATACTAATGTTGTGTTTTTAAATGAGCAGAGATTATGTTCTGTTTTAATGCTTAGCCCAGAGATTTGAGTACTGAAGTAGAGCGATCAAAACCAGCTCAGTCTAACAAAGCAGCAAAATCTGAATTTTACCATCCAGTGATTTGCTTTATACCTTTGAGAAGTGAAAACTCACTGTGTAAAGGTAAAGTGTAATGAAATCAGTGCATTTTCTGTACTGAATTATATTCAAATTAACCAAAATATTTCACATTAATGTGATTATTAAATATTTTGCATGCACTGATTTGCATGCAGACTTTAAAAAAACGTGGCCCAAAATCATTCATATAAGTAGCAAAAACTGCAAAGAATAACAATAATAACAATAAAAATAGTAATCTAATCTAAAAAGTTCTGAAAGAACTATTTAGTGAAGAAAGCATGAATATTCTCTAAAAGATGAACTAGCCATGTTTCTTCTAAAGCTTCACTACTATGTTTTGTGGATGGACGAGAAAAGGCGGATGTGGATGACTAAAAGAATGTGAGCTAAAAATGAGAAAAAGGGAAAAGGGAAAGGCAGGAAAACAGAAGGAGAAAGTGAGAAAAGCTCGGCAAATAATAGTGTTATGGGAAATGTGCCTACCATTCTCCAGATAAGGAGTGGCCGTACCTTCTGAGGGGTCTAGGCGGCGGGCTCTTCTGCCGTGTTTTGAGTTGTTGTGGACAAACATGTTGTCCGACACGGCCAACACGTGACCGTCCACATTAACCGTTGTCGATACAACGACCTGTGAAGAAAAAGTAAAGATTGTTTGAAGGCATGTTCCATCTTTAAATTGGGCCTTGTGTGAAGAAATGTGAAGAAAATATATATATATATATATATATATATATATATATATATATATATATATATATATATATATATATATATATGTGTGTGTGTGTGTGTGTGTGTGTGTGTAAATTTATTTAATATATGTACATAACATTTTCTTAAATACATAAATACGTGTGTGTATTTATATATACATAATGTATATACACAGTACACACACATATATTATGTCCACAAATCTTTTATTTCAGAAGTGATTAATCTCAATTAATCGTTTCCCAGCACTAAGTATTATAAACTAACAAATAGCATCCTTTCAAATAATGAAAACTAGCATGTACAATAGTTCAAATTTAGTGTGAAAATATTAAAATATTAATACACTGATTCACATTAAAATCTTTATTTATTAACTTAATTAATTTTTCAGCATCCAACAGATAAATGAATAAAATTCAAATTTTCATTTTAAAGAAAATTAAAATGCTCATAAATTAACCTTTTAACTGTCACCTGTCTCCTCAGAGAAGTTTACTTCACTATATTACAATTAAATCCTAATGTAATCATGACAAACTATATATAGTTGAAAAGGTTTAAGACTCCTAAATAGATATTTTACCACTGTTTTTTGTTACAAATTACATAGGAACAGTAATAGATTAATTTATGACAAGAGTGCACCTCAAAAATCTACATCATAAAAGTAGTTATGATCTTTGTCACCAAAAGTATTTTTTAGAAATTATCATGTTTTAGAAATGATCATAAATTATATATCAGTTGAAAGTTTAAAACCTCAAAATTCATTCTTTGGAACCCATTTTAAAATCTGACATTGCATTACCATGGAAATGGTACTTCAAAATCATAGAAAATGTATTTGTTCAGGAATTATATCAATTTCGAGTTTGGATAGTGCACTTTCACATCAATGTTCAAAAATGGGGGTGACAGTTAAAGGGTTAAAATAAAGAAATATTATATTTTGAGTTTGGTATGATAGAGTTGGTAGAAATCCATTATTTCACATTAAAATGTTGCATGTTTTTCTTGCCAAAAATACAAACACACTCAACTTAGACTTCAACTAAATGAATCATTTGGCATCCAAAAAATATCAGGCCTGTTTTTGACCAGAGGCCTTTCTGAGTACTTAAAGGCCAGAGAAACAAGAAGGACACTTCTGAGGGCTTCTGCGGGGTCTTTATCAGAAACCGAGGCTCTTTTTTCAGCTTCCTCTTTGTTGTGGGTCTTATTTGCGAGAAAACGAACACAAAAAGCCTTTTTGGCCCGTGGTGTCGACTCAACATGAGAGCAGGTCTCAGTACAGTTAGCGGATGAACCCGGCGCGCCTCTGATCAGTGGGGTCCTTTGGACACGGACGCGCACGCGCCACACACACCGCGTTCCCGGCTTTGTTTGTTTGACTTCTCTCCTCCGTACCAGCGAGGCTTTATTTTGAATGCTGACAAGCGTGCGACCACTCCACACCTTCGAAACAATAACCGCAAACACATTTGCCTCGCTAAGCGCTGGAGCTTGAACCTGTGCCCATTGTTTATTTTCCAAGCCAAGCAGGAGGGAGCGAAACAAGGGAAAAGTTGCTCGCTTTTGCAGTCTTACTAGGTTTGGTGGAACTACTCCCCGCGGGCTTCACATTATTAAAACAATAAGTTATATCACTATAATCTGAAAAAAGAGTTTGTTTTCACACCTTAAACAACGAAAGATGACTCGCACGGTTCAATACGCTTTGTGTAAGCTGGCACGCCGTCTGACTGCTAATGACCCAACCTGAATTCAAACAGGCTACTGTTAGCTACGGCTCAAACCTGCTTAGAAACTTCCAAATAACTCGTGCACGTATTCGACACATTGTACTTTTACAAATATGGAGTGCACTAATTCTGAGTGTCAAACACAGAATCAGATTCGCTTAATGAAGGTGAAAATTGTTTAACATTGTGTCTTATTCTGGCCCTCGGTCGCAATAGGTCGTTTATTTCTTTCTCCAAACCAAGCGCTGAGCAGAAACCGACTCTATATAAAGCGCATTTAATTTCTCATTTGAAGAATATAATTAACCTTTGTAAGAAGGAGAGCCTCTTTTTTCCTATTTAAAGGAGACACTTGGGCGGTTACATGAGTGCGCGTGTTAGATAAAGGACGAGAGGCTTGTCTGGGAAGAACTAGCCAAGCCCTTGTCAATCAAAGAAAGGCCTCCATTTTGAAGCGCCGTGGCTTTTTTCTCACAAAAGGCTACAATTAGTGTTTAATCTGCCACTTAAGGTGAACAGAAATAAGCGGAGAGTCTCTCATCTGCTCCGTCATCCATTAGCAGCCACTCAAACGCAGCCTCCGGCCCACAGATCGCTAGCTCACCCCATTACATTGATCTATAGATTTATTGATTAGCTGTTTTATCTTATTAGTCACAGCTTGAGGAAGGGTCGTGATGGAGAAGGGTGGCAGATCCTCAAAAGAAAAAAGAGAATTTGAGAAGAGCCCCTCTGGTAGCAGAAGAGGGGGTTTTCTTTGTTTTTGTTGATCTGTTTACTAAAGAGGGCTGCCCATACAGTTGCATTGAGAGAATGAGGCTCGTTTAGCATCTGAATGAGGAGAGGGGTTGGAGGGGTGGGCTGCGTTGTTGTGGGAGGTCCGAGGTGGAAGTGGAGCAGTTACAATCTGGAATATTCCCTCTGTCACCGTTCACGTTCACAGTCAAGAGTCACAATAAGAATGACGTTTGAGGCCTATTCACACCAAATAAGACACGATTAATGTTTACAAACTACTTTTTGCAATGCCCAATTGATAGAGAAGGATACATTTTAGAAAAAGAAAATGTAATAATTATAAATAAAATAAAATTGTAAAATAATTAAAAACTTGACAGATACTGTTTGCATTGTTTGGATACTGAAATGAATTATTCAGCATCAAAAATATTTTAAAAATTGACCAAAAATAAAATAAAATAATGTATAAATAAAAAATAAAACATCATTATTAGATAATATGGATGAATAAACAAAATCTATTTTTTTATTTTAAGGATAATTTAAAAAAAAAATACTTATTTGCAATGTGAAGAAAAACTGAATGTACAACACAAACATTTTTCTAATTAAGTATAAAAGCTTTTTTTTTTTTTTTTGCATTAAATATAATTGTGGATGTCTGTGTTGTCAAAAAGACATAGTGTGAATAGGCCTCTAGACGTACACTTCTCTCAGGAAAAACAGAGGAAAAGACAGAATGACAGGAAAAAAGAGAAGGAAAATGGAATGGCAAATGGGGAAAGACAGAGACCCCAAAAGCACGACCTTGCCATGAGATCATGGAGAAAGGAACATGAGTGAAATTTATTCTGGAGGTGGCATTTAGCTTAGCAGAGCAGAGTTTAAGGGTTAGCGCTGGAGGAGAGGTGTCTTGTTAATGGACTCTGCTCACAGACTGACAGGCATCACGGCTTTGGGTCATTTGTCTCACAGCCTGTTTTCAGTTGGAATTGTCGGCTGATTATGATTTCAAAAAAGCTATGCTGTCATAAGCTTTCCCCGTAGGGCTGTTTAAATTATTTTGAGTAAAAACACCAGAATGTGGAGTGTAGAAGGGAATGTTTTGGTTGTGATGTGATGTTTCCTTGAAGGAAGTTTTGAGGAGATAAGAACAGATTCCACAGGCAACGACTGAATGAATGAACAGAAACGAGTGCTCTTTGAGGATACAGTGGCATTAGTATGGCTGTCCACACACACACACCTCCACCAGGTGCTGAGGCAGAGGAAGTGTAAATAGGTTGAAAACCCAGACATGCTGTTACAGCGAGAGAAAGAGAGGTCCAGTGACTTTATTGTGGGGAGGCACATCCGTGGTGACGGATGTTTCTTTTACTCGGAGTGCAGACAAAAAGGACACTTCCTCTCACGCCGGCTCTGACCTTCTGCTCTGGAAGCATGGATCAATATCAGTGAAGACACTTGACGTTCCAAAGCATGAAAAATGAAAGTTGTGCAAACGGCTGCACCACTGCTGCCCGCTCGACAATACATCTATATAACCGCAAGTATATAAACACACATCCTCGCAGAGCTGGGTTAAGCGGAGCTGTCACACACACACACATGTAATGAAGTCCAAGGCTGCGGCCTTTCTGTGTACTCTATCTAATAATGCCCTCTGTGATTGGATGGTACCACATAGATATAGAGGTATATAAATGAATGAAAGTAGATATATACAGCATAGATACATTTGTGGGGTACAGACCTTTTTACATAAGAAAATAAGTATAGAATGATAGATGGAATTATAGAATGACAGATGATGAATTATAGATAGATAGGACAATAGATAGAACGATAGATAGCACTATAGAACGATAGATAGATAGATAGATAGATAGATAGATAGATAGACAGATAGATAGATAGGTAGATAGACAGATAGATAGCTACTGAGGGTTTGTTTTTATGTGTTTAGCATTTGGAATGTGCTTCAGCAGAATTGCAGAATCGAAGCATCTCTGGAGGAGACAGTTCTGGCCTTCGACCGGGTCCAGGCAGCCCGTTTAAATATATCCACAAAGCGATACACCATACAGCTACCCCAGCAAGCAGCCTGTTTTTCACATTAGAATGTGTGTGTGTGTGTGTGTGTGTGTGTGCGTGGAGAGAAAAAGAAAACATTACCTGGAATCTGCGCATGTCCCGTGGGTTTCCTGCATTCTTCAGGCAGTTCTGATTACACTTGAGGAAGAATTTCAAAAAGAATCTGCAAGAGAAGACAAAGAGAAGGAAAACTCCACGTTAGACAATCAATCCAGCACAAAACCAGGAGAAAACCGGCACGGAACAAATCGATAGCACAAAACACAACCATAGACTTCATAGCAGAGCGAGTCCAGGGCGTCCACGCACAACACGACTGGCACAAAAGCGCGATCAAACCGACAGCTGGATTCACCTTGTTTCTAGATAATTCCCCTCAGAGTAATGATCATTAGTGTTTTGTTCCTCACCCTCCCACGACCTCCCTGTCTCTCTGTTTATCTGTTTTTCAGTCTGTCCGTGTGGCTGACGCATCCAAATCCCACAGTTCCCCACAGAACCCATCTGCCCGTCACTGACAGGAAGTCAGTTAATATTCCGCCCCCCTCTTTCCTCCCCTGTTCTACCCTGTAATTAAGGCTTAACGTGCTCAATGGGGAGGTAAACCAGCACACCTGAGCCCTGCTCATCACAGACGAGGACCGGCGAACGGGGTAGGAGACCTAACGAGGTGAGAGCGGCCCGCAAACTTACAGTCCTGTTAGACAATTAGACACACCCCGCCACCAGGACAACAGCACCCGGTAATTATTGCGCAAATTACTAACTGCATAATCTGTTCGGCAAATGTCATGTGCGCGCGAGAGTCAAAGAAGGTCCCATCGGACGGGCCCTCGCACACGCGCACCTCGAGAACTAAAACCTGGTGTTTTTAAGAGGTAAAGAGACACTTCAAGAGTCCTTCAAGAGAAGGAAGACGGATAAGAGGGCTTATGGGAAGAGGAAGTTGAAGGCTCGTACAGCTGGTGCCACACTCCTTGTATAACAGGAAGTGGTTCGTTTAAGAGGAAGACCACTTGTAGAAAAAAAATGGGAGAAATTGCAATGGATGTCAGAGGATGGATGGATGGACAGAACCATAGAACTATATACAGATACATGGATGGATGGATGGAACAATAAACAGAACCACAGAAGCATAGATAGATGGATGGATGGATGATGGATGGCTAGGACCATATGTAGATAGACAGATAGATAGATAGATAGATAGAAAGATTGAAAGATAAATAGATAGATTGATAGATAGATAGATAGATAGATAGTTAGATGGGTGGGTGGATGGATGGAATGATACACAGACAGAACCACAGAACTATAGATGGATGGATGGATGGATGGAACCATAGAACTATACAAAGATAGATAAATGGGTGGATGAATGGAACAACAGATAGATAGAACCATTGGTGGATGGATGAATGGATGGATGGATGGACAGAACCATAGAACTATACAAAGATAGATGAATGGGTGGATGGATGGAACAACAGATGGATAGAACCATTGGTGGATGGATGGATAGAACCATAGGTGGATAGATTTGGATAGACATTCTGTTTATCCATCCATCCCTCCATCCTGTATATCGTTCTGTGGTTCTGTCAATACATCCATCCATACACCTATGGTTCTATCCATCTATCCATCCATTCATCCATCCATCTATCCATCTGTGGTTCTATCTATCTATTGTTCCATATATCCATCCATCCATCCATACACCTATGATTCTATCTATCTATCTATCTATCTATCTATCTATCTATCTATCTATCATTCCATCCATCCATCTATCCATCTATGGTTCTATCTATCTATCTACTTGGAAATTTCTGTCTGACCTATTGGAAATCGTCAATATGGTCGCCAAGTGAGCTGGGCGTTTTTTGTCCAGAAATATCCAGCAGGTGGGAAATTTGTCTTTGTATAAGGATGTCCATGTCCACCAATATTTACCTCAGCGTTTCAACCCTTGAGAGGCCGAACGTACGGCGTAAAGGTCCCTCGTTCTCTCGCTTGCGTTCACGCTACGGTGTCATGCATTGCAGATTGTGTTCAGTGTTGAGTTAACACATGTATTTCACTAGGTAAACAGTGTGTGTATGCAGGATGAAGTCTCTCATTCGGACTCTCCGATGGGACCGCGAGCCGAGCAATATATCACTGTGTGAAATGACATCTGCAACCCTGAACACCCCTCCACTTCCAATTCTCATTTATATACAGTCACCCTTTCCTCCCGACAGAGAGGGAATGTTTAGGATTGAGACAGATTGAGAAAAAGTAGGAGAAAGGCGAAGCAAGGGCCCCGAAGGTGGCCTTGGTAGTTTCAGAAAATTTTTAGTGACCGGCGTCAATAAAAAGTGAATTTCAGCAGCGCTGGGGCGGGCGCAAAGAAAGATGGCAGTCATAACGGCCAGAGGAGGCCAAAAGCGCGTCCGCCGTCATTAGAGCGTTAGCTTTAATTGTGTACAGTGTGTGTATGGTAGTTGTCGGACAGGCCATTATCAGAATGAGTATTACGAGCTGTAATTCGCGGCCCCTGTCTTTATTTCCCCATAGAGCTGTAATGTTTCACAGCAGGTATCGGAGTAAATCAAGCCTGAAATATAGCCTTTATTTACCTCTCTCACTCGCTATCTTTTTTTTTTTCCTCACTCTATAGCCGCAAACAAATGGCTTCACACACATGTACACAGGTGGACACACTTGTGCTAACTCAAAGATTATTGCAAAGCAACAATTCAGAGGTTTGAAAGCGAGATGGACCGCATCAATTTCAATAGATACTGCAAAAACGTGAAGAACCCCCCTGGAGGTAGGCTATATAAAACCCAGGATGCATTTCAAGCACATATACAATGTGAGGTACAAAAATAATCAAGTACCATATATGTACGTGCATATATAGTGGCGCTCATGTGAACCGTGCAGGTTTGAGGCCATCTCCAACAATTTCCTGTCATTCGATTTCAAATGACATAAAGAGAAAATTAAATCACCTATTATAGCCAAACATGTGTACAATTAATGTCAAAGAAAATCATTAAATTAGATTAATTACAAACGAAATTGCAGGGTATTATCACCGACAGGCAAACGTATAAAAGTGTTGAAAAACACACACGCTCTCATTAAGGCCACGCTCAGCGGTGGCGCGTGTTCGCTTGGGGTCTGTTTACCTCCGAGTTTGATGAAGTGAATTTCCGCAGCTTTCCGAACACAATGATATTCAGCTGCTGTCCACAACAGCAGCGTAATTTCGTCTGAATTAGAGCAGTTTCACTTCTGCATGGGGATTGAGTAAATTAGTCCTTTGTGAAAAGGCAAGCAATTACGGCCACACGGTTCTCTCTCCCTTTTGCTCTCTCTAAATGGCTCCAGAACTTTGCGGCGATGTTCGCGACCGTCGGAAATAAAGAAGGCAGTTAAATAGTCATTTAATGGAATATCAAGGAGAACGCAGCATTAGATGCTGGCAACGGAGAGCAAGGAAGGGAAGAAAAAATTAACTGCAATTATGTTTGATTAAAGCTATCCTTCTCAATAATCAGCATTTGTGACAGGACACAGGACTCTGGTGGCCTATGGATGCCATGGAGATGTTGAGCAATATTAAGGCCAATAAAGGGATATTAGCATAGCTAATTATGGAAGAGCTGTAGCAGCGAAAGGGGGCCTCTGTGTATTGTAACGCGCAAAATAATTGGCCGAGGCAGTTATCAATTACACAAGACACGAATTTGGTTTGTCAGAGGGAAAAAAAGCAAAGCAGACGTGTTTAATTTCACATCAGAGACCCTTCTTCCCTCGCTTTTGTTCTTCACCGGAGGCGTTCGACTTCTAGCTTCCACTGCAACTTGTCGACAAATCTGTGATAAAATGATCTGGCCGGCCGGCGCGGAGTAATTAATACAACCTGTCCTTCACCGCTCTTTCTGACCAGAGGGGCCGAATCCTTATGATGGTGGCGGACAAGCACACGAGAGAGAGAGAGAGAGAGAAGACGGGAGGCTTGTCGTTTGAAAGGACTTTGGCTTCACAGGCTGAGGTAATTGAGAGGAAAAAAGGGGTACGTTTCAAGCACATCAGCTCAATAACAGCCCTTAGCTCTTATCTTAACCCAAACCATCATTGGATCGTTTTCCTGCCCTCATTCAAAGGAGAAGCCCCCCTCCCGGCCTCTCCTTCACACTAATCCCACTTCATTCGGCACAAAAGACGCAAAAACAAATAAATGCAGGGGGCGATGCTTCTGTCCCGTAACCCCCGTCATAATTACCGGTAAGGTTACTCTTGTCCATCATCTTGATCTATTACAATCAGTGTGGTTTGCATCATCAACAAAAGACGCAGCAGGTTAACTACAGGTGACAGCTATGACAAAAATCAATTTGAAAATCAGAGGAAAGTATTTTTGCTCTTTCATAGCTCAGATGTTAAGCCTCAGAAGTTTCTCCTAAAATTATTAAAAGAAATAAACAGTACTGGTGTACACGGTCAATGATTTTTTTCAGATTATTGGAGTACATTACACAAGAAAACACCATATCATTACATTTTGTGTTTATTTCAGTGTTACTTGACAGTTCTTTGCAATTATATGTGAAATTCACAAGCAAATTCTGAGTGAAAACTGTTTCTACATCAAATTTTATTTATTTAATCTGAAACAATTTTCACTTAGAAATCGCTAGTAAATTTGACAAACAATTACAAAATATCAACGAGTAACACATTTAATTAAACATCACATTTTGAAACAGAAAAACTTATGAAAATAAAATAGTATTTAGAAATTATATAGTAAAATAGCATTTTCCTATAAAGCATAATCTGTTTTATTGACATCTTCGTCTGTATATACTCTATACTGTTTTTGTACACTGTTTTATATATGTGTATATAAAATATTGAAAATAGTTGAAATCTCTGACTTTGAGTGCAGACTTTGCAGTCTTTTTGTGCCGTATGAGAAGTTGAGAAGTTAGTACTTTTGCTCTCCAGTTAACATCTAGGAGAAGCATCTGAGATATCTAAAAGATCTTAATTTCTTTTATATGGGACAAAACTAATATCTAGCAAGCTTTAATATCACACAAATAGTGCTGTCAAACAATTAATCGTGATTAATCACAATTAATCACATCCAAAATAAAAGGCGTTTACATAATGTATGTGTACTGTGTATATTTATGTATTATATAAATACAAGCACAAGCATGTATATATTTTAGAAAAACATTTTATTAATATCTAAAATATTTCTATTTATATATAATATAAATTAAATTATATATATATATATATATATATATATATATATATATATATATATATATATATATATATATATATTTTTTTTTTTTTTTTTTTTTTTTTTTTTTTTTTAACACATACATGCATGTGTGTGTATTTATGTATACATAATAAATATGCACAGCACACACACATACATTATGTAAACAAACTTTTATATGGGATTCGATTAATCGCTTGACAGCACCACAAACAAACAACAAAACACCATAAATGATCGCACCGTGTTTGTTTTGTTGTCGTATTTAGACAAAAGATTGGAAAAAAACCTGCAACTGCTTTTCTTCCTGTCGTCCCAAGACAGATGAGTGGATGTAAAGAGAGGTAAAGAAATACAATGGCAGATGGGAGTGTGTATGTGTGTGTGTGAGCGGTCAGTGTGGACACTAATTGCTGCTCAGGCGTTAATGGTTAGGGCACAGCTGTGTGACTCTGCTGAGTATTGATCACCAAGCAACTTTAGCTGATCAGACCTCAGCCAGCCAGACAATACAGAACACAGACACACACACACACACTCACACACACACACTTACACGAGTACATTCTGCTGATTTCAGGTCCAGAAGCTGAGACGGTACACAGGTCAATACAGATCGCATTTCCAAAATGCACAAGCTCCTTGTGTCAGCTCTGGCTTCTGATTGGCTGATGGCTCTGATTGTTTTTGATTGGTCTCATTTGACAGGGAGACGTTTTTCAAAAACCTTTAACCTCAAGTATTGAACTTCGGTGAGTAACTCGTCTACACCATTTCTGGTGTGCTATTTCTTTTCTAAGCGATCAGACTTAAACTTTACACTTGGCAGACAATAAAACAAGCATAAAAATACCGCAGACGTACACTTGAGGAACCCGAGGGGCCCGAAATATCATAGAAACTTGAAGACGGCCTCTGTTTAACACTAAGAAACCACCACCACAGACAAGCACTACTTAATAAAATGCTAAATATATAAGTTCTATATTACAAACTCTCAAACAGGATTTGAGCATCCTTGTTTAATCACAAAAGTAGCCTTGACCTGAACCCACATAGTTGTCGAAGACATAATTTTGTATGTTTGAACATATCTGAGCATCTGCCTAAACATATTTATGCCAGAAGTGTTTTTGGGACATGTGTTCCTGTCGTGTGTGTGTGTGTGTGTGTGTTTTTTCTCCCTCAGGCAGACTGCTGTACCAGACCCAGACTGGTGTGCACATTCTCTCCTCCTTTCTCTCTCGCTCTCTCTATTCGTCCTCTCCTCCATAGTTTTTCCTAATGTGTAACATGCCTCTGACATTATTTCCCCAACAGATCACTGCTTCTGTCAATCACAGCATTTTGTCTTAGACTGGGGCCTCATTAAACACTCTCTCTCTCTGTCGCCCTCCTCCATCCACCCTCCTTTACCATTCCCACTCTTTCTCCCCTTATACCACTTTTTTTCTGGTTTAGGTGTATAAAAGCCTCTTGTGGAGGTTCCCCATTGCAAATCAAGCCTCTTGTGGCTCTTTTTCAATTACAGGGTGTTACATGAGATTATATATACATCAAATAAATTGTGTAAAAGACAAGAACAGAAAACAAAACTACACTGTTAACATTATAAGAAAAACTCCTATAGTTGCTTTATTTAATAATTCAATTATAAATAATGTAATAATTGTAGTTAGTAGTAGTAATAGTAGTAAATACATTAATACATTATTTAAAAATTACACTACAAACATCACATATATGAATTGTGATAAATATTTAATTGTTCATTAAATATTAAAAATAAAATAAAAATATAAAACTAAATTCCCAGCAGCAATTTTTAAGCAATTTAACAATTAATTATAACCTAATAATAATAATATTATTAATATCTGATTTAATATCCGATTTTCAAATAGTTGTGTCTCAGCCAAATATTGTCCTATCCTAACAAACCATAAATCAATGGAAAGCTTATTTAAATAAATCTCAATTTGAAAAAAAAAAAATGGACCCTTATGACTGGTTTTGTGGTCTAGGGTCACAAATGTTTGATTACTTGGGAATCTGTCTCACTTAGACTTATACTGGGCTCATATTTACCATTTTTGAAACATCACTTATTTTATTCATTAAATATTTAAACAACTTAAAGCAGCTTGTGATGGCACTATATCAAATTCTTTAAATATACTGAATAAAATATGCTCTGGAAACAACACAAACAAAACATTGCTAGCAGGTTATGTAGTAAAATTGCGTCATCATTCAGCTCTCGAGTCAATGAAAATGCAGGCCAGTTCTGAAAGAGCTCCGCAAATCCCCCGTCCCGAGAACCACCACCATTTCTGTTCAAAAGGGGTAGTAGGCTATGCATGTTTTACCTCTCTTGCTCTTTCCATCCCCACGCACGGCTCTTTGATGTTGGGATACAGGCTCAAGTTTCCCCGGGAGGAGGTGAGGGGCGGAAAAGGAGTGGGGGGGGGGTTCTGTGGTGATGGTGGTGGGTTTCAATCCGGCTTCTGATTGGTTGAAAGACTGACCACACATGGCCAAGGATGCTGTTGTCTTTACCTGACCTAATGCTTAGTCGCTGACAGATATGTGATCGCTATTTTGTTTGTTTCTTTGTTTGTTGTGTCTCCATTCTACTCCAGACGTCTCCTTGTGTGTTCATTACCCTTTCTCGACTCTCTCTCTCTCTCTCCTTCCCCATCTAAAATTCATACATTCCCACATTCTTTCAAGACAGCCCTAATTAGGAACTGTCATCTTTGCCGATTTTAATTATTAATTAAAAACAGGAAGGAGAGAGTGAAAAAAGCACATTTCAAATCAGGCCATGGAGGAACACACACACACACACACACACACACACGGCTTGCCTGATGTCTGAAGGCTGTGGTCTCAGCGATGCTGATTAAAAACGTATTAAAACATTATAAATGATTAATGTGGATCCAGTTCTGAGTGGCAGTTATTGGTTTTAACACAGGTAATGCAGCCTAATGACACGGGCACATGTGGACCCTTCGTCCATGTCATTATTCCTGCATGTCAACAACCACACAGAGAAAAAGAAAGAGAGAGAGAGGACAGGCCGTTACATCAGAGCAGTTTCAAGTCATCCATCAGCTCGCCGTAGCTCAATCAGAGACGCTGAGGTGCTGTAACGTGCCCCCAGACAGGCGGCGGGTGATCGGCGCTAATAGATTTCCATAATGGACATGAGCAGAGGATGTGCGGGTCACTTTGCAGAAGCTTCGCTTCAGTTTAGAGCCTGTCACCAAAATAACACGTTGGGAGGGAATTCAAAGAGAATAAAGAGATCTCAGAAATGAGTTCTCTTTAGTATCTCAATTGTTTCTAATAGATTGCAATGAGATTAAATGGAGAACAAGCTGAACGCCCCCAAACTGTGTTCATATATACTAAATTACCAACCTACAGGGAAGTTTTATTGTTCATTGGTTGCTATTTTATTGCTCAGTGGAGTTTCATTGAAGTATAAACTATGTTTTTGCTAGAGAATTAAAATTAGAAGTTGACTGGTAAATCTGAGAACAGTTTGAGACACTGTTGAGATCACTTAAATTCTATATGTGACCCTGGACCACAAAACCAGTCTTAAGTAGCACGGGTATATTTGTAGCAATAGCCAACAAAATGGGTCAAAATTATCAATTTTTCTTTTATGCATTTTCTTTTAAGTAAAGATCATGTTCCATGAAGACATTGAACTGTAAATATATCAAAACTTATTTTTTGATTAGTAATATGCATTGCTAAGAACTTCACTTGGACAACTTTTGGACAATTTGGACAGGCGATTTTCTCAGTATTAAATTTTTTTTTGCACTGCCAGATTCTAGATTTTCACATCTAGGCCAAATATTGTCCTATCTTAACAAACCATAAATCAATGGAAAGCTTATTTAAATAAATCTCAATTTCAAAAAATGTACCCTTATGACTGTCTTAAGTAGCAGGGGTATATTGGTAGCAATGGCCAAAAATGGGTCAAAATGATCGATTTTTCTTTTATGCCAAAAACCATTAGCAAATTAAGTAAAGACCATGTTCCATGAAGATATTTTGTGAATTTTCTACCTCAAATATATCAAAAATGATTTTTTTATTAGTAGTATGCATTGCTAAGAACTTCATTTGGACACATTTAAAGAAGATTTTCTCAATATTTGGATTTGTTTTCACTCTCTGATTCCAGATTTTCAAATAGTTGTATCTCAGCCAAATATTGTCCCATCCTAACAAACCATAAATCAATTGAAAGCTGTTTTAAATAAATCTCAATTTCAAAAAAATCAACCCTTACGACTGGTTTTGTGATCCAGGATCACATATGTGCGATTACTTGGGAATTTGTCTCACTTAGACTCGTATTGTGCTCATATTTACAACATTTTCAAAAGTTTTTGCTCGAGGAACTTGATAAAGCTTCATTGAAATCTCAACTTTCTGATAGAACCTCTGAGGAGAAACAAAAATAAGCAATGTTTGGCAAATCTGGGCTCACTTTGAGATCTCTTTTCTAGACTCAACTGGAGTCTTTTTCTAAGGAGACTGGAAAAGTCTCCATTTGATCTCCAGTTAATCTAATCACTGTCCAATAATGGCATGAGCTATGAAAGAGCAACTTCTGAGCAATAAAATCCTCAAAAGAGAAGAGCAAATAGAGCGGCTGTTACAAGCACCGTGCATCATTTTATTCCTAATGCATAATATATGTTTCTAAAGTGAACACGAGTGTGAGGTAGTTACCACGCGTGAAAAAAAGACACCGACAGACAGGGAAGCGTGCATAGAGAGAGAGGGTAAAGGTGCATTAGTGCTACCCGCCGCACCGTACGGCAAGAGCGAGGGGTCAGTCATTAAGAGACAGAAGGGCAAATGCAAGAGCTAAAACAACAGAGCGGGTGAAATGAAATGACAAATGAAGAGAAGCCGGATTAGGTGCCGTGCCGTCCAGAAATGACGTGAGTGCCATATTTGTGAAACAATAATGCGGCTGGCAGCACGGATCCTTGTTCCTGATTCATCTACGGCCGTATGGCGTAGCTTTGTCAGTCTGCGCGTGGTATAAATTATTCAGTCTGAGAGATGGCAATTACAGAACCCTGCACAACCAAAATGAATATTTTATAAGGACTAAAACTGCACCGGAATGAATCATACACACACACACGTACACACATACACACACTGGGAGTGTGTTTGTACATGGCAGGACCAGAGGCCTTTGGTGCTTTCATATTGTTGACTGAAATCCAGAGAATTCTAATAAGCAAATATATTAGAGGTTTACATTGTCACCGTTTTGCCGGCCGTGCCTGTGGACAGATCCCAGGAAAAGGGATTCCGACTCGGAAAGGGAATGCCGTTTCTTTCAATTTCAAATATATGGCGATTAATGCAGCTTTTACAAGTGAAATCAAACGTCATTCACAAGCTACTTTACATCTGTGATTTGATAAATAACGTGCACTAATAAATCATGCAAAATAAAAGCGGGAATGCGCATTAAGAAAGCTAATGTAGTCGATTTCATGCTGATGTATTTTAATATCGGCACTGTTTTAAAAACATTGTTTATTAATGCAGAGAAACGCTGTCTTGTTTTGACCCCTGTGAATGTGCTCTTCGTCTCTTGCCAGCAAGAAAGAGAGCAAGTGAGCGAGAAAGATGGAAAAGAGGTAAAAAAAAAAAAAAAAGACAGAGAGAAAGAGAGAGAAACACATTGAAAGGCTAATGGAGGCGGATTATACTGCCAGCCTACCCGAAGCATCGTCTGATAAAGGTTTTGTCTGTTGAGTTTCCTGCAAAAGTCCAGCTTTATAATGCTGAAACAAAAAATAACATTGTTCTTTAGGCTTGCAGGAGCAAAGCAACCTGCTTGAATGGGTATTGTGTGAACAGAGGCAGTGATACCTAAAGCCTTTGTACAGCAGAGGCAGGTCAGGCCTATGACATCAGCGCGACACAAGCAGGCCTCTGTGCGGCCCGCTCCGGCAGGAGCTCAGCATGGTGGGAAAATACGTCAGGAGAAAGCTTTTTTTATCTGAGCACTCTCTCTCTCTCACACACACACACACATTCATGATGATGGGACACACACAGAGGCCAACACGTATAGGGGGCTTTTTTAAAATCACACCCAAAATACAACTTCAATGCTCAGAGGTTTGCTCTTTCATAACTTAAGTATAATCATTGTCTTTCCTGAAAATACATGAGAAATTAATAAATGTAACAAAATGTTTAAGTTCATACTGAAATCTTTCAAGCGCAGTTTGAGACATTGTTGAGATCTCATGTGAAATTGTTTTTTTCTGGAATAAAATCTTCTCTATTTACTTTCGTTTTGATCTAATTACTGTCTAATAGAAACAATAGAATCAATTGATATATTAAGCTGATTTTTCCCCCTATGTGACAAAAAAATGAACATTTTATTGCTCAAAAGTTGCTATTTTATATCTAATGAAACTTCTATGAATTTTATATGAAGCATTCAATGAGAAATAAAAATCAAAATTCCATGAGAAATAAACAATTATAGAAAAATGTATTATATATATATATATATATAATTTTATTTATAATAACATTTTATTTTATTTTATGTTATTTCCAAACTGGGCATGCAATGGTGAAAACGTGTCAAGTGGTTGATATACCATTTATATTATTTATTTTATAGTCCAATCCATTACATCAGATTTGGACTGCATGCATAAAACTGCAAATAAATAAAGAAAAATATTAAATGAAATAAATTTAATTTGTACACTATTTAATTCACTAGATAGGTGGCTCATACATTTATTTTATTTTATTTTATTTTATTTTATTTTATTTTATTTTATTTTATTTTTTATTTTATTTTATTTATTGTGCAAACCTGAGCACATTATGAGACATTGCTAAGATCTGATGCTTTCTGTGGGATAAAAAAAAAATGTATTCTGTTTATTCTGACATACTAAAAATTTTTTAGAATTTATGATTTTTCTTTCCTGTTGCTCTTTCATTGCTCATGAACCTCATAGAAGTTATGGATCATTTTAGCATCGACTTTGTCTTAGATGTGTCTCCTAAAAATACATACAGACATAAATCTCGACAAACCTAACATAGTTTGAGGCGCTTTTCTGAAACTCTGCGAAAAGCTATTTGCTCTCTATTTAACCTCACTTCTGTCTAGGAGAAACAATCAAGACATTAAACAGATACTCTTTCTTTCCTATCTGACCCACCACCTTCAAATAAAATGCTCATTTAAGCAGCAACAGATGAACTACGAGTTCTGTGAGGAAGCGGCGAGATGACAGAATCCGACTCGTAGGCTTTAAAAGCGAACGGGAGGGAGAGGGAATGACAAAGTGCTCGCAGCACAGCGGGATAAATGGTCTGAAGTGGAGTGAAATACAGACAGGGAAGGAAGCGGAGAAGGAGACATGCATTCCAAAGCTGCTGTCCCTCTGATGGCTGTTACCCGTATAACTGACACCGCTGCTTTTGCCTGTCTGCGCGGGACACATGGGCTTTCAAACAGGGTTATAGGCAAATAATAAGGATGCTCTCGCTCACAGGACTGACATGCAAGCATCCTTTACTACAGAAAAAAAACAAGACGGGTGGGGGGAAAAAACGCTTCTCTCCATGGAGAAAACAGCGAGTTGTCAGGTTGATTTTGTAGAGCAGTGGTTGAGGCAAGAGCCGACAGCGTTGGCCTCTGTCTTTCCTGTCGCAGGTACACAAATGTGTCAGCATACATGGAGATGCGGCTCCTTCAGGGGCCGCCACACGCACGCTGGGGTTTGGGGGCGATGAGCTGGAGGGTTATTAAAGGATCTCATAGCTCTTTCAGCTGTATTAGAATGACAAGCCACAGGGAGAGGTGGTTTCCAAACCGCTGTGTGCCACTAGGGGGCTTTCGGCTCAACAGGAGAGGAAACACAAACAGATCACATCGTTTTTGAATGATAAAAGGAAATGTGATTCCAAACTGGGCATGCAATGGTGAAAATGCATCGAGTGGTTCATATACTATTTATATTATTTACTTTATGGTCCAATCCATTACATCAGATTTGGATTGCATGCATAAAACTGCAAATAAAAAAAATAATAATAATAATTAAAATTAAATGAAGTACATTTAATTTGTACACCATTTAATTCACTAGATAGGTGGTTCATACATTTATTTTATTTTATTGTGCAAACCTGAGCACAGTTTGAGACATTGCTAAGATCTGATGCTTTTCTGTGAGATAAAAAAAAAATCTTCTGTATTTCCTCTCTAAGTGATCTCATTCTAGTCTAGGAGAAACAACCGACATGCAAAAAAAAAAAATGTGAAAATTTACATTTTTTCTTTCCCAGGTGATCCAAATCGCTCATATGTTACGAGGAAACACAAATAGATCACATCATTTTTGAATGATAAAAGGAAATATGATTCCAAACTGGGCGTGCAATGGTGAAAATGTGTCAGGTGATTAATATACTATTCATATTATTTAATTTATTGCCACGTTGTGACCCTGGACCACAAAACCAATCTTAAGTCGCCGGGGCATATTTGTAGCAATAGCCAAAAATACATTGCATGGGTCAAAATGATTGATTTTTAGGCCAAAAATCATTAAGAAATTAAGTAAAGATCATGTTCCATGAAAATATTTTTGAAAATTCTTACTGTAAATATATCAAAACTTAATTTTTGATTAGTTTTAAGGTGATTTTCTCAATATTTTTTGCACCCTCAGATTACATATATTCAAATAGTTGTATCTCAGCCAAATATTATCCTAACAAACCATACATCAATGGAAAGCTTATTTATTCAGCTTTCAGATGATGTATAAATCTCAATTTCACAAAATTGACCCATATGACTGGTTTTGTGGTCCAGGGTCACATATATGGTCCAATCCATTACATCAGATTTGGATTGCATGCATTAAACAGCAAATAAATAAAGAAAATTATTAAATGAAGTACATTTAATTTGTACACTATTTA
Organism: Cirrhinus mrigala; assembly: GCA_036247105.1. Classification (NCBI taxonomy): domain Eukaryota; kingdom Metazoa; phylum Chordata; class Actinopteri; order Cypriniformes; family Cyprinidae; genus Cirrhinus; species Cirrhinus mrigala. Next base: position 4,524,300 of record CM070018.1, read on the forward strand.
ATTCACTAAATAGGTGGTTCATGAAATCAAAATGTTCTGATGAACTCAACGCCCCACGTGCATGTTGAGGTCAAAGGGCACGGTTGATTTAAACCTTGCCTTTCTCTTCTCATTTTAAGATCTATTTGCAGACATTACACCCTGCTGGCCTGATTATCTGAAGTCAATCAGAAACCCTAATCACACAGAACGACTCCCTCACATCTATCAGAGGAGCTGGCGAAGAAGAAGAAGAAAAAAAAAAAAGCTAAATCTTGTTACCTATGTACAATAGCGGCGCCCGGGCCTGGGAAGGCCGGGGCCTCCCTGGAGGAAACGGCCCCATTAATTGCCGCTGTAAGTGTGGATCCAGCACAGGGTGGGATTCAATACAGAGCCGTTTATCCTGGAACCCGCTGTCACGGCGCCGGGTCACGATCCCAAACCGTCCCGTCGAAATCACCAAGGAGAAGCGATAATGAAAATTTCTTCATGTATAAAATCCTTAATCAAAATGCTGTCGGTGTCATCTACCGGCAGCACTCACGACTTAAATTAATATACAACAGAACCTTTGGCAAAATTAACATGCCCTCTTTTGACTGAGCCTAGATGAAGGGACGAAAGGAAGAAACGAGACAAAAAAAAAAAAAAAGAGAGAAACAAACAGAAAATAAATAAAAAAATCTAACAAGCTCGCAATCGGGCCTCACAATTGGATCTTTTCACTTATTAACTTTAAAACAACAAGAAAAAAATCCAATTATTGGCCGATTTTTCGCTGTGTTTATGGTGTGGATTTGTTGATGTAATGCTTCCTCTATCTGTCCCAGGCGGATATTAGCGAACTCGCCCTCCGAGAAACAACAGTTTCAGCAAAACACCACGGAGTAATGCAGATATTCACACTTTTAATGACCTCAGGGAACACATCTAGCGTACAACGGCGTGCTACGAACCAAAGCGCAGACTCGTAGACTATCTAGCTCCCCTCCGCTGCTGACACGGCTGCATCGCGCAAATAAAACCCACGTTTGATAAACAAGAGCTCTGCTATGAAATGCAATAACGCTACAAGGGACACGCCGCCGTAGCGACGCCTGGGGGACCGCCGAAGTCTCTCCTCAACTTTTCATTTAACAATTGGACCGTTCCAGTGAGCGCGTCTATCTGAATGCGCTCGCGTGTACTTAGCACACCTCGGCTCGGGCGGTTATCTGGAAATGTGTTCAAATTGGCCACTTTCTTTGTGGAACGTCACAGCGATCATTGATTTCACAAACGTCGGCCCCAACAGGCCGAACGTGCGTGCAGGAGAACTCTCAATTTACCCCGAGACAGGACTCGGACTACGACGCCGGGTCCCATCTGCATGCTCGCAGATTAAACATTCAATTTGTTCCCCGATAGGCCACGAGTCCCGCCACTTATCATACAAATG
>CM070018.1:5223219-5350719 GCA_036247105.1 Cirrhinus mrigala
ATGCTAATTGATTTACTGGAGTAGTGCAGATTGCTTGTGGATATTTGTGATGATTTTATCAGCTGTTTGGACTCTCATTATGACGGCACCCATTCACTCCATTGATGAGCAAGTGATGTAATGCTATATTTCTCCAAATCTGCTTTGATGAGGAAACTCATCTACATCTTACACGCCCTGAGACTGAGTAGTCTTAGCTAATTTAATTTTTGTATGAACTATACCTTTAACTCTTTAAAATCAAAAGATTTGTCATGATATGAGCAGGCCAGGGCATGAAGGTAGGTCCCAAAACCCCCAGGCCAATGCATGTTAATCAAATCTCCCCCAACTGGCCTGAAATGACTGCAGTTCGAGGCAGTTTGGAGAAGCACTTTAGAGTATGGCTTTCGACCGTCAATTGAATGACGCTCCATTAAACAGTAAGAGATGCTGGAGAGAGGAAATGTTTGTGGAGAAGCAGTGTGGGAATGTGTCAGTGGTGTGTTTTGGACTCCACGGCTGTACTAACTCGATTTCAGTGTGTCATATTAGCCTGGCCAGAGATGTGACGGATTTTTAGCCTCTGTTCTAATCCACAGTCCACATTCTCCCTCACACTCTCCTTTCAAACATTACATCCCAGACACTTTCAATTTAATTATTTAAGTCCCTCTGTGAAATTCGGCACTGTGGAAAATCTAGGGAGAGGACAGAGAGACAGGGAGCGTATTTCAGAGCAAGTGATAGCGAAAATGCAGAAAGAGAAAACGAATACAGATACGTGTGTACAGTGTTGGGGAATGATTAAATATATATATGATAAGATAGATAGATAGATAGATAGATAGATAGATATAAAATTACAAGATTACTATTATATTGTTAGTATAAATGTAGGACTGATCATGTTAAAATTTTCATAAACGCTTCATAAAGCGTTCCAGCGGATGATGTAGGATGTAGACAAACACGGTGACGAATACAGAAGCGCAGTGCAGAGAGCAAAGCACACTGGTCACAAATTAGAATTGCAAAATGATGACTTCTAAAGAAAAATGTTGGAAGATTTCAATATAAGCCAACACTGTAAAAACAATTTGTTGAGTCAACTTAAAAATAATTTGTTACCCTGCTGCCTTAAAATTTTAAATGTTCAGTCAACTTAAAAAAAGTTTAGTCAACTTAAAATGTTAAGTTTTACTAAGTGACAACTTAGATATTTGAGTTGATTTAACTATTTAACTATTACAATAAAAAGGTAAACTGCAGCCTGGAGATCTCCAAAAAAACAGAGTGAGAGCTCTAAAACAGGCACATGACACGCATGCGCAATTTTTTCCCCCAATCCACTTCAGCGCAAACTCCGCCCCACAGTTGATTTTAAAGATTTTATTGGTTGTGTCAATCACAGTGTTGATTTCCCACACTATGGTACACAAATGCTAACCCCTACCCCACACCTTACCCTAACCTTAACCAGTGAAACTGACTGCACGGCGGGATTGGCGCTGAATAGTGTGGTAGATAAACAAGATTATGCAATATGAGATCGCCGGGCCATTCCCTAACTCCCCAACCAGACCTCACCAGACAATGGGACCGTTTTAGTTACACCAGCAAAGCCCCGGGATGCCCCCATTGCATAATACAAAGCGATAGAGTAAAACCTTTCCCCTTGAAGAAGAGCTTGTGGATGATTCCTGTTTATCTCATTAGGCAGAGGTTCAAACTCCAGTCCGAACACCACTAGCCACGAGCTTTGGGGTGTGCTCTCACTGAGCATATTTATTTATGTAGCATATTTTACTTTATTTTATTTTATTTAAGATAAACTAGAAACAATGTTTAATTCATTAAGTTTTATTTTGAAATGTAAGTCAATAACAATTGGCTAAATCCAGACCCAATGGTTAAGGTCTTTGAGCGACGAGACCCCGCCCCATTTGGAGGTTCTGCCCACTTTTGGAGATCTCCGGTCTGCAGTTATACCTACTTGGGGCAGCTGGGTAACAAAAACAGCTTTTAAGTTTAACGAACAAATTTTTTAGTATAGTCAACTAAAATATCTAAGTTGTCACTTAGTACAACTTAACATTTGAGTTGATTAAACTTATTTGAATTGACTAAAGCAGCAGGGTAACAGTTTATTTTAAGTTGACTCAACAAATAGTTTTTTGTTGTTGTTGTTGTTGTTGTTTTTTTACAGTGAAGAGGAGACTGGTTTTCCTTTGCTGTAAACAAAACTTGGTACTCGTGAGACTAAGATATTCTCACCGGAGCTTACGCTATGGCATCCTCCGCCATCTCCTACATCATCTGCTGGAACGCCATTCTCTCGTAAGCTAAAGATTACAGTTTCTAAAGTTTTAAATATGGATATTTTTCTTGCACAAATGCATGGATTTGCTTCAGAAGGCATTTATTAACCCCTCGAAGCTGTGTGGAACACTTTTTATAATGGATGGATGCACTTTATTGGACTTCAAAATCTCAACAGCCATTCACTGCCATTATAAAGCATGGAGGAGCCAGGAATTTTTTTAATATAACTTAACTTTGATTGTATTTATCTAAAAAGGAGAAAGTCATACACCTCGGATGGCTTGAGAGTGAGTAAATCATAGGGTAAATTTCATTTTTAGGTGAACTATCCCTTTAATTTGTTGTAATCAGTCAAAAATATTATTTATTTTCAAAATGAAAGTATTTGTTAAAGGTCAGGTCAGGTAGAGAATAGATCTTTTATATTAGTAGGTTGCATAGTTACACCAACAGGTGGCGACAATTCAGTTGGCTATCTTTACAAATGAGTCATTTGAATCATTTGCACCAATGAATCGTTCAAAAATGCTGATTCATTTAGGAACGCAACAAGTAACTGTTTTATGAATTGTTCACCCAACTGATTCATACAAAAACACTGATTCATTAGGAATGAAACAAGCAACTGGCCCTGTCAAATGAGCTTTCTTTGTGTTGTGGTGAAAAGAGACCAAAAAGAAATAAAGCATCTGTCGCTTTTAGTAGTTGAATGTTTAATTAAGGAACAAGAGAGGGCTTTTCATGAACAGTTTACAGTCAACATAATGCATAATCTGTCCAGCATATCATGCAACAGATGAGATGAGAACATCTGTACAGCAGCTCCATCATGCCACTTTACTGGTACAAAGAGATTTCCAATTAAACACACAGTGAGGGCGACGTCATTTAAATATGTATAGGCTTATGTCAGCCTGCCACGAACATGAACTCATGAGCACGCTCATTAGCCCGGTTATTCAAAAAGAAGCACGATCAGACATCTGCCATGTAATTTGGCAACTTGGCGACACCAATTACGCCGCCACAAAACTCGGAAAAGTTGTGCCGCATTCACCCTCTTCTTAATCACTTTCTGTCAAGGCTGTAAAAAAGGCAATGGCAGCTTTTGTCTCGCTGTTTAAGTAAGCCAACGCGGCCGAAAGCCACCAGTGCGACCCATCACTCAGACGCTGCTAAATTAGCTTTCCCACGTGTCATGTTGAAGTCGCCGGATCCTGTCTCGGCAGGAAGTCGCCCCGAAGCTCTTCCTGTCAGCCTCCATATCTCAGCCGAGGTGTCAGGCGGCTCCGTCGGTGCGCCGAGGTTCCCGTGAGCGACTCTGCTAGGTGAGGCCAAGAAAAACCCTCACCTCTTTTTCGTTTTATCTCTCGCTGGGCAAGACATGCAAAGGGCGAGATGCACGGCTTTGCTTTTCTCTCTTCGCTTCTTATCTCAGCAGAAAACAGAGAGGGCTACTCACAAAGGGCTGTCTGTTTTTCACTCGTCTTCACTCCTGGCATTCCTCTGAAACGAGGAGACCACTCTTTACAAGGGTCACCTGCCAGGGAAACATTTTCTCTTTTCACTTTCAGGTGCTTTTTCCTTCTGCTCTTTATTTCTTGTTGGTCTCTTTTCACCACAGCACAAAGAAAGCTCATTTGGAGCCTCGCAATGTCAGATCATTCAGTGTAAACACTCTCATCTATACTATCACCAATACTCAGCCCTGCAGTTTCAACAACAACTGAATGCACAAAACAACAAATGCAACAAACAGCTGAAAAGCGAGGTCTCTGCGCTTATGAAAAGGGTTTTCTGAAATGCACATTTTAAGGTCCACGTCTGTTTCTTGCATAGATTCAATGCATCACCAAAATAGAGTATGCATTTATTCGAAGAAGAAAAGACCACTATTTTCATGCTGGCCTGCTATGTGCAAGGTTTGTGCTGGTCTACCAGCTGGATATGCTTTTCGCCAATAATGCTTTGACCAAGGAGGTCTCTGTGGTTAAAAAACAGGAATTGGAAACTAAACTATATTAGAAAGAAAAGAAAGAGTAGAATTATAATTAAGAGTATGCTGCATTATGGTCAGCTACATCATGAAACACATGCAACATGTTTTTAACGTATATAATTTGACAAAATTGCAAACATAAGGATGGCTAGTGTTTGATAACACATTAGGAGGACTTCCCCTTAAAAAAAAAAAAAAAAAAGTGGTATAATTCTAAAAGTTTAGTGAGAATTATTATTTCTGCTCTCATGAAAATATATGGAAACAAAACAATAAATTTAAACACAAATTATTATTATTATTTGCATTAAAATTAACATTTTCCCTCTTGAACAATTAATTATATGACTTATGACTTATACTCTCATGAAAATATATGGAAACAAAACAAATTTAATCACAAATTATTATTATTATTATTATTATTAGCATTAAAAAATAACATTTTAGCTCTTAAACAATTGGTTATATGATTAGCATGCAATTTATATCTTGCAATTTATATGCAAGACATAAAACAATAAAATAAGTAGTAAATTATTAGTATTATTTGTATTAAAAATAACATTTTCTCTCTTGAACAATTAACTACATGACTAGTATGCAATTTACACTCTCATGAAAATATATGGAAACAAAACAATACATTTAAACAAATTATTATTATTATTTATTATTATTATTTGCATTAAAAATAAAATTTTAATTCTTGAACAATTAATTATATGACTAGTATACAATTTTATATATAAGATATAAAAAATAAAATAGGTAATTAATTAATTAATTATTATTTTTATTATTATTTTCATTAAAAATAAAATTTTCATTCTTGAAGAATTAATTATATGACTAGTATGCAATTTTATATGCAAGATATAATTAATTAATTAATTAATTAATTAATTAATTAATTAATAATTATTATTATCATCATCTATAAAAATAACATTGTCCCTCTTGAACAATTGATTATATGATTAGTATGCAATTTAAAACAAACAAACAAACAAACAAACAAATAAAATAAATCTTAAGCAAAAAAAAAAAAACAAAAAAAGAAAAAACAAAACAAAAGAAGTGACCCAAGTCACACTACCGTTCAAAAGTCTGGGGTCAGTAAGAGTTAGGGTTTTTGAAAGAAGATTCTTATGTGCTCACAAAGGCTGCATTTATAAAAATAATATAAATACAGTAAAACACAGCAATATTTTGAAACATTTTCATGCTTTAAAATAACTGTTTTATATCTTTATATATTTAAAAATGCAATTTATTCCTGTCATCATTAAATCTTCAGTGTCACACGATCTTTCAGAAGTCATTCTAATATGCTTCACCCCCACCCCAAAGAGTTGTTGGATAGGAATTTCAAAAGAACAGAATTTACCTGAAACCAAAATCTTTTGTTATATTATAAATGTCTCTACTGTCACTTTTGATCAGCTTCATGCATCTTTTCCAAATAAATAATTCTTTTTTCACTTTTGAATTTGCCCAGTAGAATATGCCCAGATCCATGTTTTTAACATCTTATCAATCCTAGCAACCACATAGCAACACCTAAGCAATTTTTCCATCAAATTGTTATGCACAGTAACTGTTATTTAACAGTGCAGCAGCAGCCAATCAAATCCTGTCTCACTCTAGGCAACAACAGTGCTGAACTATATCCAGATATTACCGCCGATCTCATGACAGGTGGAACGGGTGAAACTTGCGTATTTCTGTCTCGGAATGACTCAGGAGAACGACTATAGCTGCAAGAGTTCGACAAGACGTGCGCGTGATCCACCGCTTGAAGGTTATATTCGTCCACAGCACAAAATTCACAATCTCCACAGCACTGCTGCATCTGTTTTAGTCTATTTCCCCTTTCTTCCTCTCCCTTTCAGAAGCAACTCTTGATCAGGAGACAGAAAGACAGCGCGTCTGCGGAGCCAACGGGCAAGAAGAGCGCCAACAGCCACGGGCAGCTCATAAACCACAGACAACTTCATAAAGAGAGGAAACCGAGATTCAGAGAAAGAGAAAATTGAAAGACGGAAACAAAGTGAAAGGGAAAGGCAGATCGACAGACACACTGACAAAGGATAGACATCTGTACTGAAGCTAGAAAGTGGCTTCCCTTTGTCTCTCGCCGCCTCTCAATACTCTCACGTCAGGAGATACAAAAGGGATGCACAATGGCTCGTTTGAGAGACAAAGAATTGCTATAGTTTCCCTGAGAACGTTTCAGGCTGCCCAGATCCATCTATCTATCCTCTTTCTGCAGTAACAGGCTTTCCTGTGGCAGGAGATGGTGCATAGCATCAGACTGGCGATGGTTCAGTCCGTTCCTGCCACTGGAACTGATTGCTCTCATTAGATTCTTTAGCCTCTGGGTCAAATCCAGCTACTGGATCTGTGAGCTCGCTGATATTCCACAACCCAGGCCAATTTCCCTAATGTTTTCTCTCTCTCTTTCATTCCTTCTTTGTCCTTCATTCATTTGGATGTTGCAGCCTATTGTAAAGGTCTGCGTGAGACTGATTTTTTTTTCAGTCGCTCGCTTCGCATTTTTACTAAGGTGTTTATTCTTTTTGATTTTGTCAAAATGGAAAGAGAAAACTAGATTTGCATTTGCTAAGAGAACATAGCAGTGTTTGCAAGATGAACACTTATAAATGAAGAATATTTAAACAATATTAGCAATTTTAATACATGCATTTTATTCTATTTTTTAATTTAATTTAATTTTCTGTTACGTAAAACAAACGTTTACTGAAATGCAATAAAAACAAAAATAAATAAATAAATTAATTAATTAAATAAGCTAGTTGCCAAGGCTACATAGTTTAACTTGATAACTTGATATAGTAAAATAATTAAAACTAAAACTAAATAATAATAATAATAATAATAATAATGAAAACACGTATACACACACTACTGAAAATGACAAAAAAAAACAACAACAAAATTACTACTTTACAATTACTTTTACAAGTAAAATTACAATTGTACAATAAAATAGAAATATATATTATTCACAATATTATATATATATTATATACAGCTACTTTAGAATGGCTTTTATTTTTTTGATTTTGTCAAAAAGAAAACAGAAAAGTAGATCTGCTTTTGCTAAGGGAACATAACAATGGTTGCAAGATGAATAAATGAAGAATCATTAAGAATCATTAAAAATTATTGGTAGTTTAATTCATGCAAGGAAGAAAAGACCAGTTGCTATTCGGTATACAAATAAATTTAAGAAAAAAGACCAATTGCAAATATTACGATGGTAGATTTCACTTTAAAGATGTGTTACAAAATTTTGGACTCTCTAAAAAATGCAAAGAAATGCTAAATAAATAAATAAATCAAATAAATAAAATTCAGCTAGTTACCATTTTTATGCATATATAAATAAATAAAATATGCCTAGTTGCCATATGAAATGCAAAAAATGCTAAATAAATAAAACTCATCTAGTTGCCAAGGCTACATAGTTTAACTAATAAATAATTAAAAATAAAAATAAAAAATGATATATATATGCATACACACACGCTACTGAAAATTACAAAAACACAAAATTACTACTTTAAAATAAAACCGAATAAATATATTTCACAGTATGAAAATATAAAATTTATGCCTTTAGAAAAAGCACTAGTAAAACATCTATAATATAAGTAATGAATTTATTATTATTATTATTATTTGATTAAAAATAACATTTTCATTCTTGAACAATTAATTACATGACTAGTATGCAATTTCATATGCAAGATATAAAAACTAAAATAAGTAATTATTTTAATATACTATAATATCATGAAATATTTTATATTTTGCATGCAAAAAATACGTACACATTTTTTTACAGCTACTTTAGAATAGCCTTCAAAGGAAAAGATGCTTTTTACTCGCAGTTGCTTTTTGTCTCTTCACTGAACGAGTCAGTGATTTTATTCTGAACTAATGAGTGAGTGGAGCAGCACTGAATGTGACAAGTGTGATTGCGAATGAACTGAACGAACATGGCACACTTTTATGAATAAGGATCTGCTGACCAACAGTGACTGAATGAAAGGCGGTTTTCGCAAAACACTTAAATAGTTACACAGTTTTCCCAACACTGCTAAAGCCGCTTTGTACAAAAGTGCATGCTAAGTGACAACTTGCAGACTTGCTTTTCTAGTTTCCAGTCCAGACTCTAATGGGAACTCCAGCCTGTGGTTACTTCCAGTCCCTGGTGTATCCCTTCACATTAGGAGCGCCACTGGTGGGAACGATCTCATCAACTCAAAGTTTTATTTAGTGCCCAATTAAAAGTTTCTGAACTATCTATGGAATGAATGATGCAGGAATTAATTTAAAATGCATTATATTGCATATGTTTTCCAAGAATGTCTAGGATCTTTTGAACATGCCATAGAAGGTTTAGCTCATCTGCAAAGCCTGACGTGCATATGAATTTATACTCCATTCTCCGCATATCACAAGCTGACGGCTAATATTAAATATGAATTAATGCAAAGATAAATGTTTAATGGATTGTCTTATTACACTATTTGAATTGAATGAGAGGAGCTGCACAGAGTAGGCTGGAAATTGCTGCACATTTTCAGGTCAAATGGACTGCACTGCTTTGTAAATCTATAATCTAGATGTGTGTTTATACTGTTTAAATTAAACTATTAAACGAGCCGTCTACTCTGTTCAAAACCCTAGCAAAATGAAAATGAGGTTGTGGGGCATAGAAGTGTAATGCATTCAATGGATTATAACAACAAAACCAATTGGTCAACTTTCAGTAGACAAACTCCATAAAAATCTATTATTTTTTTAAGTTACGAGTCATCACAATTACATGATCTACACTACAAAAAATCTAAAAATAGTAATAATATGAAGGACATTTTCATATAAATTTTTTACTATTTTTTTAAAAACATATTTTTGAAATTTGCACTTCCCTGTGTTTTGTTTTAGAGTTCACAGAAATGTCTGTAAAATTAATGGATAACATAAAAATGTTACCAGTACATTTTTTTTTTTTTTTACATAAGCATACTGGTAAGCCAATAATACTGATGATTAATACAAAAAAGCAAATAGACAAAGTGCAAGCATATACAATAAAATCACTTTTTAATGATATTTTTAATTACAACTTTTTCTTTATATTTATTTTTATTTTATTTTGTTGGAATTGAATACATTTATTCCATATTTCTCTTGCTTTTTTATTTTATTTTATTGTATTTTGTTGTATTTATTTATTTAACATATTTTATTTTATTGTTCTTGCTTCTGATTTTTTAAATGTATTATTATTATTATTATTATTATTATTATTTTGAATTGAATACATTTATTCCATATTTCTCTTGCTTCTGGTTTTTCATTGAGCCTTTTGCAATGTATTACAGGAATGACTTTAGCAAATTTATTATTATTTTTTTTTTAATAACATAGAACTGTGCACAATATGTACTACATGCAAGCATATAAAATAAAATAAATTTTTTATGATGTTTTTAAGTGCAACTTTTTATTTTTGTTTATTTATTTATGGAATTGAAAACATTTCTTCCATATTTCTCTTGCTTCTGATTTCTTATTTTATTTTATTTTGAATTGTATGTATTTATTCCATATTTCCTTTACTTCTGAATTTTAAATTTTATTTATTTATTTTTGAATGAAATACATTTATTCCATATTTTTCTTGCCTCTGATTTTTCACTGAGCCTTTTGCAATGCATTACAGGAATGACTTTAGCAAATGAAGATTTCATTTTCTTTTAATAACGTAGAACTGTGCACAATATGTACAATTATTTTATTTGGAATTGTATACATTTATTTCTTTTGCTTCTGATTTTTACATTTTATTATTATTATTATTATTATTATTATTATTAATGTATTATTAATACATTTATTCCATATTTCTCTTGCTTCTGATTTTTCACTGAGCTTTTTGAAATGCATTACGGGATTGACTTTAGGAAATGAAGATTTAATTTAATTTTAAATAACAGAACAGTGCACAATAAAACCAAAATCATGCGTGCAGTAAATAGGGCCAATTCTGATTTCATGTTGACTTGAAATAAGCAAAGCTCCAGTGTCCCATTTATATAGTGTGACTGAACAAAATACTGCTTAATTTGGGCCTTTTCATCTACGTGGGGAATCTATGTCCTCGTATTGCCGCATAATCTCCCCAATAGCCTTTTCAGATCGTTTTCCTGATAGATCCAGGGCAGTTATTGTGTCTAAGATCCCCTGAGATAACAACAAATCTCTTACCTTCTACTGTACTGTACATGTTCAAATGAGACCTGGTACTTTCATAATCATGTGTGAAATCGATATATCTCACATTTTAATAACTGAATTGACCAATAAGCGCTATTATACTATATATAATGGTCTCCTATATGCACTGGAAACCATTTGTGTAATAGATAGAAAGCCTCCCACATCATCATTATAGAAATGGCACTGACTTTCTTGACACATAAGGCAGTGGATATAAAGGGCTGGAATGATTTGAGCTCAATTACTTTCATCTATATGCTGATTGGTCTCTTTTTCGCCTTTGTCAAATGAGGACGAACAATTTGTCGGATGTGATGTGTGAGACTTCATAGCGGAATAAAAAAGGCCTTTGGTTGGGAGACGGTCAGCTTGTGATGACCAAACCTCGAGAACAAAAAGACAGAGAGAGATATGAAAACGAATGGTGTTCTCTAATATGGTAGCTATTTCACAGGCACAATGACTTAATGTGCGCTTCTTTCTAGGCATAACGACCTCATTGCGTCAAAGCTTCCCCCACGCGCTCGGGTCAGTCTGCCGTAATCACGTTTCACACACACAAACTCCTTGCCGTGTGTCAAAGTATCATTGCACCCAAGGACGATGTTGACAGCTACGGGTTCCGGGTCCATTATGTTGGAAAAATCGCCCACTTGAGCAAAAGACATCCCTACGGTTTAAGACATGTTTCATGAACAGGAGTGAAGGACATAAATTAACCATGCAACCTACTGATGGACAGGGTTCTTACCACCAGGGTGTATGCAGTGTTGCATTACATATTCCAGAGCCGCTATGAAAAATGAAGCGAGAGAAAGAGTTGCAATAAAATTAAGCATGCTGATGTGCAGTGGGAACCGCAGCTGGGGGCGTCTACATTGCATTACCTGCGTGTATGATCTGAAGAGAGACAAGCTGGAGAGAAAATTGCGTGAGGCACATGGGCGGGTGCACGAGTCAGGCTGCGCTCCTGAATCGTTTATTGGAAACGTATTTATGCACTGGATGTGGGAAAACGAAGATGTGCTGGTTGAGAACTGAAGACATCTAAGAGGAAATAGGAATCAATTTAATGTTTAATCATTAAGCCGATGTGTGCAGACAGCTACTATCCACCTTATTTTTCAATGCAGAAGTAAGCTGTTTTCTGGCAATGTGTTAGACATCCGGTTCATAATCCACCATAGGGAAATAAGAAGAATATCGAAGTGCAGTAAACGGTAAAACAGTTTGCACTACAAACCAGTGTGTTCATAATTAAGAAAATACATTAAAATAATATGGTAAGACACACCAGTTTGCAATATTCAAGCAGCAAAATGAGCTTTTTGTGCAGCTAAAAATAGCTGAAAGTGGATGAGACCGGAAGCCAGACACAAAAAATGTACAAATGGCTGCACCCACTCTTATGGAAAAAATAAGGTGGATAGGCATGTGTAGTACTGCAACCAAACCAATAATGGTTCCTAAACACTTAAGTTCGGTCTGTCAGGTCATCCCGCTCCATGCCCAAGCCACGGTGAGATCAGATGGTAAACATCTGATTCTATTAGTTTTTAACATCACAGCAAGAGTCAGACAGATGTGTTTCCCTTTTGCACTCTTGCTCTTTTTCCTTGCATGTCGAGCGTGTCAGGTTAAAAATAGCTGAGCTCTGATCTGTTAACATTTTAGCTGTTTTTAAAAGGAAGCATGCATTGTGCATGCATGGATTGTCAGAGTTGTTGCTGCTCTTTACTGAAAGTCACAATGTAAAGTGTTCCTGTTCCAAATGAATGCAAGTAGGCGTATATTATGTCTGGTTTTATGGAAAGTTTAGCCTCTAACTAACAAAACTGACAATCAAAATGCAGGTGTGAATACGATCATTTTGGCACAATCCCTGCATATCAATCATAATTTGATGAAAATGAAATCTATGGCATCATATTTTCTATTATATACACTGACCAAAATTATAAACGCAACATTTTTGTTTATGCCCCCATTTTTCATGAGCTGAGCTCAAAGATCTAAGACTTTTTCTATGTACACAAAAGGCCTATTTCTCTCAAACACTGTTCACAAATCTGTCTAAATCTGTGTTAGTGAGCACTTCTCCTTTGCCGAGATAATCCATCCACCTCACAGGTGTGGCGTATCAAGATGCTGATTAGACAGCATGATTATTGCACAGGCCTGCCTTAGGCTGGCCACAATAAAAGGCCACTCTAAAATGTGCAGTTTTATCACACAGCACAATGCCACAGATGTCGCAAGTTTTGAGGGAGCGTGCAATTGGCATGCTGACTGCAGGAATGTCCGCCAAAGCTGTTGCCCGTGAACTGAATGTTCATTTCTCTACCATAAGCCGTCTCCAAAGACGTTTCAGAGAATTTGGCAATACATCCAACTGGCCTCACAACCGCAGACCACGTGTAACCACACCAGCCCAGGACCTCCACATCCAGCATCTTCACCTCCAAGATTGTCTGAGACCAGCCACCTGGACAGCTGCTGCAACAATTGGTTTGCATAACTAAAGAATTTCTGCACAAACTGTCAGAAACTGTCTCAGGGAAGCTCATCTGCATGCTCGTCGTCCTCATTGGGGTCTCGACCTTACTGCAGTTCGTCGTCTGGCTCTTTGGAGAGGTGTTCTCTTCACAGATGAATCGCGGTTTTCACTGTACAGGGCAGATGGCAGACAGCGTGTATGGCGTCGTGTGGGTGAGCGGTTTGCAAAGTTGTGGATCGAGTGGCCCATGGTGGCAGTGGGGTTATGGTATGGGCAGGCATATGTTATGGACAACGATCACAGGTGTTTTACTGATGGCATTTTGAATGCACAGCGATACTGTGATGAGATCCTGAGGCCGATTGTTGTGCCATTCATCCACGACCATCACCTCATGTTGCAGCATGATAATGCACGGCCCCATGTTGCAAGGATCTGTACACAATTCCTGGAAACTGAAAACATCCCAGTTCTTGCATGGCCAGCATACTCACCGGACATGTCACCCATGGAGCATGTTTGGGATCCTTTGGAACGGTGTATACGACAGCGTGTTCCAGTTCCTACCAATATCCAGCAACTTCACACAGCCATTGAAGAGGAGTGGACCAACATTCCTCAGGCCACAATCAACAACCTGATCAACTCTATGCGAAGGAGATGCGTTTCACTGCGTGAGGCAAATGGTGGTCATACCAGATACTGACAGGCCTTTTGGGTTCATAGAAAAAGTCTTAGATCTTTGAGTTCAGCTCATGAAAAATGGGGGCAAAAACAAAAGTGTTGCGTTTATAATTTTGGACTGTGTAGATAGATGGATTACTTGTTTATCAATCATTTGCTTTAGTATTTGAATTTTGCTTTAATTACTTTTTGCACTCTCTCCCTTTTCTCACACCTCCTTTCTTCTCACAGTTTCACTCATGGGTTTTCAATGAGAGCTGATGAATGCTGTACTTCACATTCAATATGGCAACATTGAAGCCAAATAGTCTGTGCTTTAATTAACTTAGTTGAACGAGAGAAATATGAGGAGTCAATATTTATTATGTCTTGAGACAGCTGGGCCAGCACCGGGCCCGCGTCCCTCAGCAGCCCTGAGATCTAATTGCCCGGAGGCAAACAGAGGCTACTCTCATCACTAGTGAGGTGAGCTGCCGTCGGCTTCCTAGATTTCCCTAAGTGCTGGAATAACGCACTGCAATCACAACGAGAGCTAGAGTCACAATGCCATCTAATTAAATGCATCGGAGATGATTCCATGAGATAAATTGAAGGATAAGATCCCTGCACATCCACAAATAACAGGTTGATGAAACAGCTGCTAGCACGTCATATTGGTTGTTGGCTAGTTCATAGACTAACAAAGTATACATTGAACATATATATATAGATTAAATTGTTATTATTAAAACAAGCTCTACATCAATTCAAAGCTTAAAGGAGAAAGCAAAGAGTACAACATTTCAAAATGACCTATTTTTAGCAGCAATAAGCAGAGCGGGCTGCATCCTCTCAGACTTCACTGCATGCAGTCCAGCTTCATGTCGACAGATCTCCAGTGAGACCGTTTTAATTAATGCTCCATTTAGAGTTAATATTAAATTTTTATGCTTTCTCCTCTTGCCACCTTGTCTTCTATTTCTCCTCTGCAATCTTGTATTTCCATAACAGTGAAAACTGTTGTAGGGAGCAAAGATTCCCACTGCAATTATATCTTTGTGTCAGACACTGCGTAGAAAGCTGTGCAGGTTTAAAGGTCATGGCAGTATTTCTATTGGAGAGAATAACAGAATCAAAATGTTACTAGGTTAATTCAGTAACATCACTGCACAAAGAGATGGAATGAGAATGACATATGCCCCTGCTAAAATAAAAGAACATGTTTTGGATGCTGCTTCTCATTTGACATCTTATACTCACTTCAGAAAGGAATGGAAATGTCTACAGCAGTTTCAGCTTTTACATGGTCTTGGGTGCCCTGCGGAGCAAATAAGACCGAAAAAGAAGGCATTTGTGATGTGCAAAATGTCTGTTCAATGTGTCGCTGTCATCTGGAAGACGCTATTTTTATTAAACAGTAGCAAATATGCAATAGCCTTGTGGACGCGTGTGAACATAAGGTGCAACAGTGCTTTAGGCAACCCGAGTTTGAGTCCTGTCTCAATCTGTTCCCCTTTCTCCTTTCCGGTCACTCCTCAAACTGTCCTGACACAAAAATATAACTTAAAAAAAAAAGAGATTGACCAGATTTTTTTCCACAGCTTTTAAAAAAGTAAGTTTAAGTTAATACATTATTTTAAAAAGTAATCAGCAAGATGTTTTAAAGAAATTAATAGTTTCATTCAGCAGAGACATTAAATTGATTGAGAGTGACAGTAAAGACATTTATAATGTTGCAAAAGATTGATATTTCAAATAAATTCTGTTCTTATGAGCTTTACATACATTAAAAAATCCTGAAAAAAAGTGTTTCCAAAAAAAGAGAGAGAGACAGATTGACCATATTTTTTTTCCACAGCATTTAAAATAAAGTTTAAGTTAAAAAAAGTAATCAGTAAGGTTTTTTTTTCTTAAATTTTAATAAATTAAATTGATTGAAAGTGACAGTAAAGATATTCATAATGTTGCAAAAGATTGCCATTTCAAATTAATGCTGTTCTTTTAAGCTTTACATCTGTCAAAAAAATCCTGAAAAAGTAATGTTTTGCCAAAAAAAAAAAGGAGAGAGAGAGAGATTGACCATATTTGTCACAGCATTTAAAAATAAGTTTAAATTAAAAAGTAACTGGCGAATGCGTCATGACAGAGATAGATTGTCTATTTTTTCACAGCATTTAAAATAAATTAAGTTTAAGTAAACAGTAAGGGTTTTTTTTTCAAGAAATGAATAGTTTTATTCAGCAGACACATTAAACCGACTGAAAGTGACAATAAAGACATTTATAATGTTGCAAAAATGGCAAAAATGTTTTTTTATGCTTTCTATCATCAAAAAAATCCTGAAAAAAAAGAAAGAAAGATTTACCATATTTTTTTCCCCCAAAGCATTTAAAAATAAGTTTAAGTTAAAAAGTAATCAGTAAGTTTTTTTGTTTTTTTTTGTTGAAAAAAATTATTTTTTTTATTTAGTGAAGACACATTAAATCAATTAAAAGTGACAGGGACAACATTTATAATGTTGCAAAAGCTATTTTAAATAAATGCTGTTCTTTTATGCTTTCTACCCATCAGAAAATCCTGAACAAAAATTATGTTTTTCAATATAAAAATATTTATATTATAAATGTATTATTATTATAATTTATTAATTATATATTTATAATAAGAAGAAATGTTTCTTGAGCAGCAAATCAGCATATTATTAATGGTTTCTGAAGGATCATGTGACTGGAGTAATGATACTGAATATTATTTCACAACATTACCATTTTTACTGTATTTTTAATCAAATAAATGCAGACTTGCTGAGCATAAGATACCCCTTTCATAACATTAAAAACCCAACCCCAAACTTTTGAATGCCAGTGTTTATAAACAAATGTAGTAGTAACAATCTTTTTTTATACAACAGCTGCCTATGCCCAGGAGATCAGTATGTCTTTCCAATAAAACTTCCCCCTACAGACACACCTGAAGATGTTGGGGTTTAGAGTCAGGCTGCAGTAAAGAGAGGGATAATTATGTGTTGTTCAGAGCAGGCATGTTGCTAAAATGATCCTCATTAGGGAATTGCAGGAACCTTAGGGGTCCTGTTTACTGCGAGCATCCCAAAGGAGTGGCAATTCAGGGCCAGACTAACACGCCAGGCGCTCCTATTCATCTCCATTCCTTGCCAGCGAACACTGCAGCAGGTCAGGATATTTTCAGCTTTACCAACATCTTAACCAGCGGTCTTTGCTTGGGTTGTTTTGATGGCCATAATCCTTATAACAACTAAAGGAATAGTTCAACTTAAAATAAACACCTGTCATCCCTGACTCATCCTCACGTCTTGCCAAGCCTGTATGCTGTTCTGTTGCACAAAAAGGAAAAATGAGATTAAAAAAAGAGATTTTTTTGAGTAAAGTCTACTGATTTTTAAATGAACTCTAATGTTTGGCTTTGACATACAGGTTTTTAACTTATATGTTATTAAATAGGCACATTTTTAAGGAAAAAATTCTTTAAAACGTTTTCGAGAAGTTGGAATACACTGGGAGGTTTTCATGTCTCATTCTGTAATATTTCAATCTATTCTACATAATCTTGCACTACATAAAATCCCAAAATGCATGCATGAATATAAAATCAAAATGGAAATAAACTCATATTGCATTATCGTGGCTTTAAATTATGCCAGGCATCCCAGGAGCAATGCACTTACAGGAAAACAAGATCATTTCATATAAAATATTTTACGCTTTTGACCTCCAGAATGAAGATATATGGAGCCCATTCTATACCACCATGAAGTCTTCATTGTTGCAGTCCGATCAGGTGATCAGATGTACGGCTAAACATCGATATCGCACCTCCCCAGCTGCCGTTGCCATTTGGTGGCTGATAAAGATCTATCAGCGGACGGGACGGCAGTCACCTGAATGACAGCTGGGGAAAGAGCTTCATTAGTCTGCTGGTTAATGTCAGCCAGATCTATCTACAGCCAGAACAGCTCTGACAAGAATGCAACAGCAATCCGCAGGCAAGAGCAAGTTATCATGGCACAGAGAGGAGATTAATTGGTGTGATTTCATTGTCATCTGACAGAGGAAAGAAGAGAAATGGGAAGAGAGAAAAGAGCAGAGACAAGGTGACCCATGTTGAAATTATTGTAGATCACTGATTGGCTGATTTTTACATGACGCATTCGCCATTTTTTCATGTCTCGCTCTTGTTGTTTGGTTTGTTTTCACAACAACAATAATTGTTTGTTTACCTAAAAGTGAAAAGCTTAATTTACTTACCCTTACAATGACATCAGTCAAAATTAGTTCTATCTATCTATCTATCTATCTATCATTCTGTCTCTGTCTATATATTGTTTTATTCTATCATTCTATACTTATCGTTCTATCTTTCTGTCGTTCTATCTATCTATCTATCTATCTATCCATCTATCTATCATTCTGTGTCTTTATACGTATTGTTCTATCATCGTATCTATCTATCTATCTGTCTATCTATCTATCCATCTATCTATCATTCTATCATCCTATCATTCTATCGTTCTGTCTGTCTGTCTGTCTATATATCGTTTTATTCTATCATTCTATACTTATCATTCTATCTTTCTGTTTTTCTGTCGTTCTGTCTATCCATCCATCCATCGTTCTATTTTTCTGTCTTTCTATCTATCTATCTATTATTGTCTGTCTTTATACGTATCTATCAATCTATCTATCTATCTATCTATCTATCCATCTATCTATCTATCTATCATTCTGTCTTTATATGTATCGTTCCATCATTCTATCTATCTATCTATCTATCTATCTATCTATCTATCTATCTATCTATCTGTCTATCGTTCTATCTATCGTTCTATCTATCTGTTTATTATTGTCTGTCTTTATACGTATCTATCTATCTATCTATCATTCTGTCTTTATACGTATCGTTCTATCATTCTATCTATCTATCTATCTATCTATCTATCTATCTATCTATCATTCTCTGTCTTTATACGTATCGTTCTATCATTCTATCTATCTATCGTTCTATCTATCGTTCTATCTATTATTGTCTGTCTTTATACGTATCTATCTATCTATCTATCATTCTGTCTGTCTTTATACGTATTGTTCTATCATTCTATCTATCTATCGTTCTATCTATCTGTTTATTACTGTCTTTATACGTATCTATCTATCTATCTATCTATCTATCTATCTATCTATCTATCTATCATTCTGTCTTTATACGTATCGTTCTATCATTCTATCTATCTATCTATCTATCTATCTGTCTATCGTTCAATCCATCCTTCTATCTATATCTATCTATCTATCTATCTATCTATCTATCATTCTGTCTTTATACGTATCGTTCTATCATTCTATCTATCTATCTATCTATCTATCTATCTATCTATCTATCTATCTATCTATCTATCATTCTCTGTCTTTATACGTATTGTTCTATCATTCTATCTATCTATCGTTCTATCTATCTGTTTATTACTGTGTCTTTATACGTATCTATCTATCAATCTATCGTTCAATCCATCTTCTATCTATATCTATTTATCTATCTATCTATCTATCATTCTGTCTTTATACGTGTCGTTCTATCATTCTATCTATCTATTGTTGTCTGTCTTTATACATATCTATCTATCTATCAATCCATCCTTCTATCTATATCTATCGTATCTATCTATCTATCATCTATCTATCAATCTATCTGTCTATCCATCGTTCTATCGTCCTATCATTCTATCGTTTTATAGTTCTATCGTTCTGTCTGTCTATATATCGTTTTATTCTATCATTCTATAGTTTTATCGTTCTTTCTATTTATCTGTCGTTCTATCTGTCGTTCTGTCTGTCTACGTATCGTTCTATCATTCTATCGTATCTATCTATCCAAAACTTTGCTTTTCTAGTGAAATATTCTACTGCCTAGCATTCAAATTTGAATTGCATTTTTGCAATTTCTCATTTCAAATTCAAGAACTTATTCGCAGTTGATGCTGAATTGTTGTTTCACATGAACGTTGCATTGATCAATCAGCATCCAGAACCAGATCATTCTGATTTAGAATGTAAAAAAAGGATTCCAGACTCTCCGTTTCTACCTACAACGCCTGACACAGACCTGTGTTCCTCCCATGTCTTCAGCCTACACGCTCAGTGTAGTTACGACACCTCGCTCTGTGATTCCAACCACACTCAACGTGTCAGGTCAAACTCCATTAAATTTATACATGCCGTCAGTCTGCTTGCAAGCCAGCGTGCCGCTGTTCAATTTGCCCTGTTTCTATTTTTCACCCGTGCTCAATTTTAGAGTACCACAAGTGTTGGGGAAGAGATAATGAGCAGGAAAGCAGCGCCACCGCACACACGCCTTCTCCCTCAGCCTGCCAGTCCCCAACAGGCTTGTGTTAATTGCGTATAACTTATCGCCTAACACATGTGGTCCAGCTGTGGGGAAGAGGTGGTGGGCTGCTAAACAATGCCATGGCGTCTCTCTCGGCTCGTCTTCCTCGCAGGAGACAGAGCATCACGTCGGGTTCAGCGATGGAAATTAGCTTCATCACAATCTGGGGTTCATACTCTCTAGAAAGCATCACATTCAGTTTTAAAGGGTCATACTCAACTTTTACATTTAGGTGGTCTCCCTCAGGTCCATTTATAATCGTAATAAAGTGTTTTCTGCCTAAAAAAACGAATAATTTCGTTTTATATGACAATTTTCCATCCCAAATGAAATTTAGAATTAAGACTTATGTGTAAAGTTGCATGTTAATGGATTTTGCTCCAGGTTTGCTGTCAGGTCTAATAAAGTTTTAACCAGCCCATCATCCAATAATAGCCTCTTTCCAAAGTCTGAATAACCATTTTTATAATATGATCCCTTTAAGAATCATAACTTTATAAATACATCTGACAATCACTTTAAGAGCAATTCACATACAGTATATACATTACTCTCTTTCATGCTCACCAAGGATGTATTTATTTAATTAAAAACACAGCAAAAACAGTAATATTATGAAATATATTATTACAATTTAAAATAACTGGTTTCTATTCAAATATATTTTAAAATGTAATTTATTCCTGTGATGCAAAGCTGATTTTTCAGCATCATTACTCGCATGATCCTTCAGAAATCATTCTGATATGCTGATTTGCAGCTCAAGCAACATTACTTACTATTATAAATATTTAAAATGTTTTTTTAGGATTCTCAGATGAACAGAAAGTTCTAAAGAACAGCATTTTGTAATGTTATAAATGTCACTGTCACTTTTGATTAATTTTAATGCTTGTTCAATAAAACTACCCTTTTTTTCAAAACCTTACTTCAGTCTTGCAATAATTAAGACAGCAAAAGCTAGTTTGTACTAGCATGCAAACTCTTGCTGATCTAAGCTAGTCTTTAACACTGTGTCCAAAACAGGAGTGACATTACACAGTGACATGAAATAAAAGATCTCCATCCCTGTAAATCTCATGTGCTTGCTTTTTATTGCTATGACATTGTGTAGGTCAGTGAAATCCCAATTCACATAACAGCACATTATATATAAGATATGTTCTGATTGGCTGTGATTGTGTTGAGTCAAGCAGCATTTTTTCACTTTTAGTGTTGACTTTGCATTTATGTGAAGTATGTAAATGTAGAATAAGTCAGCTGCATAGTAATATATGAATATATAAATAAATCACAATTAAAAGGTGAAGCTTACCCTGGGTGAAGCGTGGATCAGGTTATATTTGGCCACTGAGAATTTGCATCCCATAAGCAACAGCCCTGGTAATGCTTAAAAACAACAACCACAAATCACAAATCAGACACTTCCAGATGTAAAACAACCTTCACAGTACTGTGTGTTGAATTGTACAAACAGAAATGCAATTAATTATATACAGGCTGCGCAAGTTCAGAACAGAAGTGTACAAAACAGCCGAGAAAATGAGTAGCTACTAATGTTTTTAATAATTAAAGTGCCTTTATACAGTGAGAGATGACGGTGAGGTGGAGAGGTCAAGTTACAGCACTTTATGCTTTGTGATGCTCTTAAAGGATTAATTCACTTCCAGAACAAAAATGTACAGATAATTTACTCACCCCCCTGTCATCCAAGATTGGATGTATTTCTTCAGTCGATAAGAAATAATGTGTTTTGAGGACAACATTTTAGGATTTCTCTCCATATGGTCCCTGTGAGTTTGAACTTCCAAAATGCAGTTTCAGTGCAGCTTCAAAGGGCTCTAAACGATCCCAGCCAAGGAAGAAGGGTCTTATCTAGCAAAACGATCGGTCATTAATTACGATTTATATACTTTTTAACCTCAAATGCTCGTCTCGTCTAGCTCTGCGTGAACTCTGTGTATTCTGGTTCAAGATAGTTAGGGTAGGTCAAAAAACTCTTTTTTCTTCAACTTCAAAATCGTCCTACATCGCTGTTTTACCTTTTTTTTGTAAAGGCTGTTTGATATTCTTTGCATGTTCACTTTGTAAACACTGTGTCAGCACTTCTGCAGCGATGTAGGATGATTTTGAAATTGGGGAAGAAAATATACCCTAACTGTCTTACACAGACAAAACGAGCTTTTGAAGTTAAAAAAGTATATAAATTGTCAACTTTAGAAAATGACGATTGTTTCACTAGATACGACTCTTCTTCCTTGGCTGGGATCATTTAGAGCACTCTGAAGCTGCATTTTGGAAGTTCAAACTTACAGGCACCATAGAAGTCCACTATATTGAGAGAAATCATTAAAAAAAAAAAATTCTTATTGACTGAAGAAAGAAAGACATGAACATCTTGGCTACAAGGGGGTGAGTAAATTATCTGTACATTTTTGTTCCAGAAGTGAACTTCTCCTTTAAGGCTTTTGAAGCTCTTTTATGAAGTATTATTAAGCATGTACATAAGCCTGACTGTCGTCAGTGCATTTTTCCATTTTTATCTTATGTATATATTATGTTAACAAAAAGCGGCATGAAATTTAATTTAGTTTTTAATTTTTTTTTTCTGCATTTTTTCAGCATACTTGAACATCAAAAGCAAAAAATGAATTTTGCAACTTCTGGAACCAATGTCAGCCTGAAATCCCAATCTCTACAGAATGTTTGAAAATGTAAAGTCTGATCTATTATAGTTTTGATTAAACTTTCTGTTTTAATTAAAATTATATTTTCGGATACTAAAAGTGAAAGCATTTTAATCAAGAGTTGAAGTGACTTAATTATTGATTATGACACAATAAAATATTGACTAAATTTAAGTGTTCTAAGACAAAAACTGGTAGGCCAGCAAGTGCACTGGGTAACCAGGTGTTGCATAAGCTCCATCACAGCACAGCTCTGCTCCTAACCGCCATTCAGAAGCAAATCAGTGTGAAAGGAAGCTCGTATCCCTCCATCCCCTGCTCTCTCTTCCTTTCTCCTGCTCGCCCTCAGAGTTCATTCTATCCGCTTTATCTTTCGTTCTCATTCTCTACTCCTCATTGTTGCTTTTCGTTCTCTGGCCATTTCTGGGGACAGCTGATAGCTGGTAGCTCAGTTTTAGAGGATGGCTGGAGATAAAAAAAAAATAAATAAATAACGGTATGCAATTTTACACTAAAGGTGACTTCAGAGAGCTGTCAGCAAAGCCTGGCTGTTATCTCTAGAGGAACGCTGCTCTCAAAAAATAGAGGTTGAATACAGGTCTCATAACCAGCCTGAACATCTGAGCTCAGAAAACAGATGAAAGCCACAGACATCATGTATGACAAAGAGATTTCAGGGTACTTCTCATTGTTACCCCAACAGGATCACAGTGTAGGCCTTGATATTGCCACGCTATTCATTTTCTTTCTAAAATGCCCGCTTTGTTTGTTTGAGCCTATTTATTAAAAACAAAAATAAAATTAAAATAAAAGTAAATATGTATAGAAATAACATGTGTATATACATAATAGTAACAATAATAATTTATCATATATATATATATATATATATATATATGATTTTTAATTTTACATTTATTTAATATTATAATAAAATTATGATAAAATTAAAAAAAAAATTATACAAATTATATTATCAGTATGTTATAATACAGACACACACAGTTTTTTCGAACAGGCAGATATTATCCTGCATATATTTTTTCATTTATTTTTATTTTTATATAATAGTAACTTGGAAATTTAATATTAATATCCCGGACGAGCCCCCACCTAATATAAATGTGACCCTGGGCCACAAAACCAGTCATAAGGGTCCATTTTTTAAAAATGAGATTTATACATAATCAAATCTCAAAAATGAGATTTATACATCATCCAAATGTAGTTCTTAACAATGCATATTACTAATCAAAAATTACGTTTTGATATATTTACGGTAGGAAATTTACAAAATATCTTAATGGAACCTGATCTTTATTTAATATCCTAATGTTTTTTGGCATAAAAGAAAAATCGATAATTTTGACCCATACAATGTATTGTTGGCTATTGCTACAAATATGCCCGTGCTAATTAAGACCAGTTTTGTGGTCCAGGGTCACATATACATACTTTTTTGGTCACTGTATTATCATCATGCTTTAAAATTATCAGACAATTACAGCCAATTATGATGTTGCACTGTCATTTGATTTTTAGCCTCACATGCATGTTTCAGACACCATTGGAAATAAAAGAGACACTGCCTTCATCTGAGACTTTTTTTGAGGGGTTTCTCTGATAAAATACCCTGATATGTAGTTGGCTAGCTACAACTAATACTCCTAAATCCCTTTGGGACAGGCATAGTCATGCAGTTAAAATTCAAACCACATTTATAGTGTTTTTCTGTTTTGTTTTACACAGCACGAAGCTCTAAATCGTTGCACCACAGCACAATATCTTTGAAACAATATCTAAGTATGACTAGAGGTTTAAACTCTGAGCTCTTAATCCAGAACAGCTGTTTCTCTGGATACACCAGCAAGGCACAACTACGCCAGAGCTCGCATGAATATACAGTAGGGGTTATTATTATTCGCGCCGTGACTACACAACAATAAATAAATAAACAAATAAATCCTCGCATAACATAGTATCTATGTCTTCATTCAGACTCTGACCCTGGGGTATATTATAAACATTATTACCTAACACATATCCCTGTTGAAAAGAACAGAAGCCGCGGTGCGAAAATTACACATGACCTTTTCTCTCTGCCACAATATCAAATGAAACAACATAGATCATGTATATTGGAGAAACCACCTGAGCCGTTGAGCAGAGGCCGCCGTGACTGTGGAGGCAATATCTGCGGACTGCATATTATTGAACCTGTACTATCTAGCATCTGCAGGCCACCAAATCCATTCATAATGGATCCTCAAGTGGCCAGTAAGCCCAGAGTCTGTCCACAAATGAGAAAACAAGACTTTCCTTCTTTATTTGCTATGCACTTTCAGCCAAAAACCTGCAGCCCTGTGTGGGCGCCATGGGAATATTGCTTCTGCCTGGAGAATATTTGCCAGTAAATTGCCAGCATGCATGGTTTATTTCTATATTTACCGATATGTTTCTCTCGATGATTACTGTCCAAGAAATAAAACTATCCCAAATGAGCTGTGTTGCTGGCACGTTAAAGTCTATGTTTGTGTTTGTTCTCTGGTGCCTGACAATAATGTATTTTACAGCATCCCACGAGATTTCACAAAAATACGACCACCTCTAAAAGCATTAAGACATTATTGCTCGCTTGAGTTGTTTCTGTGCTGACCTTGTTTAATACAGATTTGTAATGATGCATTTAAAGTTCAGGCTGCCAGTTTTTTCTTAATAATTTTCCTTGCAGAGTACAAATAATGGCACATTTTCTTTGACATCCTCTTTCTTTCTCTGGCACTAAACATATTTGGACAGTTTTGCATAATAAAAAGTGCCACTTTTAATAAATTCAATAAATTCTTTTAATACCAAAAGAAAGCTACTGTATTCAGCTTTCCCATTGCTCTCTATGGAAGTTGTTTGGCTGGCTGGAAGTACATCAGGAGTGTGATGGAGAAACATTCCATCATGTTTCAAGCATGTTTCACAGTTACTTTAAAATATCTAAATTTCAAAAGCTATTTAATTATTTACTTACTTATAGTTAGGGATAGCATCGGATGCAAAATTGAAAAAAAAAAATAAAAATAAAAATAAAATAAAAAAATATATAATAATAATAATAATAATAATAATAATAATAATAATAATAATAATAATAATAATAATAATAATAATTATATATATATATATATATATTATGGAAATCAGTGGCTACTAGCTTCCTCAAAATATCTTCTTTTGTGTTTAATAGAGGAAAGATACTCATACAGATTTGGGGTTTGGAATAAAATAAGGGTGAATAAATTATGTCTGTCTCATGTCCGTCTGTTTCTAACTCACTTGCACTTTCTGCACAATGCAATTTGTAAAATAAAAAAGATGCTTTGTAGACGTATTCAGTCTTGAGTGGATCAGTGTGCGGTTAGCAACCTTCTTGTTCCTTTTGAATAAATTATGTCAAAATCTTAAAGAAGTCCACTTCCAGAACTAAAATTTACAGATAATGTACTCACCCCCTTGTCATCCAAGATGTTTATGCCTTTCTTTCTTCAGCTGTAAAAAAAAAAATGTGTTTTTTGAAGAAAACATTTTAGGATTTTTCTCCATATAATGGATTGCTATGGTGCCCCGATTTTGAACTTCTAAAATGCAGCTTAAATTGTTTCGCTAGATAAGACCCTTCTTCTCTGGCTGGGATCGTTTACAACCGCATTTGGGATCGTTTGAAGCTGCATTTAAACTACATTTTGGAACTTCAAACAAGTCCACTATATGGAGAAAAATGCTGAAATTTTTTCCTCAAAAAACATAATTTCTTTACGACTGAAGAAAGAAAGACAAGAACATCTGGGATGACAAGGGGTGAGTACATTATCTGTCAATTTTTGTTCTGGAAGTGGACTTCTCCTTTAATTTCTATCCATTTACATACTTTATTTAAAGACTTAAAGGGGTACTTCAGTGCTGGCAATATGGGCTTTTAATAAAACTTTGCTATCTATAGATTAGAAATGTTAATTTTGTCAATAAGAGCTACATGACTAGAAAAATGTGGCATTCACTTTTGCGAAAATCTTCAGCTTGATTTTGGAGCTGTCCCTCTGTCAATCTATGCAATCAATCAGCAGTTTTAACAAAAGCCCTGGAGCTGTCAAAAGTCCATCGGATGATGCAAAATGATCTGTTTTACTTCATTCGGAGGACAAATAAATGGGGATAAAAAAAAAAAAACAGAAAAAAAGTATGCATTGTCAACACTGCATCACAAAGTTGCTTGAAAATTTGCAAACCCATCATTTAAGCATTCCTATTTATGGTTTTTGGATGGAACTGACTCCTTGATTTAGAGTCATTGTTAGGAATACAAGATTGCAGTCATTATCACTTAATAAAAGTTGATGTTTTTCTTTTAAATAGTTTTTAAAAAGCACAACATAAACAGGTTTACCCGAAAATGCCCTGTCAATGACCTGTCATTGACTCATTGCTGCTTTTATCCTGTTTTAAGAGGGAAACGGTTGCAGGAAATAATATTTTTTTCATCATTAAAAAGAAGAGAGAAATGAAAAATGAAAAGTGCAAACATTATTCTACTGAAATCATAAATTAAGCACATACTTGTGCTAAAAGCAAAACCAGCATTCACTTCCTTCCTCATCTCTGCTGCATTCACTGATTTTATTTTGGGTAAATTATTTGATTTTTAGTTCAGTATATATACATATTTTAGTACAATTAGTACATTTTTGTCACATGCTCTTCTGACTATCTCTAAATACGACTTATATGACCATATCTACATTTGTATTTAGCGCTGAATACTTTTGATCAGATTGCTGAAATTCATGTTAAAGCAGGATGTGTGAAGGTGTCATAATTACTTGAGAGCTTTAGAGTTTAAGAACTGTTAAATCCAGTTTAAGAATCAAAGGTTGAATGATCATTTTTATTTTTCATCTTCTCATCAAGGTGCAAAGCTTTTCATTTCATTTTCAGCTAGAATCAGATCACACGTTTTGCTTTTAATCCCTTTGCCGTGCATTGTGCCCAGGCTACCTTAAACAGAGTGAATTCCTTTAATGGAAAAAATACACCTCTGATCTCAGGGTCAGCACAGTGTTCTCACCTACTGGCATGTTTTAATTTGCGTGAATAGCAGCTTTTCATATCAACTGTGTCAGTGATTATTGTGCCGAATTATTGTGCTGTACAAATGAATCTTGACAGCATTGGTGCAAAAAAAAAATCCACTGCACTTGATTTATCTGAGCAGTGAATTGAGGGTTTGAAGGCTGAAGATTCATGAAATGGTCAGCCTGTTGTGGGAATTATCCAGAAAGGCTTATAGAATTATTAAACATATAGCTTAGTCATTATTTTGCCTATAAATACGGATCCTCCACATTAATATTCCATGAAGCAATTATTTCACTACTGTTTTATTGGCATTATACTTCAAGGCATTGTAGGCAATGATATGCCAGAGCTCAAACTTTAATGGCGTTTTATTTTGTCATCATTCATATTATTGTATACTGGGAGCAACAAAACCGCCTTGGCTGCTAATACTGCTCAATAAAACTGCAGTGGTGCAGCATGCAAATCATTATAATTAGAGCTCCGGTTCGGGGCGCTAGCTTTCAAGCTCTAACAAAGAAAAAAAAACCTGCGGCCGTGCCAAACCACAACACGTGCCATTGATCTGCATTTTACTGAAGCCTGGGATAATCATTCCCAATTGAGTAGCGAAAGCAACCAGTATGGAGTCAAGCAGTCAATACCCCAGTGGCACTATAGTCTGTAATCTCTGGCACTTGTTAAACACGTGTGCTATGGATTCTCTCTTGCGTTCCTTTTCCACAATATGTACAATGCATTGTTCAAAAATAGTTATCAAAGTGTAGTATATTATGCATTGTTACAACTACAGTCTTAGAAAGATCTGTTTAGACGTTGTTATTGATTTGGCTGAGCGGCACGGAGTGGAAGCAGAATTGTGTGTTTCGCCTGGAGCAAAGAGTGTTTTTTGGAAAGTCAGAGTATTTGTGTTTTCTCTTGCTTTAAATTCAGTCTTAAGTTTTGCACGTCAGCAGGAATTCACAACTGAAACAAAGTGTTTACAGACTATCGTCAGTCTAAAAGAAAAATAACATGCAGTTGAAGTCAAAAGTTTACATACATCTTGCAGACTGTGCAAAATGTTAAAGGGGTCATCGGATGCAAACTTCACTTTTTCATGTTGTTCGAACATTAATGTGTGTTGGCAGTGTATGTACAAATCTACCCTATAATGATAAAAATCCATGCAGTGGTTTTTAATTAATCTGTAAAAATAATATCCCCTTTTTCAAATCGAGCCATTCTCAGATGCCTGCCGGTGTGGCGTCACACCAACAGAGGCCGCTCCCACAATAGTTGATTGACATGAGCTCTTACCTCAGACCAGCTGTCACAGTCCAGTAACTTTCCTTGTTTTGAAGCCGAAGCAGGGATGTAAATTAGACAAGAATATCTCCGATTGAGCAATTGGGGTGTTGTGCTGCTGGATGTAATAATGAACATAGTGGTCGTCACTTACTCCCGATATCTGAGCCGCTGAAGATGCAGTGGATTACGTTTGTTTGTGAAGGGAATGCGCCTCCCGATCTACATATATTCATCTATGTTCGCGCGAATCATTCGTGATCCAGCTTCACTTACAGCAGAACTGTGTATATGCGTTTTTTTGGGGTTTTTTTAATTCTTGCGATCACCTTTAGCGGCTAAACATGGCTAAATGCAGCTACAGTAAACAAGCTCGTCATTCCACAGAGAGTAGAGAGCGGCGGGGCGAGCAGAGCTCATTTGCATTTAAAGGAACAACCCCTTGGAATGAGATGATTTTTGTAGAGTTAAAAAAAAAAAAAAGAGTGTTGTTTTACAAAACCATTGAGAATTTGTAATCAAAGTATATTAGAGACTTTTCATTAAGACCCTAAAGAATCATATCAACTTGTGGAAAATGGGCATCTGATGACCCCTTTAATTTTTTTTTACAAAACTAAGGGGGATCATACAAAATGCATAGATATTTCACATAAAATATATTTACATATATAGTCTACAAGAGAAAATAATAATAAAATTTATAAAAATGACCCCATGCAAAAGTTTACATACACTTGATTCTTAACATTGTGTTGTTACTTGAATGATTCACAGCTGTTTTTTTTTTTAGTGATAGTTGTTCATGAGTCTCTTGAACAGTCCTGAACAGTAAAACTTCTCTGTTCTTCAGAAAAGTCCTTCAGGCCCCACTGATTCTTTGGTTTTTCAGCAATTTTGTGTATTTGAACCCTTTCCAACAATGACTGTATGATATTAAGATCCATCTTTTCACACTGAGGACAACTGAGGGACTCACATGCAACTATTACAGAAGGTTCAAATGCTCACTAATGCTCCAGAAGGAAAAACAATGCATTAAGAGCAGGGCGTGAAAACTTTTTGAATTTGAAGATCACAGTAAATTTAACTTATTTTGTCTTCTGGGAAACATGTAAGTATCTTCTGTAGCTTCTTAATGGCAGTACTAAATGAAAAAATGATATTTGATATTTAGGTAAAATAAGAAAAATGTACACATCTCCATTCTGTTCAAAAGTTTACACGCCTGTCTCTTAATTCATTGTTTTCCAATGAAATTACTCCTTTCTGGTCATATATGTTGGACGTCTCCAATCATTTTGCTTACTTAAAATCCCCAAGATATCGAAGTTGAAGTTCTTTGGCTTTTAGTAGGTAAGTGTGCTCCAAAACAACAACAAATTTTGCATTTAAGACATACGTCTACAAGATGTCTGTTAAAGATCACTTGATCTGGAAAGCATCTGCTGTGTACAAACATCTGACAGACATCTGTAAGATATCAGTTTTACATACATTCAAAATCATGAACATCTTAAAGATGTTTATCTAATAGACATCTATTTGACATCTGATAGGAAACAACCTATAGACATATTGCAGATGAGCAAACACTCTAAAAAATATGTCTTCCAGATGTAAATGCAGACGCATTCAAAACTTACAGTCTCTCAATTCCATGAATTTGAATCAACGAACACACTATGAATAGGCCCTGAAGCTGCATCTGAAATCGGTCACTTGCTCACAGAGTTAGTATTTTCTGTATGGTGAATGGCACGTAGTGCACTATATAGGGCAGTGGTTCTCAACTCCAGTCCTCAGGGCCCACTGCTCTGCACATTATGTATGTTTCTGAATCTGACACACTCAGTTCATCATGGATCTTTCTCCTAATTAGCTGATGATCTGAATCAGGTGCATTAAATGAGAGAGACACACACAAAATGTGCTGAGCAGTGGGCCCTGTGTACTTTTCAAACTACACATTCTCAGCATGACTATGATTACTGTTTTGCTTTAGTAACAGTTTCATATTAAATGTAATGGGGTAATCTATTAGACTGTGGCTGTCATAACCTGTCAAATGCGGCCTTTCTGAGCTCAACGGCATTCGCCGGAGCTGATATGAATGAAATGCTATTGGCCATTTTAAAAAAGGGGGCGGGGCTGCTGGATATGTCCCGCCCTATGTTCCATAAATGACACTTAAAAGATTAATTCACACTCAAAGCACTGTCTTCTGTAATCTGTTTTTAGTTCTCACCATGTCAGTCATGTGGTTCAGGGTGGCTTTCCAGAATACAAAGACGGTTGTTTCTGGAGCTGATGTCAGGTATCAACACCCTCGTTGTGCGGCAAACAGAATTCAGACATTATTTTAGGTGTCCTCTGATGCCCGACAGGCCGCACTGCCCACTGTTAAGAAACGATCGTTAGTTTAAAAAAATTCTATTAACATAAAAATCACATTTTAGTTATAATAAAACTGCCTCAAAGTGCGACCCACCTGCTGAAGTGACAACCGGGAATTAAATGATATCTTTTAGACAAGTATGACAGACATAATGACAGCAATTAGATGCCATAGATGGAGAGATGGGTGAATGAATAATGGAAGGGTATGAGGTGAAGGTGACAGTCATTTTCACAGCTGAAACACCTGAAATGAGATTTTAATTGGCCGTTTTATAGCGTGTTCCCACAACTAGGCCTCCAGAGATTCTTCTCCTGTTCGTCAGGTTCAGCTAAAGGAAGCAGGCAGAAAAGAAAGTTCATGTTGAAATGGAATAGCAAACTACAAAAAAATAGAATGTGATAGAAACAGTATGCATTATGCAATGCAGAGACAATGGCTGAATCTGAAATAGCATGCAGTCCAATCAGAGTCAAGAAGAAAAAAAAATGTAATGTATGCTGTTCTGAACAGCCTATCATTTGAAACAGTAGTATAATGTCACGTGACCTTAGTCACATGTTATCACAGGATATCATTACATGCATGTCTAACTCAGCAAATGGTGTCTAGTTTTCCCAAAAAATAGAAACTTGAGCTTTTTTTAAATCTTGGACTGCCAACGGTTGTTAAACTCACAGCTGGTTCATTTATCACACTGGAAATGTGATGGAAGCAGATGGAAGGTTAAGTCAAGTGCACTGCATTGTGAGATACAGCACAGTATGCCTAATGCAAACTGCACAATTTGGAAAATATAGTGGGTCAATTGGGTATTCCATGCATACAGTAAATTAGCCCATTGCGTATAGTGCAGAAATAGTTCCTTGTCTTTATATTCGTGTTGGCAGATGTTTCTTTTACACAGTGAAAACTTTGTTTAGCCTGCAGCAATAACCTTTGGGTTAGTTCATGCTCTAGTAGCAGGCAAACTGTGCAGTGGTTTGCTCTTTCTAAGCCACCTGCTGTGTTCAGACATGTTATATAAGTGTACTCCAACACAGAACATGCTGTGAAGTAATAAAAGGTAATTTGCAAAGTGATTGGAAAAATGCACATTTGACTCAAAGCAGGGTTCGAAAATAATCCGCGAGCAAGGTTTATTACTTTCAGTTACTAAAAAAAAATAAATGCTTTACTGTTGGTTTTGTTCTTGTTTTCTCTCAGCTCTTCTCTGAGAGAAAGTACAAGAAGCCATGAAAGTTCACAGTTTGTGTAAAAAAATAACATAATGAAATAGATCTGTACTGTATGTTCGTACCTCCACTATCTTTTCTTTTTTGCACTTTTTCCACGTTGCATGTGCTTTCAATACTACAGTACTGAGTGAAATCTCAAAGATACCACATCAAAGATGAAAGAAAAATATTCATTGTACTTCTGTGTCCAGTTTACCTAATCATTCTGTGAAAAGAAGAAAAAAAAAAATGCACCACATGAGAACACATATAAAATTAAATAAAAATCCAAATGTGTGGGCAAAAACAACTGTTATGAGTGTATCCACTTTTTAACTATATTTATTGCAAACATAACTTAATATAAATATATTTCAATACATATATTTTCCCTGAATTTTCAGAGTACGTTTCACAAGAATATATACAGTACTATATATTAATACACTACCAGTCAAATGTTTTTGGACAGTAAAATTTCTAATGTTTTTTAAAGAATCTGCTGACCAAGCCTGGATTTATTTGATCCAAAATACAGCAAAAGCAGTAATATTGAGAAATATTTTTACTATTAAAAAAACTGCTTTCTATTTGAATATATTTTAAAATGTAATTTATTCCTGTGATCAAAGCTAAATTTTCAGAAGATCACATTATCCGTCAGAAATCATTCTAATATGCTGATCTGCTGTTCAAAAAAACATTTATTATTATTATTATTAATATTAATATTATCTATATTTAAAAGTGCATTTTTTTTTTTCAGGATTCTTTGATGAATAGAAAGAAATAAAAAGCTTTTGTAATATTACACACTATACCATTCAAAAACTTGGAGTCAGTATATTTTTTGGGAAAGAAATTAATTAAGAAATTAAGAAATTAAGAAATTAATACTTTAATATTGCAAGGATGCTTTAAATTGATCAAAAGTGATGATAAAGACATTTACAATGTTAATAAATTCTGTTTTTTTAATTTCATTTATTTCTTTTTATTCATCAAAAAAAAAAAAAAAAATAAACCTGTTTTTAATATAAATAATAATAATAATAATAATAATAATAATAATAAATGTTTCTTGAGCAGCAAATCAGAACATTAGAATGATTTCTAAAGGATCATTTGACTGGAGTAGTGATGCTAAAAAACAGCTTTGAAATCACAGGAATAAATTACATTTTAAAATAAATTGAAATAGAAAGCAAACATTTTAAATAGTAAACATATTTCAGAATTTTACTGTTTTTGCTGTACTTTGGATCAAATAAATGCAGGCTTTGTGAGTAGAAGAGAAAAAAAAAACATTAAAAATTTTAACATTAAAAACTTTTGACTGGTAGTGTATATATAGTGGTCATATGGCAATATGTCTTAACAGCAGAAACCTACATTATAAAATGTAATAATTTCATTCATTTTCCACCAAAAAAATCTGTTTTAAATCAGCCAAGCAGTGTGTAATTATTGCTTTGATGGTTCTAAAGCTGCATGTGCCACGCTAATACGTTACACTTCCCCATTGCCATAAGATACTTATAACAGCAGTCGGCGTACTGGGAGTTATAAATTACACAGTGATTATGCGGCTTTAGTTTTATTTATTTCATTTGTGAACCACTAACTGGAATAGATCTGAGCTCGTGCAGTGATGCAAACGTAACAGAAATCAAAACTCATAAATGGAATTTTTCAGCTGAAAAATAATTTGCGCATGGAACTGAACCCTGAAGTCACACTTTTGTTAGGCATCTGGGCAAAATCATAGTTTACATCAACCTGCATATAATTATTTTACATTTTATGGTCCCATAAAAAGTGCATATTGCAATACTGACTGCATTTTGAGTGAAAATATGTTCCCATAAAAAGTGCATACTGCAATACTGACTGCATTTTGAATGAAATGATTTTCACTGCAATTAAAAGCAAAGGTCTTCAGGATATTGAGACGACATGTACA
Organism: Cirrhinus mrigala; assembly: GCA_036247105.1. Classification (NCBI taxonomy): domain Eukaryota; kingdom Metazoa; phylum Chordata; class Actinopteri; order Cypriniformes; family Cyprinidae; genus Cirrhinus; species Cirrhinus mrigala. The sequence goes on from CM070018.1 coordinate 5,258,097, forward strand.
TTAACCTAACAATTTACCTAAAATATACCTGCTTTGACCTGCGTGTATGCGTTGTCATCAATTAATTCACTTACGATTCTGTCCTATGCCCTCTTCTGACAATCTAGATAATGAGGGAGAAAAAAAACCATTACATGACTATTTTCAGCATCAAAATCAAATTGCTTATTAGTAGTTGAAATTGAATTTGAAGCATGGACCTAGACACACAAGGTCTGAAACAGAGACAGAGTCATTATTGTTACATTATGAACCTTTAAAATCAAGTCTCAGTTACAGCGCAGCTGAAATTATGTTCCTGCAGGGTAATTCACCTTTGAAAGCTCCATTAAATAGTATGTCAGATCAACTTCCTGAGGGTTAATTTACTTTGCACAAGCCAGCAATTACACACCTTAATGCAGATCTCAATTCAGCCTTAACTCACACTACAGCTTTTTAATTTGAAGAGCACACTGAGAAATTATGTTATTTGACTGCCAGGGATCAGAAATATGAGCAATATAAATTTAAGCTCGACCCATTCTGTTAACCAGACAAATCTGGAAAGAAAAGTCATTTTTTAAAATTGGAATAATGTTAAAATACTATAAATGTGGAAGAAGAAAATAATAGCTTGTTTTCTGTAGTTTTGGCTATTAAGCACTGACTTTGAATTAGCAAATATCCTTTATCAAATGAATGGCTTCATAGCTACATATAGTACAACAGAAAACCTTCTCAGAACTAAAATACCAAGAAATTCAAAAATTTGTACACCAGAGCAAACACATTAAGGTTGCCGTTTGTGTACATTTATCTTATAGTTCAATTTAATTCAACTGAAACTCAAGGCAAAGTAGCAAGGCTGTTTCATTCACGGCGGAAATACATCGTGATGAATACACTACCATTCATGTTAAACACAGGAAATAGGTGAAACAGAAACGTGTGGAGTAAAAATTCTTCTTAATACTTCAGAGCAATGAGATGAAACCACCACACTCAAGGTCTCCCGCAATGGCTTTAGACTGAAGACGTTCAATACACAAAATACATAGTGACTCATTACAGATGCATCAGGAGTTTCAGTTGAAGACAATCAAGTAAATATGTCAAATGTGATGCATGTTCATGCATATTTTATTGTTTGGTTATGCATGCATCACGGATAAGAAGAAATCGGTTTTGTGAATGTAGTTCATACGGCGTGGGTTTCTGCTAGAATGCATAAAAATCTAATTGTAGAAGAACAGTTTTTAGTTCAAAGGTTGTTCTTTCATTTTCAGGTGTCTTACACTGCAACAACTGCTTTTCTTACTTAGATTTTTTGTCTTGTTTCCAGACAAAATATCCAAACACTTGTTTTTACTTGAAACAAGCAAAAAAATCTGCCAATGGAGTAAGCAAAATAATCTCATTTTCTGTTTGAAATATGGATATTTTACTTACTCCACTGGCAGATTATTTTGCTTGTTCTAAGCAAAAACTTACTTAATTTTGATTTGTATGTGTGTGCTTTTTTCAATTCTTAAATCAGTCTTGATTTAACAATTCTTAGAAACATTGGCTGGAAACAAGACAAAAAAAAAATCTAAGAAGAAAAGCATTTTTTTGCAGTGTTGGGTGTGTTTACGCTTCACTTTGTGCTCAAACTGTCATTTTTAACTCTATAAATGCATTTGCTGTATGTGTGTATATATGGTGGTGTTTTAACCAACTGACACTGAGAACTTACAAAGAGCTTAAAATATGTGAATGAGTCAAAACAGCACAAGGAATTCCTCCGTTGCACACACAAATGAAGATCTGCTACGTATGACAAGCTCATATTGCTTTATATAGCTTGTTTGGTTCTCACCAAGGTTTGGATGGCAGTGTTAACGCTTATTAAAATTAACCGCATTAACAGAGCAATCGCACCAGAATTTGTATTAATCGAACTAAACCTGCCAAGTGTAAACACACCCTTAAAGAGCCTGTGAAATTACTTGAAGAGGCACAAAATTGATTTCAATCCAGTTATTTTTTAATGCACAGTTGACTTTTTTTGATCAGAAAAAATTAAAAATGAGACAAATGTTGACAATGTTTGAGATCTTATTGAGATCACTGACATCCACAGACTTTTGATATCCAATCTAAGCACAGTTTGAGACGCTACTGAGATTTCTTCTGAAATTTGATAGACACACATGGGAACTTTTTTCCTCAGAAGGAAAAGTATCCATTCAATATCACTGCTGATCAAGAAAAACAATCAAGATAGTAATGAGATTTTTCTTTCCCTTAGGATTTTGCTTGAGTGGACATGGTCAGTATTGATGTATTAAATTTTATCAAAGGCAACCACACATTTCTTAGCTTTTTGAAGCATATGACAAATATTTTTTTCCGCCACCCACAAGGTCAGAAAGCTCTCAGATTTCATCAAATATAACTTAATTTGTGTTCCAAAGATGAACAAAGGTCTTACGGGTTTGGAAGATTTTAAATGTTTAGTCCAGCCTAAAATTAAAATTCTGTTCTTCAAAATTTGTATGAATTTCTTTCTTCTGTTGAACACAAAAGAAGATATTTTGAAGAATGTTGGCAACAGTTGCCAATGTTTTTTTCCATACTATGAAAGTCAATGGCTAAATGATGCCATAGAATTTTAATCTCTTTAACATCAGCATGGTTCCCCATCAGTTTAAACTTTGAGCCAACACATTCAGAGTCTAAGATTTATCATTCCCCCTAAAAATATATAAATAAATAAATAAAAATGACAAAACTACAGCAGTTTCACAAGGAGGAGGATTTAATTAATACAAAAGCACTTCAGATCCGCACGCCTCCGTCACTACACTATAGTGGGCTTGGGAAATAAGCACTCTTCAAAACTGGCACAAAAAATGTTTTTCTAAGTGAGCCCCAGGGGAGAGACTTGGCAGGGGGACCATTCATTCTTGTTCGCTTGTGCTGGGCACAAACAGTAAGGACATTACGTTTTGTTTAGCAAATGAAAGCCAGGATACTCATCTCGTCTCCTCCCTATTCCTGTCTGTCTCTCTCATTCACTCTTGAATAAAAAACATCATGGCACAATCTCATTTTGCAGTGGTTCAGTTGGCTGCAGGCTAATTTTGTTTATGGGCATCAGACAATTCAGCGCGTTCATTCACAGGCCCATTGTCTTCCATCTTTTGTTTGGCTGCTTTCTGTACTGTTGAGCTTTGCGGATGAAGCACAGAGATGGGAGAGTTACTTAAAAAATGTATTCTGGTACAAATGATCAGTAATGAATAATTAAAATAATTGCAATGCAGATAACACAATAAAAATAACCTGATCACTATTAGATCTTTTTTGGATTACATTCACGTATGCAAATAAAGGAATGAAACAAATACACCATGAAATAAATTCCGTCCTCAGAGGGATGGCTAAATTTACTTTACTATATTACAATTAAATCCTATTCTAATCATGACAAACTATATATCGTTAAAAAAGGTCTCTAAACAGATATTTTACCACTGTTTTTTGTTACAAATTATGTAGAAACAGTAACAGATTAATTTATGACAAGAGTGCACCTCTTTGTCACCAAAAGTCTTTTTTTGTTGCCTTTTTCCCTATCATGTTTTAGAAATGATCATAAGTTATATATCAGTTGAAAGTTTAAAACCTTAAAATTCATCCTTTGAAACCCATTTTAAAATCTGACATTGAATTACCACTGAAATGGTACTTCAAAATCATTTTAGAAAATGTATTTGTTCATGAGTTATAACAATTTAAGTTTGGATTGTGCACTTTCACATCTATGTACAAAAATGGGAGTGACAGTTAAAGGGTTAAAGAAACCCTAATCACCTAATAAATAAAACTCTGTCATCTTTTAATTATCCATTTGTTCAAAAACTGTACGAGTTTCTTTCTTCTGTTGAATACAATGAAAATATTTTGAAGAATGTGTGTTGATAATTATGATGGCGTTTTAGTGCCACGCTTAAAAAAAAAAAAAAAGATAAGATTACGAGATTAAAGTCGTAATATTTAGAGAATAAAGTCAAAATATTATGAGAATTAAGACGAAATGTTTTGAGAATAAAGATGAAATGTTGCATCATCTTACTGGGATGAGGAAGAGTCAAGTTAAGGACTCGCGGAAACAGCTTGATATCAAGAATATGAGATTTATTAACAGACTGAACAGGAACAACTTTTTCTCTTAACATCAGATCACACACCCAATCGACATTCCTTTGGGGGGGGTGTAGTTCTCTTATTTAACCCCTTTTAATACTACTAATATATGTGGGATTATTACAACAATAAAACGTTCTAAAGGTTGAAGTGGGCTCCAACTCAACTTAGGCTCATTGGAAATACGTGCCTCTATATACATTTCTGCAAACCTGAAAAAACGTACCTATATGTACGAATCACTGCAGTTTCCAGTTAAAATGAACACTAGAGGCAGTAAAATACTGCTTAATATTATATTATGGTTTTAAAACAATTTTAACATCCTGCGCAATTTGCAAATTTATACTTTTGAATGTTGTCCTCACACATACAGCTTCATTTACATGAGTTTTCCAGCACAGTCAGTTTGCTCGGTAGCTCACGCGATATGGCGTTGCAAACCCGTGAAAGTAAGGCTCGACAAAACTGCTCCAATCTGAGTGAGGAAATAAAAATAGCACGGCTGCATAACAAGATGTTTTTTTAATCAATTTTGCATTGTTAACACTACCGGTTAGGTTTAGGGTTAGGTTTAGGGTTGGGTTTGGTGTAGGGTATAAGACAGAGCATTAACCTTTAGCGACACGCCCTGAATATTTTAATTCTGAACAGCGCAATACGTACCTCAAGCAGCATAATAAAAATGCAGCAATACGTGCCTGTATCAACGTAATAAAAACGTGCATGGTCACGTATTGGACGTGCGTTTTAGCGTCACTCTCTGGACATTTCACTCTGAAACTGCCGCGAAACTTGCATTATGGTACGTAATTACGGTGTTGTAGAAATGTATGCAGAGGCACGTATTTCCAGTGAGCCTGGGTTGCTCCAACTACTTTATATAAGTTGCATTGTTGTCTTTTTTGAGGTATATAACGTTAAGTGACTATTCACAGTTAATGATTGAACATAATATTTAACGTCTTCCATTCTTAAAGGAGAACTCCACTTCCATAACAACAATTTACAAATAATTTACTCACCCCCTTGTCATCCAAGATGTTCATGTCTTTCTGTCTTCAGTTGTAAAGAAATTATGTTTTTTGAGGAAAGCATTTCAGGATTTTTCTTCATATAATGGACTTCATTGGTGCCCCAATTTTGAACTTCCAAAATGTAGTTTAAAGGGCTCTAATTGATCCCAGCTGAGGAAAAAGGGTCTTATCTAGTGAAACATAGTTTTTAAGCACAAAAGCTCATGTAGCACTAGCTCTGGGATGTACGTCCATGACACTACAAATCACATCTAAGTTTATCGTCTGTGTACTCCGGCTCAAAAAGCTAGAGAATCGTCCGACATTGTGGTACCTTTTTGTTTGTAAACAGCGGTTGACTTACTTGCACTTCCTTAGTCTTTGTGCGTTCGCTTTGTTTGCTTTGTGTGTAAACACTGGGTCTGTAGTTCCGCCTACGTTCCACATGACCTTTCGACATGATTCAATAGTACATAGAGTCGTGGATGCGCATCCCAGAACCAGTGCTACACAAGCTTTTGTGCTTAAAAAGTAAACAAATTTTTATTTTTCGAAAAAAATGACAGATCGTTTCGCTAGATAAGATTATATATATATATATATGTGTTTTTCCTCTTTATTTCAAGTTTTTAGCAAAATATAAAAAAATATCAGTGTAGCCTAATTTAATCAAAACAAATCTCTCATTATTGTAATCGGAAAGATGATTGAACTGAAGCGAATACAGCGATCTGTTGATATATTTTGACTTTATTGTAATTTCGACTTTATTGTCGTAGTATTTCAACTTTATTCTCATAATCTTCTGTTTTTATTTTTTTCCATTTTTTAACATAGCACTAAAATGCTGTCGTAGATAATAGCTACTGACGTCCATAATATCCAGTCAGCTACTGTCAACTGTTTGGTTACCAACACTGTTTTAAAAATATTGTCTTTTGCGCTTCTAAATGTTCATTTTTGTGTGAACTGTTCTTTACCTCTGTCAAGCAAAACCCATCTGTCAAAGGACAAATCATATTCAGAGATCACATTCAACACACGCACATTCAAAACAATCGTGTTTGGATGCATTGTGCCAGGTTGCACGTTGATGCCAAACGTCACTGTTTGTGTTTTGCATATTCAAATTTTTGATTTTAAATTTTGGTCTGTTTCTTGCACAAAAGACTATAGCACACAATAAAACAGGCCATATTTGTGGTCCTTTTTGGAGTATGAAGTTTCTTCTAAATTTCTCAGTGTAACCGAATAAGAGAATTTGAATGGATTTAATTCTGAAGTGAACTATTTCTTTAATTATCCACACATGCTGGCTATTCAAAAATAGCATTATCTAATTTTGCCTGGATAATATCTTGAGAAAACTAGTGTGAAGTTTGCTTAGACTGAATTAATACCAGGCTGATTTAAATGTCAGCCTTTTTTTAAAGAGTGTCTATCTATTGATCGGATGGTAATATTACATTAATATAAGATTTGAATGAAGGCTCTAAATATCCTTGTGATTAATTCAGTTTTTGCACTCTTCCTCTGAAGCATATAAGGCTTTTAGCAAAGGTATGGGGGAGTAAAGAAGTTAGGATGTCCTTTCATTCATGCAAGATTACACTAATTGATCTTTTATTGTAGTGAAATTGAGCAAGTGATGTCACTGAATCAGTTACTCACAGAATTACACTGTTTACATAATTTCCTTTATTCCTTTAAAGAATGAGGCATTTACGGTATGTAAAAATAAACAATAAAATAAAAAAAATAAAAAATTAAATAAATAAAATAAAAAAAATACCATGAATAATGCATTGCCCCTTAAAATTCTTAATTTTTTATGCGGCTACGTTTTTAATAAATCATCAAAGCTTAAAAATGTACATATGCAACCATAATGTAGGGAAAATGTTCTATATAAGATTAATATGATTAATCTTAATATGATAAATATATAATTTTTTATTAATATACTATATAAAATATTACTATGCTACAATAATATATTATATAAAATATATACATATTTAAATATATTATTTTATGCAATTTTTAAAGTATACAACTATATATTTTATTAAGTTAAGCACATATTTTGTTTTCCTAAAAATGAACTGAATCCATTGGTTACAAATTGGCTGCAAATTACTGAATTTATTAGTAAGTTTCATTTCATCATTTTAGCTGTTTATTTCTAGCTTAAAGTACTATAGGCAGGTATTGTACGAAAGCCCAATTTTTGTCACTGACCCAACCATAACTTTTACAGGAACATTGTACAATTAACAACTACAAACCAATTAAATTCAGCCTGTGTTTATTCAAGTTCAAACACTTATCACACTCCGTCAACGTTTGACACTTCCTTTCTTGTTTCTCTAGGTTAAAATGAACAACATTTTACTTCTTAATCATTACAATAACCAATAATTAAAGTGATTCTGAGCTCATTCTTGCATTCAAGGTTGATACTCTCAGCCTCACTGGTTTTCCCACTGCATCGTTTCTGCATGGATGCTGGACCGTGATAACTTTATCAATTAAACCACTTCTCTGCGTCTCACCACGGTCAGGGCCTCGTCCACACCAGGCATTAGCAATGTAATTACGTTTTTGGAAGGATAATGGCTTATTTACAAAAGCTGCCCGCCCGCCGGGGTCACGTTCACTTCAGATAAGGCAATTTGCACCGATGGACCCTTCAAACCTGCCAGTGCATGTAAATGAGAAGATTCATTAATGTATGGCTGCTCTTTCCCATGCCATTAATGTGACGAGGCCTTTCAGAAATGTCTAGCATCATTGTAATGCTCAGTGTTGTATAAGCTATTCAAAAAATATAGCTACCTATGACACCAACTACACTACAGAAAAATAAGATAAGCTAAGCTGAAAGCTCCAATTTAGTGAAAGTGGCAAAGTTTCATCCCAAATGATATACAGTATTGTACACACTGTGCATTTACACTGTAGAAATTTTAGAAGTGCAGAACACTGTGATATCACTGCCACTTTATTTTGAATTGGCATTTGAAAGTAAAAAGTAGTGTTGCACATTATTGCAACAGATTTGAGCCCTTTGTAAAAATGTTGCATCTTTTAATTAAATTAGAAGCACTTGCATTAGTTGCATGAGTTGATAAACAGCTATTAACTAATTAATAAATATAACAATCTCAGAAGGTACTAAGAAATATTTTCTCAACAGAAAGGAAGTATGCTAAATGGAAAGCTACTTTATTTTAAATATAATAGTTAATGTTAATAAATAGTAGTCATCAAATGTAATGCATTTGAAAATATCTTAGAAGAGGTATATAAAGATTGTGCCCGTTGTTGTACTAGCAGGAAAAAACGCTATGTTGTTACAGTGATGCTGTGAGATCATAAAACCATGGTAATAAAAAGTCTATCGTCTTAAGTTACCATGGTATTTACACGGCACTTTAAGGCACTTAAAAGAGTACCACTGTACGACTAAAGTACATGTCCACAAAAACATAGTAGTACTTTTTGTACTTGTTACTTTGATACCAAATAACTTTTTTAGTAGTTCAGGTGTGTTTACCGTCAATAGAGAGTCGTTCAAACGCTGCAGGCACAGGTGTTCCACTTCATGAAGTTCTTCTCCTGGCAAACGAAAGGATGTATTTCAGGGTTTAGTTTCAGTGTTTGTTGTAAATATCCACTTTATCCGGCACTCGTCGCGTCCCACATTCATTTTCGGAGAAACCGCTCCAAGCGATTCAGTTCGCGTTTGAGACGTCTGAATGATTCAGACTGAACCGCGAAATAATTCAGAATATTTAACAGAGCCTGCGTCCCAATCTGCATACTATTCATCCTAAATTCTATGTGATAGTAGTCATTTTCAATACTATTTAGGGCAGATAGGGTGGATAGTATGCACATTGGGATGCAGGGCGATTTATTGAAAAGAACCGACTCGAAACGAATGATTCATTCAGCCAACAGAATCCTTTTCAGAGAATGATGACGCGTTTCAAATATTATTAGCAACTTAAATCCAAAGTTTTTTATTTAGATTTACATTTTTTTTTTCATTTACGTACATTTATAACACTATAGGCCAACTTTGTATTATATTACCTGCGTATCAAATTATAAAAAATAAATAAAAAAGGGTGAACCTAAACAATAATGCCACTGAACCGAATGAAACTCGCATATTTTGCTGATTATTGCTGCTGAAAATGATCAATTATCGTAATGTTTTGGGCTGTACTAATCGGTCAAACCAGGGAAAACATTTGGAGTACTATAAACTGCCAAAAGTGATAACAAATCAAGGAGAAGAGTGCAAAAACTGTCTGAGGAACAAAACGTATTTGTGGTTGGCCAAACTGAATCAGGATTTCCAGGGCAAGAATCTTAACAACATTCATGTTTGTTCTTATTATTTCCAGTCAGGTAGGTGAAATATTAGGCTATATTAATACTGCTCGTACGTATCTTTACCACATATTAACTTTAGTTTGTCTAAATATTGCACCCTTTCTTGCTTACTAAGTCCTTCTCTATATGAATTAGCAGTTTCCACTCATTGTGAAAAGTAGCATACACGTCAAATGACTTGTTTGCTGAAATATTGTGACGGAATAGATATACTTACTGCTAGAACTGCCAAATTAATCCATTTGAGATTGAAGTAAATTACATGTAGTATGTGACATTGTAAACAAAATGTGTCAGTGCATTAGTAGTGAGTGGTCAGCACTGGTATTGCAGCATTAGTCTGAAGGAAGCAGATCGAGAGCACACATTTTCCTCTCTTAACCATCTTTTTCACTCTGTCTGAAGAGAACGAATTGAGTGCAATCATATCAGCTCTTGACAGGTCCAGTGGCACTTGTTTGCTCTCCGGGTTGGCAAACTGTCTGCTGTGGGCGTTGTTTTGAGCTTCATTTGGACAGTGTGAAGCTAGAGGCTCAGGTGATAATGAACTGTTGGGCATCTCTCTTATTTGCAACAGATGCTGGGCTGCGCTGTTGTCAATTGCAGTGGAGGGGGATTGCTTTCAATGACACTCTGTGCTGGCTTTTAATCACTCCATATTCACCGGAGAGCAAATAAAATGATGGCTACATAAACACTGCCGGATTAGCTACATTCATTCTGTTTTGTTCAAGAGTAAACAAACAAACATAACCTAAGCATATGTTCGACTGTCAACATTATAACATGACACACGGCTCGTAATACGCATGTTAACTGCTCATTTACTGCTAATTATGCGGTTGGTGGAAAATAGAAAGATTTTTCCAAGGGATGATGTCTTGCTGTTTGTTTTCCAATTTGATATTTACGGATGTGTTTTTTTTCCTACTGAAATAAAACACAAGTTACAAACTATACTTTTTTACTGCACCTGCCAATGCCCTTTCTTTCTTTCTTTCTTTCTTTTGAAAAAAAAACCTTTAATCAGAAGGGATGCATTTAAATGATCAAAAATTACAGTACATAATGTTACAAGTGATTTCAGTTTTAAGCGAATGCTATTTAAAAAAAAAAAAAAAGTTAAAGATTTATGAAGAAAAATCAAGATTTCCACAAATATATTAAGCAGCATAACTGTTTTCAGAATTGCTAATAAGAAATCAGCATATTAGAATGATTTCTAAAGGATCATGTGACACTGAAAACTGGAGGAGTAATGTACAATACATACAAAATAATAAATATATATAATTTAAAAGAACAGTTTATATATATATATATATACACACACACACACACACACACACACACAAAACTGTTCTTTTAAATTGTAATAAATTCTTTTAAATTGTAATTGTAATTTTGCAATATTACTGTTTTCACTGTATTTCTGATCAAATAAATGTAGCCTTGGTGAGCATAAAAGACTTCTTTCAAAACCATTAAGAAATCTTACTGACTCAAAACTTTCTGAGTTAAATTCTCAGACACAATCCCATATCAAACTTTCATTTACCAGTAAATGGAATTTTTCCCCCGCCCCAAGAATCTTTGTTTTTAAAATGGCAAATTCATTTAGAAAATGAAGCAGGTGGCTGTCATTTGCATTTATGAATTTAATTGTCAATAAAGCCTAACAAGCATTGTTTAAGGCAGAAACAATAATTTCACTCATTTACTGATATGAATGTGAGTTTGCATCTTGATAAATCACAAAGAACAGAATGGATGTGTTCTGCCAAATTAGGAAAATCAATTCATTAACTTTGTTAAAAAGTCATTCAATATTCTGAACTTAAAAAGACTGTTAAACATTTGTACAGTAAGTCTCATATGCTGTACATACTGCACATAAAAAAAAAATGTTTGTTTTAGATGCTGTCATTACATTAGTACACTTTTAAACATACAGATGTTATTTTTTCAGCATTGATGGTTCCTGAAAACCTTTAACATCCATGGAATTTTTACATTTCACAAAATGTTCTTTATAGTGGAAAAACATTCTTGAGATTTAGTTTCACACTAAAGAAAAATGGTTCCGTGGGGAACAAAAAACCCTCATTGGCACTATTATTTTTAAGAGTGTATAAAAATATATGAAAACCACAATTTACATACTAATGGGATCACAGTTACAATAACAACTGCTTTTCAAATGTGTCCATTCCGTCTTTCTTGACGCTACTGAAAGAATAGTTAATGGAATTGTTAAGGCGCTGGAATCTTGGGATTCCCATCACTGACTATGAAGTGCACATTCATCCTGAACAGTAATTGGGCTCTCAGTGCAGCTAAAATAACCATGTGCCACAGTCTAGCGTTTTGAGGGGTTGCGTCAGGCGAATGCTTGTCTTTGCCTTGTAGCTATCCAGCCCAAACCCAGCGGCCTAAACACTCCCTCATCTCCAAAACAACCCACCCCAGAACACAATACTGTCCTCTCATAGGAACACAGGTGGAGGAGAGAGCAATAAAGAGAGTGAGGAAATTTTTAAAGTAATGGAGCCAGGAAAAGCAGAGAAATGATGTGCAGGAATGTGACGTAACTGCAGGGAAGAGGTGTAGACGTCTGGCGGAGTTATAAAGAGAAATGAGAGCAGAGGCACTAAAGATATGAAAGTTGAGACGGAGAGCAGAATTAATAAGGAATGTGAGTCAGAGGTAACAACGGAGGAGAGGGATATTTGGGAGAAATTTAGAGCAAGATACCATGGTGAAGAAGAGAGGAATTCATAGAGAGAGAAAAATGTTTTTCTGAACAGGCCAAATTCGAGGCCGAAGATGAATGTGAGAATAAAAAAATAATCAGTGGGAGATTTTAGAGATAAACAGACACCTAGAGAAAAGCTAAAAGGTTATTCTTTTCTGCTCAGGATTGGAATTTCTATGACAATAAATGGAATTACAAAGCATCCTAAACACCACTTTTCTTTGCTCATATGAATCAAATACTTGGATTATATTTCCAGATTCACTTCTATACACACACAGTGCAATAACTAACACCACTCATATTTTCAAGGAATTAATTTATTAATGTGAAAGTATGTTCACAACAAGAGTACAGCACAGACAGAAGCATTCGGTATATTACAAACAAACTGGTGAACTTAGCTAACACCACACTTTTTTAATTATACATGTAATATTACAGCAAAATACCAATCTACAACCAACTCTAAATATGCCTGTAAAACCTTTTATGTTCATAGTGAATAATCAGATCAAACCTGCTCTGATTTGACCCTAGCTGCAAAGCATGTTGAGTAACTGCTAATGCCATTATCGCCTATAAAAATTAATGCAGCATTAATATACACGGCAAAAAAATAAATAAATAAATAAAATTAAAATAAATAAATGAATTAATAAATAAATTAATAAATAAATAATAAACAGAAAATAATAGCAAATATATAATTAATAATAAATAAATTAATAATAATAAAATAATAAATATATAAATAATAATAAATACAACAGTTTGCTTGGTGTTATTTTATCTCGTTTCCAGTACAAATATTTAAACATTGAGAAATCAAGATACATTTTCTCGAAAGACAAAATAACTTGAGATATTCAGTGTTGTTTTCTGAAAACAACAACATCAAAATTAAGTGAGTTTATGTCTAAAGCAGGGAAAAAGAAAATTAAACTTAATTCAAAGGGAAAACAAGATTATTTTTCTTATATCGCCGGCAGATATTTTGTCTTGTTTCAGGCAAAAACTCACTTATTTGGTCTTGGAAGAAACTGATGAGAAATGTTAAGCTCATATTAATGTCTTTTGGTTGTAAATAGTGTTTTAAACTTTGCTCAAATTTGTCAAAATATCACTGTTCTGAAACTACTGGTGAGTTGTGATTCACATATGAGTTCTGTCATAAAAATAGCATAAAAACTGATGCTAAATGCAAATAGTAAAGTACTAAAAATAAATAAAAAGCAATTAATCGAAAACCATATTACTAAGGCAGCTACATGTGACATTATGTGAGCACTGAATTTAAACAATACATGTGAGCACTGAATGTAACCAGTGCTGCTGAACCAAATGAAACTTGCATATTTAGCTAATGATTACTGCTGAAAATAGTCAATTATTGTCATGTTTTGGGCTGTACTAATAGCTCGAACCGGGAAAAACATTTGGAGTACAATAGACTGCCAAAAGTGATAACAAATCAAGGAGAAGAGTGCAAAAAACTGTCTAAGGAACAAAAGGTGTTTCTGGTTGGCCAAAACGAAGCAGGATTTCCAGGGCAAGAATCTTGACAACATTCATGTTTGTTCTTATCATTTCATAAAACTGCTCGCACATATCTTTACCACCTATTAACTTTAGTTTGTAAAAATATTTCACCCTTTCCTGCTTACTATGTCCTCTACATGATTTAGCAAAGTTTTTTCCCTGGTTTAGACAGCATAAATTAGCAGAACAACGTACATGCTGTTGTTTATCGAGTATTTGAGTATCGCCGATATGGCCGTGCATCCGGGTAACTGACCAAATCGTGACGTAAATGCAAATCCTCTATTGTAGTCAGAATAGTAGATCTCACTGTTGTCTTGGACAAACAATTAAGATTTTACTTTCCTGTTGAAAATAAGCAAGGGATTTCAGACAGAACTGCAATGAACTCACAGCTGAATTAGTGTTTCATCAATGAGAACAGATAGTATGGGTCAGCGTGTCCTGGTCTATTGTCCGTGACTGACTGTGCATGTGTGTGTGCTTTATGTCCATGTGCATTTCTAAATGTGTAATAGATATCCACTTCTTTCCCTCTGGTGTTCCATAAATACAGTCGGTGGCGTAAGCTCAATATTCCTCGGCCTGTGCTGGACATCGGTGGCTCACGCCGCAGTGTTAATAGCTGGGCTGAACCTTTGTCCTGCCATATAAATAACAGTGGCGTACAGGTGACCTGCACTGATGTCGGGACCGGCGGGGTAATGCGAGACACATGCTCGGTTAAACCTCCAGTGTGGTGTGGACAAGCATGCTGCTTGTGAATTTGTTTATTAGGAGGGGGTTGGTTCATTCATGCATTTACTACACATATGCAGAAGCTGCAAACAGACGAATGCATATGCTGACAGTGTGGATTATCATAAGGAATTACACGCTAAATTACTATATGGAAGGGATAAAATTCAATCAGTCATTAAGCTAGTCATCAAATAAATAAATACTTGGACATGACATTTATTCATCCTCAGGCCATCCAACATGTAGATGAGTTTGTTTGTTCATCAGAACAGATTTGAAGAAATGTAGCTTTACTTGTTTACCATTGGATCCTCTGCAGTGAATGGGTGCCGTCAGAATGATAGCTGATTAAAAACATTAGAATAATTCACAAGTAATCCAAACAACTCCTGTCCATCATTTAATATTTTGTAAAGCAACAAGCTGCATGTTTGTAAGAAAAAAAAATCTATCCGTTTTAGCTTTAAACAGTTTTTTCTGGGCAAAATATCATTCAATAATCCATAATGATTTTAATTATAGGCTACTTTTGATACTGCATCTTGTTTGCCACCTCAATTTAAATTCAGAAATTGGCATGGACTTAAAAAAAAAAAAAATTAATTAATTTCAGATGAGTTCACAACCCCACTGGGTGTACAAACTCAACCCAAACCCAAATTATTAGCGCTAAATGTTGGTGCACTTTGAGGCAGAAAATAAATGAAAAACTCTTTTGTGACCCAAGTAACACAATTTTGCATGAATCAGGTGCTTTGATTTGTAAGAACTTTGAAGTGCTCACCTGTTGGGTTCATCGGTGGCCATGCTGTGTTAGTCCCTCTAAAAATACATTTAATTACTTTCGCTTTTTTGATAAGACTGCAGACGAACGTTGCAAATGCTGACTGAAAGGCCATTATGTGTTTATGCCTTACCTATGAGAAATAATAATTATCTTTCTATGTGATGTACGTAAATAGTGATCCTCAGTCGCAATTGGTGCTTGCAGCTCAAAAATGTGTTGTAGGTCTGTTTTAATGCAGACCAATGGGGATATGGTAAATGGAAATCTTAAAGGAATATTTAACCCAAAACTTATTTAATCACCTTCCAGCCATCTAAGATGTAGATGAGTTTGTTTGTTCATCAGAACAGATTTGGAGAAATTTAGCATTACGTACACACTAATGGATCAGTGAATGGGTGCTGTCAGAATGAGGAAAAAAAAAAAAAAAAGAGATTTTTGTTTAGAACTTGCTTGATCTGTGCATATTTCTCTCCTGATTCAGACAAGATTACTTTTTTACTGGAGAACGTAATATTATGGATAGAGGGAGCAAAGGTTTGAAGCTAAAAACATTTATTGATTATTGTCGTGTTTTTATTATGTATGTACAATTGAGGTCAAAAGTTTACATACACCTTGCAAAATCTGCAAAATGTTAATTATTTTACCAAAATAAGAGGGATCATACAAAATGCATGCTATTTTTATTTAGTACTGACCTAAATAAGAGATTTCACATAAAAAATGTTTACATATAGTCCACAAGAGAAAATAATAGTTGAACTTATAATAAAGAATGACCCCATTCGAAAGTGATTCTTAATACTGGTTTGTTACCTGAATGATCCACAGCTGTTTTTTGGGGTTTTTTTAGTGATAGTTGTTCATGAGTCATCTGTTTGTCCTGAACAGTTGAACTGCCCGCTGTTCTTCAGAAAAATCCTGCAGGTCCCACAAATTCTTTGTTTTTTTAGCATTTTTTTGTATTTTAACCCTTTCCAACAATGACTGTATGATTTTGAGATCCATCTTTTCACTCTGAGGACAGCTGAGGGACTCATATGCAACTATTACAAAAGGTTCAAACGCTCACTGATGCTCCAGAGGGGGAAAAAAAAATGCATTAAGTGCTGGAGGTGAAAACTTTTGAACAGAATTAATTTTTTTTTTTGCCTAAATATCATGTTTTTTTCGTTTAGTACTGCCCTTCAGAAGCTATAGAAGATAAGTTGAATTTACCTCAAATCTTAAAATGACAAAAAGTTTTCACCCCTGGCTCTTAATGCATATTGTAAAAACTTAATGAAAAATAATTAAAACTATTTTTGAGACCGTTCAATTTTTTACTCTCTCTTTCTCTTTTTCACACACACATAATTGCACAAAAAGCCTAGCAAAATGAGTGAGCACTGAAGGTGGCGACTCATTTGCTCTTTGTCTCATTATGACGGCAATAATGTAATTTTCTTAAATGTGCAGCTGGAGGGACGATCTCAGCTGGACACATCCACTCATCCAGTGCCGTCGGCTACAGCAGAGACCCGTCTCACTCTTCAAAGAATGCGTTCCTGGCTTATTAACAACCGCACAAATGTACATCTCCCTCTTTGCTTTTGGCCATAAAATCTATATTCCCTCATATATCAGT
Source organism: Cirrhinus mrigala (assembly GCA_036247105.1). NCBI lineage: Eukaryota > Metazoa > Chordata > Actinopteri > Cypriniformes > Cyprinidae > Cirrhinus > Cirrhinus mrigala. The sequence continues at coordinate 5,275,148 of CM070018.1, forward strand.
AGGTTTGGAATGGTTATGTAGATTTCTAATAACCAGAATTACCAGACATGTATTTGAGGTGGCAGCTCTTGACACATTTATAATTCAAAACATTCACCGTATATAATGCTATAAGCCGTAGGGTTCGGCACTGCGCCACAAATCACTTCAGAAGCCGAAATCTCTTTATGGATGCTGCAGTGTTTCTAGAGCCGTGCAGCATATAACCAAGTGCATACTACAAAAAGACTTCATATGGCATTGATACTATAGATCAGTGGCAGAGTTCGCTTGTTTGAAAGCTTTTCTCTCAAAGCTTAAATGGTCTCAAACAAAGACTTCAAATGGATTAACAACATCAGAACATTAAAAACACTTTCCTGCTTCAGAACACACCTACGTTATAGGCTGTGCATTACCTTAAAGCTGAAATGTGCAATTTAAGCACCACTTAAATGGCACCAAATGCAAGTGCAATTATGAAAAATAATGTTTCCCCTGAACACTCCTCATCTTCCATTGGTCAGAAATTAACTTCATGCCAATATCTGTCAATTTTGCCCAGGTACATGTATATGAACGGCTCCCAAAGTTAATGTTTGAAATACTTTATTGATTATTCAAGAAAAAAATGCTCAAATATATACCTGAGGCACATGATCAGTCATTTTAATGCTTAAAAATAATATGAAAAACTTTGGTTTTAGATGTGCTCAACGTTTTTACTACTACAGAGTTTCCTTTAAAATGTATAAAGTTATGTGAGACATTTAGCAAAAGCTCTTATGCAGGGCAATTTAGTTTCCAAGTAAAGTAAAATATGCAAGTCATTGCAAGTCATCCACTGGTCATGCATGATGGGTCTAAATAATAACTTTTCTTTTAATTCCATGTCTTCCAGTGCATTTTTTCACCCTTGAAAACTCTATGCTGTAGACCTTTGGTTCAGATACAAATATGTATGACCCACTTTACCTGTTTTTCAGTCTGTCTGTCAGCTCTGCTTGCTTTGCCTGTGTTTCATGCTCTATACTGACTGTGTTGCAATAGGGGGCAGAGAAAGAAAAAATAAAAGCCCTCAAACATCATTAATCATTGACGAGTGTCAAAATCTGATAAACGTTACTTGCTGAGCAATTTATGAGCTGCACCCTGGTGCTGGTTTGTATCCAGATTGAGTCTGAATTACCATCAAAACGCAGGAGACACGCAGGTGAATGTGATTGATATGTGACGGACTCAGTGTCTAAGTTTCAGCGAAATGTAGAAACAAAAGACAGTGGCGCTAGTTCACATGGAGTTGAATGCGATATTTACACTATAACACTCAGTAATAAGTGTTGTGCATTAGCCTTCGTCTTTCTCAGGATGGGACTTTGTTAGGATAGTTGTAAACATGCTGGTTTCATTAAAAAGCTAGTGCTTTAAAAGGTTCTTCACAGCGATGCCATAGAAGAACCATTTTTGGTTCCACAAAGAAACATTCAGTCAAAAGTTCTTTAAAGAACCATCTCTTTATTACCTTTTTCTAATCTGAAGAACCTTCTTTTGCCACAGAGAACATTTTGTGAATCAGAAAGGTTCTTCAGATGTTAAAGGTTCTTTATGGAACCATTTAAACAAAAAAGGTTCTATCAGTATTATATTATTATACTCTTTGCAAGGATATATGGAAAGGCTAGAATTGTCTTGAGTCATTCATATGCAATAAAGTGATTCTTCATCACTGAAAAAAAAAAATGGAATACATTTGGAAGTTTTGTTGCATTCAAATGTAGGATATATAACATCTAATCCAGCGCTCTTTTTGTTTTCTGTCAAAGTATCCTGTTACGGTGTAAGAAACCACTGTAAATGATTCAGTGAGTGAATGAACCATCCAAAAGAATCAAACTGAATCACATACCATTTTATACCTTTTTGTAAATCTATTTGAGCGATTTGTGAATTTGCCTTGCTTGTTCTGATTCTAAACGGCTGATAGAAAACGCACAACATGACTGCGGAAATATTATCAGACTATTATTCTCAGGTTGGTATACAGTAATTTCCACTGTCAGGCAAGAATTTGCCAATAATACTTGACTGGTGCACAGTGTATATTTCACTGGTAAAAACAGTGGTCCCCATGGTCCACATCCTAAAAAATGTCAAAAAAGTGTTGAAAACTTGGACTTGATGTGGTATGACATCTGTTGATTTGTTGCATAAGACAGTGGTTCTCTGTCATTTGTCTGACACACCCATTTCAGGTCTTGGAGTCTCTACTAATGAGCTGATGATCTAAATCAGGAGACATGGAAAACATGCAGTGTTAGAGAGCCTCTAGGAACGTGGCTGAGATCCACTGGTATAAGACACCGTAGGTTGTGTTATGATTCAGGACTGCTCTTCTCGTTTTTTTGCTTTGTAGCAATAGAAGACATTTGCCAGTTCTGTTTCCCAAACTACATCAGATTTGTATATATATCCAACTCATCCAGTGCTATTTTCGTTTTCTGTCTTATAAACTATCATATTTTGGTGGAGAAACCACTGCAAATGATTCATTGAGTGAGTACACTGTCCAATTGAATCAAACTGAATCATGAACCATTTTAGGCCTTTTTGCAAAGCTGTGTGATCAAAACAGTGATTCATTTGCAAAATTTATTAACACTTGTTCTGATTCTGAACAGATGATAGAAAATGCACAACATTATTGCTGATGTCACAAGCCACGTCTACCATTCCTGACATGCCAGCCTCGTACTCACGTTCACAGTCACCTAACTACTAAACGCGCACAGCTGCATCCACTTACCCTCACCTATATATACGCACTCACCTCATTCCATCGCTGGCTGGTCTTGAGGTTGCTACTAGCTCGGACTTACTTGTTCCCCTTGTGGATATCCTTGTCGTCATCACTGATTCCTGTGAACGCAAGTTAACACTATTTATGTTCCAAGCCTTTGAGCTTGACGTTGCTATCCTTTGTTTGTAATGATTAAGATTGAGAAGCTCCTGCTATACCATTTCAATAAAGAAGCTTCATTTATACTTACCGTTGTCTGCCTTTCCTCCGGTTGTGACAGCTGAAATGTTTTACGGTAATTTCCACTGTCAGACAAGAATCTACCAATAATACTTCACAGCAGTGTTTCACTGGTATAAATGCCACTGGTTAGAGCACATGGACAAACCTCATGATCCATATCCTAAAAAATGTCAAAAAAAAAAGTGTTAAAAACTTGGACTTGATGTGGTATGACATCTGTTGATTTGTTGTCTAAGACACTGCAGGTTGTGTAAAATGAGAACTCCACTTCCAGAACAACAATTTACAAATAATTTCTTTGGTGCCCTGATTTTGAACTTCCAAAATGTAGTTTAAATGCATCTTCAAAGGGCTCTAAATGATCCCAGCCGAGGAAAAAGGGTCTTATCTAGCGAAACGATCAGTCACTTTTTTTGAAAAATAGAAATTTGTATGCTTTTTAAGCACAAAAGCTAGTGCACCACAGGCTCTGGGATGCACGTCCACGATGCTACGAATTAGTGATGGGTCGTTCTTGAATGATTTGTTCATTCTGAACAAATCTTTAATGTGACTCGGGAAGAACGAGTAATCCATTCAGTAATCCGGGGAGTAATCCGTTCAGTCCCACATGCGCAACATCCTATTAGGTTTTGTACTGGAATTAGTTCACCTGTTTAGAGTCTTCAGGTTTTTCGGGTCGTTCGTGCATCTTATGGGGCTGTCACGTGATGAACGAACGACTTGAACCCGAAGACTCGAGAGATAAACTAATCAATTCTTTTTCCAGCTCACACTGCATTGGTTAAGGTTATGGGGCTGTCACGTGATGAACGAACGACTCACACCTATAAACTTGTCAGATAAGAGGTGAGGTGAGCTAATCATAAACTAAAGACCCAGGTAAATAATGAAATAATCTTTTCTGTTTAGCATTATAGTTTTGTCTTGTTTGTAGTGTGATCAACGTTTGTGTAAGCAGTAGATGTGTTAGGGAAGTAGCACGTAACATTTTAATTATATTTTGCTAAAATGAACGAAATGACTCAAAAAGATTCATTCATTTTGCTAAACAAGACTCAAAGGTCGGTAAAATGATCCGAACTTTCCATCACTACTACGAATCACGTCTAAGTTCATCGTCTGTGTATTCTGGCTCAAAAAGGTAGAGTATGGCGAAAAACTCCATCTTATTTTCTCCTACAACTTCAGAATCATCCAACATCGTTGTACCTTTTTGTTTGTAAACAGCGTTTGACTTACTTGCACTTTCTTAGTCTTTGCACGTTCGCTTTGTAAACACTGAGTCTGTAGTTTCGCCTACATTCTGCGTGATCTTTCAACATTATTCAATAGTACGTAGCGTTGTGAACATGCATCCCAGAGCCTGTGCTACACAAGCTTTTGTGCTCAAAAAGTTTTTATTTCCAAAAAAAATGACAGATCGTTTAGCTAGATAAGACCCTTCTTCCTCAGCTGGGATCGTTTAGAGCCCTTTGAAGCTGCATTTAAACTACATTTAAGTTTAAAATCGGGGCACCAAGGAAGTTCATTATATGGAGAAAAATCCTGAAATGCTTTCCTCAAAAAACATAATTTCTTAACGACTGAAGACAGAAAGACATGAACATCTTGGATAACAAGGGGATGAGTAAATTATTTGTGAATTGTTGTTCTGGAAGTGGAGTTCTCCTTTAAGATTCAAGACTCCCTTTCTTGTTTTACTTTGTAGCTATAGAAGACATTTGCCAGTTTTGTTTTCCACAGTACATCAGATTGCAGGTAAATATCCAACTCATCCAGTGCGTTTTCTGCCTTGTAAAGTATCCTGTTTTGGTGGAGAAACCATTGCAGAAGATTTAGCGGGTGAGTGAACGGTCCAAACCATTTTAGACCTTTTTAAACCTGTTTGATCCAAACAGTGATTCATCTGCAAATTTAGCAACACTTGTTCCGATTCTAAACAGATGAATAACAAACAACATGATTGCTGAAATATAATCAGAGTAAATTATTCTCAGTCGGTATACAGCAATTTCCACTGTCAGATAAGGATTTACCACTTCACAGCAGTACTTCACTGGTAAAAATGTCTCTGGTTACAGCACATGGAAAAACCCCATAGTCCACATCCAAAAAAATGTCAAAAAAGAGATGAAAACTTGGATACAAAGTAGTATGACATCTGTTGATTTGTTAAGACACTGCAGGTTGTGTTAAGATTCAAAACTCCCTTTCTTGTTTTACTTTGTAGCAATAGAACACATTTACCAGTTTTGTTTCCCAAAGTACATCAGTTTGTAGGTAAATATCCAACTCATCCAGCACTCCGTTTGTTTTCTGTCTTATAAAGTATCATATTTTGGTGGAGAAACCACTTCAAATGATTCACTAAGTGAGTGAACTGTCCAAATGAATCAAACTGAATCACGAACCATTTTAGACGTTTTTGCAAACCTATTTGATCAAAACAGTGATTCATTTGCAAATTTTACCAATGGTTTTTCTTATTCTGAACAGATGTTAGAAAACACACAACATGATTGCTGAAATGTTATACAGTAATTTCCATTGTCAGATAAGAATTTACCAATAATACTTCACTGCAGTATTTCACTAAATAAAATACCTCTGGTTACAGCACATGGAAAAACTCCATATTCCACATCCAAAAGATGTCAAAAAAGTGTTGAAAACTTGGACGTGATGTGGTATGACATCTGTTGATTTGTAGCAGTAGAAGACATTTGCCAGTTTTGTTTCCCACAGTGCATCAGACTGTAAAGTATCACATTTTGGTGGAGAAACCACTGCAAATGATTGAGTGAGTGAACTGTCCAAATGAATCAAACTGAATCTCGAATCATTTTAGACCTTTTTGCAAACCTGTTTAATCAAAAGAGTGTTTCATTTGCAAACAGCTCATAGAAAAGACATGCTATGATTACTGAAAATTACTCTTAGGTCAATTTATGGTAATTTTCAGAAGAGATTACAGTGTTACTGGTGTACAGCAGTAAAATGCACATGGTTACAGCACAAGGAACAACCCAGACGAAAGTTTAGGCCACGTTTCACATGCAGCCTAAAAAAAATGTCGAAAGAAGTTGGACTTGATGTAATATGACTTGAGTTGATTTGTTGTCCAAGGTTCTGCAGGTTGTATAATGATTCAGGCTTCCTTCTGTGGATATGTTTTACTTTGTAGCAGGATTCAAATTCACATGGTCAGACAAGATCTGAAGTTTTTTGGGGGCTCACAATCACAGCACCTGGGTCTGTGACGGGAATACAGCACAAGAGATAATAAAAAGCCTCCCGGCTACATTTTATTTCTTGATTTTGAGGAAGGCTTCATATTAAATAAACCATCCTCTGAGATTTAGCTTCTCGCTCTCTCTGTACTGCACTTTGCAGCTCCAAGAAATCGTCTGCGCAAGTAGGCCAGGATCCATCGCCGGAATTGAGTTTGAATACTTCCTTCTCAGGAAGCATTTCACTTTCTGAGGAACATGAATTACGTGAGCATGAAAGGGCTGAGTGAATGTCTGGTTAGTTCACACTAACGTGAAAGTACGGAAGTGTGTGCGATTCCTGCCTGCAGGTCTTCCGTCTGTCAACCAAAGACAGGATTAGCTCAGGGATTTTTGTTCTTCGAAATAAAATGTAGGACAAATCGACTTTCATATCCTTGGCTAAATAATCTGTTCCACTCACTTTCCCGCAGGATATGTGACAACAAGGAGAAATTATATGTATTTACTGCACAAATACAGTTTGGAGAGGAATTTTATTTTAATTCCCAACATGCAGTGCGATTCTAGACACTGGTTTATGGGAAACTTACTATAATGTAACAATATAGGGGCCTTTTCTCAGTGCAGTATTGAAATTCATTTAAGAGTTCATTTAATCTCAGGGACACTAATTATGTAATCTTACAATAAGAGCGTTAATCAGTAAAGTATATAATTTATGTGAATACATGTTAATCTACTTCACTGCATGTGTACAAAAACATTTCAAGTGATTGCATTACTCAAAGTAGTGATTAGGCATGCCTTTGCAGAAAATACAACAAGCTAATATTATGCTGGCTTATGATTTAAACAATATTATGATTTTAAAGCATAAATGCATTATTGTAAAGAAATAAATGAAATCATTTTTGGGTGCAACTTAATGTCCTGATGCAAAACTTTACTCACCGTTTTCTTGTTGTAACACCTGTGGAGTGATTTGTTTCGACTGGTGGAGAATCGTACATTTTGATTGGCACTACAAAGGCACGGTAAGATATAAAGACTGTGAATACAGAAGAGAGAGAAGGGGGAAAAAAACAGCACAGGCATCAGTTTCACACAATGGAAAATGAAACGGCATAAAAAATATGCTCTATGGTGGGTGGATGGTGTATATATGCCATATCAGCACTAAATGAAACTTACTACTTCAGAAAAATTCACTCTCTATTATGCATTACAGATTTATTTGGGGAACTTTTTATATATATTTTATATTTTTATTTTATGTAATATCGTGAAATATTATTACAATTTAAAGGGGTCATCGGATGCCCATTTTCCACGAGTTGACATGATTCTTTAGGGTCTTAATGAAAAGTCTCTAATATACTTTGATTAAAAATTCTCAATGGTTTTGTAAAACAACACCCTTTTTACCTTGCCAAAATCAGCTCTGCAAAAATCATCTCATTCTAAGGGGTTGTTCCTTTAAATGCAAATGAGCTCTGCTCACCCCGCCCCTGTCTTCTCTCGGTGGAAAGACGATCTTGTTTACATTAGCCGCATTTAGCCGCTAAACTTCCTAACTACCACGTTATAAGGAAAGGCGATCGCAAAGTCTCATAAAAAAACGCTTATACTCACTTCTGCTGTAAGTGAAGCTGGATCATGAATGATTCGCGCGAACATGGATATATGTAGATTGGAAGGCGCATTTCATTCACAAGCAAACGTAATCTACTGCATCTTCAGCGGCTCAGATGTCGGGAGTAAATGACGACCACTATGTTCATTATTACAACCAGCAACACAACACCTCAATCGCTCAATCGGAGATATTCTTGTCTAACTTACATACCTGCTCTGGCATCAAAACATGGAAAGTTACTGGACTGTGACAGCTGGTCTGAGGTACACCGACAGGCATCTGAGAACGGCTCGATTTGAAAAAGGGGATATTATTTTTACAGATTAATTAAAAACCACTGCATGGATTTTTATCATTATAGGATAGATTTGTACATACACTGCCAACACACATTAATGTTCAAACAACATAAAAAAGTGAACTTAGCATCCGATGACCCCTTAAAAATAACTGATTTCTAGTTTAATATGTTTTAAAATGTTATTTATTTCTGCGATGCAAAGCTGAATTTTCAGCATCAGTACACCAGTCTTCAGTCAAAATTTTAATTTGCTGCTCAAGAAATATTTCATATTATTATTAATGCTAAAAAAAGTTGTGCTGCTTAATAATTGACTTTTTTTTTTAAATCTTTGAAGAATAGCAAGTTCAAAAAAACAGCATTCAATTAAAATAAATATATTTTTAATGTCACTTTTGATTAATTTTAATCCTTACCCAATAAAATCATTAATTTCCTAAAAAAAAAAAAAAACTTATTGACCCACATTTTTTGTGTATTACAAAAGAAAAAAAAATATATTAATTGAATTTTCCAGAAGTTTAACATTGTTTGCAGAAGTTTTCTTTTGAAAGACATTAAGTACTCAAAAAGTGCCCCTGACTGAATAATCACATATTCATTATTTAGCTGGAGGAGAAAAGGAAACTGGTAGTTTTTTCAGAAAGTCAGAAGAAAATAACATCCCACATATATTCCAAATAATTCAAAAGATAAATGAGTTTGGATAGTTTTCCCAAAGCTCCTAATGGTTTCCACCTCCGACCATCAAGCGGGGGTAGTTTGATTAAAGAATCCATAATGCAATCTGTGGAATGAACCGGAATACCGATACCAAAAAAAAAAAAAAAAAATGGTGATATACCTGCCATCAGCAGAACAAATGCCCCTTTGGGGACTCTGTCGCCAGCCGTTCGATCCGTCTCGGTCTGCCATTTAAAGAGGAAGATGATGAAGGGCCCTGCGAGGGGGAAGAAGACGAGGATGAAGAGATGAAATGAGGACAGTGACATTTTGAAGTGCTTGTGTATCTTGCTGGATCAGTCCCTAATGATTTGTTTCATGCTGATAAGTGATTCTACTCAATGTCATGCACAAATTCTAGATTTGGATACCAGAGGCCTCTCAGGAAGAGTTTCGGTGTCCGATCAGATACGGAGCAATCTGACACTCCTGGTGCGCTCCCATCGTAAGAAAATCCACATTCGGCTTATGACATTCTGATATTTGATATAAGCTCTACGGTACGTCTGGCTGTTCTCAAATCAGATGACGTGAAGTGTTTTTCTGCACACAAGAGTTTATAGTAGCTGTCAAAATCCAGTGGATACTAAAGGGATACTTTAGCCAAAAATGTAAATTCTGTCATCATTTACTCAAACTCATGTCTTTACTAAACTTGTATGACTTTCTCTTCTGAACAAGATGTCTTCAGGACAAGATGTTTTATTCAAGTTAAATTATTAAATTTTTTCTTGAAGCTACACCTAAGAAAAAAAAAAATAAACACCAGTAATGTGACATTATGGACATTATACAATCAAAATAAAAAATGTTACGAAAAAAAAAAAAAAAGATAACCCTACCCTGTTGCCTAGAAATATAACACCTTTTTAAAATTAAGTAATTAAAATTATTCTTTTTTTTTTTTTTTTCTTGAAGCTACACCTAAGAAGAAGAAAAAAACACTAATAATGTGACATTATGGATGTTATACAACCAAAATAAAAAATTCACAAAAAAAAAAAAAAATGAAAACCCTACCCTGTTGCCTAGAAATTTAACACCTTTTTAAAATTAAGTAATTTATTTATTTATTTGTTTATTTATTTATATATAATTGGGTTCAGTTAATTGGTTATTTTTAAAAATGTTTTTACGAGTCTCTTTTTTTTTTCTCATCAAGACTGCATTTATTTGATTAAAAATACAGTAAAAACTGTAAATATTTTTACAATTTTTAAATAACAGTTTTCTACTTAAATATATTTTAAAATGCAGTTAATTCCTGTGATGCAAAGCTGAAATTTCAGCAGCCTTTACTCCAGTGTAAAATTTGTAAAAAAACGAAACAAAACAACCCTGTTGGCCAGAAATATATATTTTATAAAATTAATTAATTAATTTATTAATTTATTTATTTTTTAATTGGGTTCGGTAAGACCTTTAATGTTTTTCTTAATAACTGTTTTCTACTGGGATATATTTCAAAATACAATTAATTCCTTTACTTGAGTCTAAAATTTGTTAAAAAAAAAAAAAAAGTAAATAAATAACAAAAACAAAACAAAACAAACAAAAATCTTGTTCGATAAGCTTTTTAATGTTTTTGAAAGTCTCTTTTTTCTCATCAAGACAGCATTTGTTTGATTAAAAATACAATAAAAACTCTAAATATTATTACAAATTAAAATAACTATTTTCTACTGGAATATATTTATAAATTTATTTAAAAAAAAATAAATAAATAAATAAACAACAACAACAACAAAAACACCTACCCTAATGCCCAGAAAAACAACAGCTTTTTTTTATCATTGGGTTTGGTAAGCTTTTGTAATGTTTTTGAAAGTTTTTTTTTTTTTTTTTTCTCAACAAGACTGCATTTATTTAATTAAGAATACTGTAAAAACAGGAAATATTATTATAATTTAAAATAACTATTTTCTAGTTGAATATATTTTAAAATGTAATTAATTTTTTTGATGCAAAGCTGAAATTTCAGCAGCCATTACTCTAGTCTTCAGTGTCACATAATCCTTCAGAAATCATTCTAACAATGCAAAGGAATGTATTGATAAAATTATTGCATGGTACTGTAAAATCTGTCGTTACCGAAATGCCACCAGATTTGTTCCGACATCTTCTATGTTGTCGTCACGTGTGCAAACAGGACCGAATGGCAGCAAACGGGAACCCACCCAGCGTGTAACATGCCATGCAGTTTGTAGTTTGCAATTCCATTATTAAGCCTTTTGATCAGCGCCTCTATTGGCACTAATGCATCTGACTATTCACGGGCTCCATTAATCAAATATGTCCTTTGCATAGAAATGTCATTGGCTCAGGGCATTCGTTTTGAGATATTTTTCCACGGTGAATTATTCAAATTATAATCCTGGCCCTTTGAACAAATATGCGGAGGGGAATGTACACGGCTCGATAAAATATTCATGGCTGCTGAAGAAACTAGGGACCGCATTCATTCTCAGAGGTTTTAATATGCAAACCGCTGGACAGCGTTCAGAAATGTAAGCCATCTGATGCGCTTGTTTATCACGCTGCGTATGAAACAAAATGAGTTACATTGCTCTCTGGTGATGTGTGACCTCTGGAAGTGTGCGTGCGTCACCGTTTATTGGAGCAGACAGTCTATTGGCATTATGCAAATACTCAGCAAACACAAATACAGACGCAGCGCTTTACTAGGGCATTAGCGCTTTGTAAATTGCTTCCTTTAAGAAAAGCGTCATTTCTCCCCAACAAATCACTCTGTTAAAAGAAGTACTTCAAACACAATACATTATTTAGCGAGTGTTAAATAATACATCCGCGCCTGCCCACTCTTCAAATATATTTCCTCTTTCGTCTCTACATCCCTGCGGATCTTTGCCTGTAATATTCACAAATGTGATAATAAACTGTTAAATCCCTCTTCGCTGCGAGAGTTTGGAACAAACTGAGAGTTCTTCAGGAAACAAAAAAGTATGGATAGGGAGAGTTCAAACTGGTTTCCGGATTCTTTGACGTGATTCTAAAAGGAACACTTTTTTTGAAAATAGGCTCATTTTCCAACTCTCCAAAAGTTAAACAGTTGAGTTTTACCGTTTTCGAATCCATTCAGCTGATCTCTGGGTCTGACGGTAGCACTTTTAGCATAGCTTAGCATAGATCATTGAATCTGATTAGACCGTTAGCATCTTGCTCAAAAATGACCAAAGATTTTTCCTATTTAAAACTTGACGTCAGTCTTAGTACACGATGTAACTACAGAAGAGTCAAGTTTTAAATAGGAAAAATATCGAAACTCTTTGGCCATTTTTGAGCGAGATGCTTGATTCAATGATCTATGCTAAGCTATGCTAAAAGTGCAACCGCCAGACCTGGCGATCGGCTGAATGGATTCAATAACGGTAAAACTCAAATGTTTAACTCTAGGGGAGTTGGACAATGAACCTATTTTCAAAAAAGTGGAGTGTTCCTTTAAGATTGTGGTAAGAGTTTGTAGAGAAAGAGAAAGAAACTTCAGTAGGAAGTTTAACAGAGATTGTTAGAAGCTCATTAGCAAAGGCTGCTAAGCAAACATTGCTTTTATTATTGTTCATACTTAGAAAATAACCTTAAGTATTAAACATCGGCAGTAACTTACCAAAGTGCTTGTGCTAGTAGCAGGCTTGAAATCATGCAGCTTGTAGAAAAGAAGTGATTATCACCTTGTGGAAGAAAAATATGAGAAACAATAGAGGTTTTTATTTATTTATTTATTTATTTTTTATTTATAGTTACATGGGCCAATGACAAATGGCAAGCTTAATACTTTTATTCAATGATTAAATTAATCAAAAGTGATAGTAAAGAAATGTATAATCTTTGAATGTATAACAAAACAAACAAAAAAACAACAACACCTACCCTGTTGACCAGTTTAACTCGCAACTCTTAACTAGCATTATCCTGAGAAAAACAAGACTTGTGAGATGTAAATGCAGAATTGCAAGATTTAAACCTAGAACTTGCAATTCTCAAAAGAAAAGTCTGAGCTGTAAGAAAAAAAAAAAAAAAGTCACAATCAACTTTATTTTTTATTTCATAGTGTGGGGGGGGGGGGGTATATAAATAAAAGTGTAACCTCCGAATTTTGAGAAAAAATAAGAATTGTAAAGTAATAATAATAATTTTTTTAATTAATTAATTAATTAATTAATTACATATTCTAAAAAATAATTTTAAAAAATAGTCAGATGTATACTCAGCATTCCAGAATTCTTAGACAAAATCAATTATTCACAGATTAAAAATCACAATTAGCTTCGTTAAAGGACTAGTTCACTTCCAGAACAAAAATTTACAGATAATGTTCATGTTTTCTTTCTTCAGTTGTAAAGAAATTATGTTTTCTTTCCATTTTTTTCAGGATTTCTTTCCATCTAATGGACTTTGTTGCCCCCAAATTTGAACTTCCAAAATGCAGTTTTAAATGCAGCTTCAAAATGGTCTAAACGATCCCAGCTGAGAAAAAAGGGTCTTATCTAGCAATTGGTTATTGATAACGATTGGTTATTTTCTTTAAAAAATTACATTTTTTATACTTTTTAACCTCAATCGCTCGTCTTGTCTAGCTCTGTGTGAACTGTTTTTTTTTCTAGTAATGAGAGTTAGGGTACATCTAAAAACTCCCATCTCATTTTTTCCTCCAACTTCAAAATCGCCCTACATCGCCGCAGAAGTACCAACCCAGAGTTTACAAAGTGAACATGCAAGGAAGATCAAACACCCTTTACAAAAAAAAAAAAAAAAAAGGGTAAAAACAACATTGTAGGATGATTTTGAAGTTGGAGGAGCAAATGAGATGGGAGTTTTTAGACGTACCCTAACTGTCATGACCGAAAAAAAGTTCACACAGAGCAAGACAAGATGAGCATTTAAAAGGTTAAAAAATATATAAACTGTAATTTTTTAAAGAAAAGAAAAGAAAGCTAAATAAGACCCTTTTCCCTCAGTTGGGATTGTCAGTTGAAGCTGCATTTAAACTGCATTTTGGAAGTTCAAATTTTGAGGCACCATAGAAGTCCATTACATGGAGAGAAATCTTGAAATGTTTTCCTCAAAACATAATTTCTTTACGACTGAAGAAAGAAAGACATGACCATCTTGGATGACAAGGGGGTGAGTACATTATTAGTACATTTTTGTTCTGGAAGTGAACAACAGATGTACAGTTTAGTGACATAAAAATGCAACAGCATCCTTATTAACATGTTTATTCGTGTAGTTTTCATGTGGTGCAGCCTGCAGTGATGTGGGTAAACATCCCTATCCAATTCCCATGAAGGGAAGTTTCGATCCACACTTCCTCCCTATGCCGGCTGCAGTGCCCTTTGGAGCGAGTAGATCTTACTTTCCATGGCCAACACGTCACATCCCCCAATCCCTAACCTTTTCTCCCAGTGTACTTGTTTTATGTTTATGTGTGAGTGTTTGTGTGTGAGTTCCTACAAAAAAAATGACTTTAATAACTTCCTCCCTTTTCTCAGTTTGAAACAGAAATAAAACTTAAAAGGTAACATTTCTGTTGAAAGGTAGCGGCAATGTGCTTCAGAAAGCTCGCCCTTTTAAGGCCAACAGATCTAATCCCAATTTTCACGCCTGCACAGCATGACTCCTGATGTCTTGAATGCAGCACTGAGGGCAGAGCGCATGCCTCCGGAATACCAAATGCACAAACAGCATCTTTCGTGACATTCAATAAAACGCTGAAAGAAAGAAAATAAGGTTAGAAAGTGCTATTTTTAATATAATCATTGCTTAAAAGAACAGTTTATCCATGTTTTTTTTTTTTTTTTTTTTTTCTGGAGAATACAAAAGGAGACATTAAGAATCTTCATACAGTCACTTTTCACACAAAGCTAATAAAAAGCTGCTTCAAATAGACTAAACCATCATGAATAAAACACCATAAAATAACCTATAAGTGCTGTAAAACCCGAAGTATGCCTCAGTTTTTATGCGTATTCTATGGTATGCATACGGTACGCGTTATGACAGTTTCATCATTAGCACAGTACACGTGCAGCTCCATTTTAAAGGTGCTGTATGTAATTTTTTTGACTGTACAAAAGCATAAAAATACCATAATGTGTTTGCAGATATTTAGGACACAATCTATGCTCACATACTTGTTTCTTTAAAAATCAATGCTGTCATTGTACTTTAAAATGCATGTTCCGTGTCCGTGTCTGTTTTTGTTTTGGTATGTATTATTCTGCCAGTATTTTGACACCCAGAGTTGCCACTTCAATATATTTTTATTTATTTATTTTTTATTTATATATATATTTTTAATGGGAACTGTTTCTTTAACTCACTAAACTATATTTTTTTCACTGCTGTAATTATAGTCAACAACAGCTCTAGAGAAAAAACTTTATGACCTGTGCAAAAATTACACTGGCCACAATTACACAAAAAAAAAGCAATTGTGATTTTTTTATCTCACAAATCTGACATTTTTTCTTGCAATTGGGTTATACAAACTTGCAATTCTTTTTTTTCTGATAATTGTAGATTGCGAATTGCAATTACGATTTATAAAGTCAGAATTGTGAGAAAAAAATCTGAATTGCAGGATATAAACTCACAATTGCAACTTTTTTTTTGCAGTTCTTGCAGTTTCTTGCAACTTGCAGTTCCAACTTTTAAACTCGCAATCATAAATTATAAAGTCAGAATTGGAGAGAAAAAAATTCAGAATTCACAGTTGTGAGAAATAAAGTCAAAATTCAGAACTTTTTTTCTCAGAATTGTGAGATATAAAATCACAATTGCAAGTTTTTTTGAGGGGGAAAAAAGACTGATATTTCTTCGGAATTCTGATTTTTTTACTTAGAATCATGTGATATAAACTTGCAATTTTGAGTTATAAATTCAGAATTGCACATTATCAGTTCGAAATGACAAGAAATAAACTTGCAGTTCCAACTTTTTTTTTTTTTAGAATTGTGCTAAAAACTCACAATCAGGAGTTTTGCAAAAAAAAAAAAAAATCAGAATTGTAGGATATAAACTCACAATTGCAAGAAATAAAGTCAGAATTCTGAGATATAAACTCACCATTGTGATTTTTTTTTTTTTTTTTTTTTTTGAATTGTGAGATAAAAAAATCGCAATTGCAAGTTTTTCTGAGAGGAAAGAAAGACGGATATTTTCTCGGAATTCAGTTTTTATTTTCTTAGAATTGTGTGATATAAACTTGCAATTTCTAGTTTTAAATTCAGAATTGTGAGATATGAATTTGAAATTGCAAGAAATAAACTTGCAGTTCCAACTTTTTTTCTCACAACTGTGATATAAACTCGCAATCGTGAGTTAAGGTCAGAATTGTGGGATATAAACTCACAACTGCAAGAAATATAGTCAGAATTCCGAGATATAAACTCACCATTGCGATTTTTTTTTTTTGTTTTTCAGAATTGTCGGAGAATTTCGGAAACAGGCTTCCATATATAACAGACCAATATCAGCGTGAATGGATGAAACATTTACAGTGTACGTTTTTTAATACACCCCTAAATATTTAAATAAACTTTAGACTAGCAGTGTTTGAAAGCACACAAACAGCCGAGCATTCGGCCAGTGGAACAGTCATTAGCTCTGCTCCAAAACTAAGTGAGCTGTCTACGAGACCAGAATTTTAACACATCACAGACACAATCCTGACATGAAACAATCTTAATCATGCTGCCTCCTACCATACCTCGTTTTGGCCAGATTCCAAGGCATCACATTGCACCTATCCTTCGCACTGAATGCAATCCCAGAATGCACTGTGATGAGTAGGTACAAGATGGTGAAAAAATTATCACAATTTATTGATACAAATAATTCAGTGCAATTAAAAAAAGTATTTTACCTGAAATGTATGGGTGTTATGTATATTTACACAACAGTTTATAAGTTTGGGGTTGGTATGATTTTTAACTGTCTTGAAATAAGTCTCTTATTCTCACCAAACCTGCATTTATTTGTTTACTTAAACTTACATCACTGTTAGAATGCTGTCTTAAAAGGCAGCAGTCTATGTAGGCCACAAAGCCGCATTAGATTCATAGATCTGTAGCTTAGCTTTCCTGCAGCCTTTAGCAAATTCAAGTATCATTTCAAGTTTTTCTCTCTGATTCAGGGCCATACATGAATATTTTCTCACACACAGACTACAAACACTTTTGCTTCACTCTTTAAACTTTCCTTAAAAAAGCAAAAATACACTGGGCTTATAGTCTTTGATGTTTTTCTACCTTCAGTTCAGCTTTGAAGACGGAAAATTCTGAATATGCAAAAATGGCTCCACCCTCAATTCCGATTTATGCTTTATCTGTAGCGTTTCTGCTTTTATCCCTTAATAGTGCTTACTAAGTCAAACATCACCATTTCTCATAGGCACAGGCATATGAACAAACTTCTGACCTCAAATATCATGTATAGTCCTACTTATAGGAATATATGTTTAAATAAATGTCCAAAAATGTTGTCTAGGTAGGCAGTTCACTAGCTTTTGAACTCAAGACACTGTCTAACACAAAATACCTTGTTTTCATGAGAAATAAAGTGACTGATTTCTGCATTCAGGCTCACTGGCTAAAACAGGGCCTCATTTAAAAAAAAAAAAATTCCATTTTGCTGACTGCAGAAGTTCCTGCTGTTAAGCTGCTCGAATTTGCTTGCGTTCTGGCAACCGCTGTACAGTAATAACAGCTGTTGAAGTCAAACCCAAATTCAGCTACAGTATACAAACTACAACACTCGGTCATGTTAACAAGAAATCTCAGAGGTGATTACCAACAAAATATGTCTAG
Source organism: Cirrhinus mrigala (assembly GCA_036247105.1). Classification (NCBI taxonomy): domain Eukaryota; kingdom Metazoa; phylum Chordata; class Actinopteri; order Cypriniformes; family Cyprinidae; genus Cirrhinus; species Cirrhinus mrigala. The sequence goes on from CM070018.1 coordinate 5,292,891, forward strand.
ATTTCTTACCAGAAAATGATAAAGAGAACAAACCAGGATACAGAAAGTAGAAAGCGTAACGCTCAGCAGATTTACTCAAGCAGAACGCACAGCCTGTCAGGATTACCACACAGAAACAAACATACTATACACACACATTTGAATCCTTTTTGCTCATTCGATCCCCCATGTAAAGATAAACAGCATTCCTTTTTATACACTTCGCCAACATGTTGTACAGCAATTGTATTCGAAGTCAAGTTTGTGCACACTTACTATGATTTAACAGCACACTATCAGTCAAAAACTTGACACACTTGACTGAAATAGTTTTTCACGGCTTTAAAACACTTTTATTCAAAAAGTTAATGTTTAAATGCCTACAGTACTCAAACTTTTGACTAGTAGTGTACACTACCATTCAAACATTTGGGGTCAGTATTATTTTATTTATTTATTTTAAAATTTATTTTTGGCACAAAAACGTGGTGTAGCACTTTCTAAAACATTTGCTTTTCAAGATGCATGTGCAAATTTGTCTGATCCTTTGCTTCTTTACTTACTCGATCTAATATTTGATGTTTTTTAAAATGGTGTAGATTTAGGCAGCAAATGAGAATCGCTAAAATGGATACATATTTTGAGACAAATGTTTTCTTAATGATTTTCAGTTTTGTTTAAGATAATTAAAGCAACAGTTTTTAAAAGTATGGTATTTGGGGTCAAAGGGGCCCTGCTGTTGGGGCTAAAAGGCACAATAATTAACATGATAATTAATAGATGGGAGACCTTTCCATTTGTTGACATGACATGGTTAGATTCAGATGGTAAATATCATATATTATGTTGGGTGTTGATCTTAGAGATAATCACCATGTTTAGAATGAAACCATCATATTTCAAAACATGATATTAATCAAATCATATAAAAAAATATTATTTGCTGTTACTACTGTACAGCTTTATTAAATTATTATGGGATCTATATATATATATATATATATATATATATATATATATATATATATATATATATATTTGTTTACTCATATTCTAATGACAATATATTTATTGAACAAAAAATATTTTATTTTTCAAAATAAGAAGTGATTGTTTTGAACAAGTATTTATTACCTTAGACATTATATTATTTTAGCTAAAGTATTTATATCAATACTGTGTGCCTTTTACCCCATGAGTATAAGATTTTAAATCAAAATAAACGACTTGTATGATTTAATGTCACACAAAATCTCATTGATTTCAACAATTATAATACAAAATGTTTTTTTATGATTTCTGAAGGATCATGTGACACTGAAGACTGAAGTAATGATGCTGAAAATTCAGCATGGCGTCACAGGAATAAATTGCATTTTAAAATATATTAAAACAGAAAACAGTTTGTTTAAAATGTAATAATATTTCACAATATTTACTATATTTTTGATAAACAAATGCAAATAACTGCAGTTTTGGTGAGCATAAGCGAAACCAAACCTAAATATCTGAACAGTTTAAATAATTCAAATACCTAATGGGAAGTTGACATGATTCGTTACACTCAAAAACCATTTTAAAAACATTTTCCAAATCTTTCACAATTACTATTTATTTAACTATTATGACCTACTTAAAAATCTGTATTTTTATACCACAAGACCATTAAAAGAATAGTTAAATGTAATTAAAATGGTCAATAAATTTCCATCAGTTGCAGAACAAACGATAACTGTCCCTTATGCATTCATGTAAATAAATAAATAAATAAATAGTTCTGCCATAATTTACTTACCTTCAAGCCATTACAAATTTCTATGGACATTCTGTTCATTTCTGCAGTAGAAAATCTGTCATACAGGTCCAAAAATTTAGATGTTGATTAAAAAAAAAAAAAAAAGGAAGCTATGGACATTATAACTACCAAAATAAAGCACATATTCACGTAAACACAGCCATATAGACATACTCACAAAGCATGGGAGCAAAAACAGCTTTCATATTAGCTATGGAATAAAATGACTGAAATCATGAGATACTTGGAAAGGAAACATACAAACACAGTACATGCATATAGCGATGGAGCAGCATTTTAATATTTCATATTCCGAATGCTGCTACTGTATTCTTACAGTCCTTACAATGGATAACCTGAAAAAAAAAAAAAAAACAGCTCAAACTAGCCACCACCATAATTCAAAAGCACAACACACACATCCACTCTCTATCACACACACAGAAAAGCTGAAATATTCATAACCTTCTCACTTCATTCATGTAGTCACTATAAACTAGGAACCTGGGGAATACAGAAAGAGAGAGAAAGAGGAAAAGAGAGAGTGTATCATCTTAAGTGCCCGACGGGAGTCCCAGAGGATGCCTATAAAAAATAAACAGGGTCTTGTAATCACAGTCAGAAGCACAGACTTTATATAATGAAACCCATTGGTCTGGTCAAAAAACTGAGCGAGTTGCCTACGTAGGCAGCATTTTAAGACATCAAAAGACATTCTCAAGAAAAAAGGCTGCTCTGAAAGGAAGGGAGCTTAATTATGCTGTTTCGTAAGATACCTTGTTATACTGCAAGTGAAGGAAATCCAAGATGGTGGATGAGATTTGTATATCATTGAATACTGAAAACTTAGAAATAGCTTTAGCTTAGCTTAGAAATAAGTCACTTATGAGGTTTTTAAGAAAAACAGCTGTCTATGTAGGCTGTAGACAGTAAGGGAGAGCTCACTAGATTTTGAAAAAAAGCCTATACTGTTAATGCTATGAAGCGAGCAATTATGAAAATGTTTATTCGCAATAATTCAAATGCTTCAAGGCAAATCTGGGCCAACAAGAGTTTAGAAGCTGATTTTCAGTACCATTTCCACATTAAAATTGAATGATGCGAAGTAGAAAAGCCTGAAGTAACATTCAATATATCAGTCTACTCTAATATATTCCAGTGGGATTATAGAATGTGTAGGTAATTGACTCAGTAACTTGTATAAAGAAAATTAGGCACTTAGGAAAGGAAGGAAAGGACGTGACATGTGGCCAAGTATGGTGACCCATACTCGGAATTTGTGCTCTGCATTTAACCCATCCAAGTGCACACACACAGTAGTGAGAAGTGATCAAACACGCACACACACCCCCGGAGCAGTGGGCAGCCATATTGCTATCGCTGTGGCGCCCGGGGCGCAGTTGGGGGATCGGTGCCTTGCTCAAGGGACTCACCTCAGTCGTGGTATTGAGGGTGGAGAGAGTGCTGGTTATTCATTCCCCCCACCTTCAATCCCCGCCGGACCTGGGACTTGAACCCGCAACCTTTCAGTCACAAGCCCGACTCCCTAACCATTAGGCCACGGCTGCCCCCATAAACATCTTACTTAGTTGACTTTCTGATAAAAATGTCACATGCAACTGCATTGAAAATCGGAAAGCTATATATATATAAAAATATAATTATTTTTAAATCATTTCTAATTATTTGTGTGTGTGTGTGTATACTACTCAACAATTTAGGATCAGTAAAACTTGTGAAATGTTTTTAAAGAAGTCTCTTATGCTCGTCAAGGCTGTATTTATTTGATCAAAGATACAGAAAAAAAACCTGTAATATTGCAAAATGTTATTGCAATATAAAATAATGTTTTTTATTTTAATATACTTTAAAATATAATTTATTCCTGTGATGCAAAGTTGAATTTTCATCAGCTGCTACTCCAGTCCTAAGTGTCACATGATCCTTCAGAAATCATTCCAATATGCTGATTTTTTTATTGGAATTGTCAATGTTGGCAGTGCTGGCAAATATTTTTTGGAACCTGTGATTCTTTTTTTTTTTCAGGATTTTTTTCAGGAGTAATGATGCTGAAAATTCAACTTTAATTACAGATATAAATTAAATTTTAATGTATATTATTATAGAAAAACATTGTTTTACATCATAATATTATTTCACTATATTACATTTTTTTTCTGTATTTTTCATCAAATGAACACAGCCTTGATGAGCATAAGAAACGTCTTTAAACATCTTACTGATCTGTATACACACACACTATAATATATATATATATATATATATATATATATATAAATAAAATGAAATGAAATAAAACAAAATAAAATAGATATATAAATAAATAAATACATACAGCGAAGGATAACTTCACATATATTCATGTGTCAGGAATTCAGGACTTTATTGAGCAATAAAAAATATACACCAGTTAAAATAGTTTCCTTATTTTCATTAGTTTTTTTATTCTTTTTTAAATTCTGTTTTCTTTTCAAAATCATTCTTGTCTTGTTGGGATTAAGAGCTCCGAACATCCAAAAGAAAGGAGAGAAAAAAGGCAGTCAGTCTGACTTTACAGCTGTAGAGTTACGGCAGCGCAGCAGTCCGAGAGCGTCTCATTGTACTGATGAAACCATGACGGCGGATGTCGAAAAAGAGCAGGGTTTTGTTTTTGTGCTCACAGTTTTATCTGACATTGACAAATACTTATGTCTGCTTCTCAGACTCTGCCTTTTCAGTGGATTCGGATGCCGTTTCAACTTCCTCTCCGTAAAGTTCTGCTATTTTCTCAAATTTTGGACCCCAGTCATCCAGGGCGTTGTAGTCCAGTTCGGAATGTGCTCCAGCCGACCCGAGCGAGCTGATGGAGCCTGCTGGTGACCCTTGACCCTCGTAGGCGTAGGTCTGTAAAGAATCGTAGGGCGGCACGCTAGTATCCTGATCCGCCTCGGCCACCCTCTGTTTGATAAACTCCCCGACGTCCATTTCCTCGTCTATGTCCAGGGACGAGGGGCTGAGACGGCTGCGGACCGGTCTCCGTGATGACCACGGCCGGATGCACTCGGGCCGGACGCACTCAGGCCGGACGTCCCGACGGAATTTGAGTTCCTCAGCAGCGGCTGGGTTCCGGAGGGCGATGATGTCGAAGGCCTCTGTGTCCTCCTCTCCGCCTCCTTCATCGTCGTACGTCACGACGTTTTCACGAATGTCCTCCTCTGAGATGATCAACGGCTCCTTTTTGCCTCGTCGCAACGTAATGAAGAGAATCACAATGGCTGCAAGGAACAAGAAAAAATGATATAAATATAAATAAAATAAGACAGCACAATTGATTCATATTCATAATGATTTTCATTATGTAAACATGCTGTTAAAAAAATAAGCAAAACAATTAACACTCTGGTGCTGTTTGCTCATTTTCAACTAAAAAATATTACATTTTGCATTTTCAGAATTTTTTACTACATTGGTGGTATGAATGGTATGAAACTTGGTAAAGGTTTTGGCACTTGCTATCTAAACACACAAACATGCACATACACACCCAAAATTCATGGACATGGAAAGTTAAATGATACTGAAAGAATAGTCGTAGTTGTTCTGTTTGTGTTCAAAAATAAATGAGAAGTGGAAACGTGTTTTTTCTTTTCGGCCCGGTTTCACAGACGGGGCTTAGCTTAAGCCAGGACTAGGTCTTAGTTGAATTAAGACTTTTAAGCAGCTTTTTTTAAAATGACTTTTAAAAAAAAATATCCTGGCAGGATATTTGAGATAGCTCAAACATGCATTTTAGGCTGAGACTAGCTTGAGCCTTGTCTGCGAATCTGGGGGTTTTTGTAATATCAACCTCAAATTCTGAGCACAGTTTTTTTTTTGTGATGTCAGCTCCTTTTTGTGATGTCAGCTCCAACTCCTTTTTCGCAAAAAGCTCAGATCCGGAACACAGTTTTTTTTTTTTTTTGTGACATCATTCTTAAATTCGGAACACAACTTTTTTTTGCGATATCAACCTCAAATTCAGAACAACTTTTCTTGCGATATTAACCTCATACAGAACACAATTTTTTTTTTTTTTTGCATTATCAACCTTAAATTCCGAGCAACTTTTTTGATATCAACCTGAAAATCAGAATTTTTTTTTTTGCGGTATCAACCTCAAATTCAGAACACAACTTCTTCTGTGACATCAACCTCAAATTCAGAACACAATTTATTTTTGTGACATTAACCTCATACAAAACAACTTTTTTTGCGATATCAACCTCAAATTCGGAGCACAACTTTTTTTGTGATATCAACCTCAAATTTGGAACAACTTTTTTGATATCAACTTCAAATTCAGAACACAACTTTTTTTGGCGATATCAACCTCAAATTAAGAACACAACTCTTTTTCTGCGATATTAACCTCAAATTCAGAGCCCTTTTTTTTTTGCGATATCAACCTCTAATTCGGAACACAATTTTTTTCTGATATCAACCTCAAATTCAGAACACAACTGCTTTTTTGGCGGTATCAACCTCAAAATCTTCTTGTTGTGATGTCAACTTCAAATTCTGAGCACAACTTTTTTGTAATAACCTCAAATTTGGAACACAGTGTTTTTGTGATATCAATAACGAATTCGTAACAGTTTTTTTTTGTGATATCAACCTCAAATTCGGAACAACTTTTTTAATATCAACCTCAAATTTGGAGCACAACTTTTTTGTAATATCGACCTCAAATTCTGAACACTTTTTTTGTGATATCAACCTCAAACTCAGAACACAACTTTTGCCAGAATTTTTGTGCATTTTAATAATGAATAATGAAGTAATAATACACAAACTTCTCTAACTTTTTTTTTTTTAACATTTAATTTTTTAAACAATAATGTTTGATGAAAATTCCACCAATCATTTCAGGAATAATCTGTCAAGTGTCTTCTTTAAAAAGAAGCTAAACTTAAGCCTGTGATTCAAAGCATCCAAAATTTACAACAGTTTGGCCTGGTTTCACAGACAGGGCTTTGACTAAACCAGGCTTAAGCCTTGTCTGTGAAACCAGGGGTTTAAATTGTAAGTTTAATTTACAGGTCAATGCTCAAATTCAATTTAATTCAAATTTATTTGTATAGCATCTTTCACGATACACATTGTTGCAAAGCAAATTTACAGCAAATTAAAGTGTTTACAATATATTTAGTAGTAGCTTACTATTGGTGACTATGTCAAGTTGATGTACATATGGCAGAGATGTATGGTAAAGATCAATTAACAGACAAAGAACACTATAAATTAGCAGCAAATGCTCAAAAAGTGGTTAAGGTAATGAATGGATCATAACTATTCCATAAATATAATTTAGCATAATAAAATCTCCTAAAAACACAAAATATTGAATAAAAAAACATCTCCAGCATGTGAGCAGCACCAGAGGGTTCAACTGAACGCAATGCCATCTAAAAAGATGAAAAATGAGGCTTGATATTGTATAAATCAACAGGAATGGGAAATAATTGCACTGTGTTTACTAAATATCATTGGGAGCTGTGGGAAATTGAAAGTACATAACATATTCATGTCAATTCCTTAAAAACTGAAATAATAAATAATTAACTAAAAATAATTTATCAATGTTAATAATTCCTCCAGGGAACGTTACGGCACTACGGTAAATATGACACGCAGTAGGAGATGTGGGGAACATTACCAGGATGAGGGAGAAGCAGGTGTGAAGCATCGTCAATGCATGAACAAGCAAACACATCAGGGGCCAGAGATCAGCGCGAATGAATGATGATTCTTTCATATCCCATTAGAATGGAAAGAGCCACGATAAATGAACAGCGAGTCAATATCGCACATTAGTCTAGATGAGCTTTCACTTCACTGATACACTATTAGCTGATGCGACTAAAGCTTTATGAAAGCACTTTTTCCATGTCACTTCTAATGCGGCACAAACATGAAATATACATGAATAACATTGCATATAAGTTTAAAACAATTTATTAGAAAATATATATTGTCATGAGTGTAGATCAGGGGTGCTCAACACTGTTCATGGAGATCAACTTTTCTGCAGAGTTTAGTTCCAACCCTAATCAAACACACCTGTCTGTAATTATCAAGTGCTCCTTGAGATCCTAATTAGCTGGTTCAGGTGTGTTTGGTCAGGGTTGGAGCTGAACTCTGCAGGAAAGTCGATCTCCAGGACCAGGGTTGAGCACCCCTTGTGTAGATTATATATAGTTTGTTGATTGTCCTAACTAGCGAAATTGCTCGGGGGCTTGTAATATCTAGTCTTGACTCCAGCTCTGAATGCTCTCTAAATTTGGTAGACAACGAAACATATTGCAATCTGTTGTATGAATATTGCACAGCAACCACACCATTGTGCTGTTCCATAAAACGCAAAAAGTGACACATTCTGTTCAGTGTTTGCTAACAAACAAGTATCACGATGTAATCAGCTCTGCTAAAGCCAGTAAATCTACCAAGCAGATTTGTGGAGTGGAAGGAGGGAGATTTTATCAACAAATAGATTTTAGCAGGAGCAAACAGAGCCGTGTTTGAGCAGGGATGTGCGCAACATGTAGCGTGAGGTTCAGGACTATATTTAGCCCCAGCAGCTGCTAGGGTGAGTGCTGGAAATCTCTCTCGCTTTTGAACAGGAGAGAGCATCACAGCCGCGAGGTGAGACCTAACCCATCCATCCAGGGCTGGAGAGAGGGAGGAAAGGGATGAGAGCAGCCGATGAGAAGGAGAGGTGGTAATGTCTGCATGAGAGAGGCCTATTACATATGCTGCTCACTTTCTTCAACTCGCACCGTTAATACAAAACTGTCAGCGACTCACTCTCTGTCTCTCACTCTTTTCTGTTCGCAGATTTCCTTGCTACACTCTTAAAAATAAAGGTGCTTTAAAAGGTTCTTGGCAGCGATGCCAAAGAAGAACCATTTTTGGTTCCACAAAGAACCATTCAGTTAAAGGTTCTTTAAAGAACCATCTCTTTCTTACGTTTTTGTAATCTGAAGAACCTTCTTTCGCCACAAAGAAACTTTTGTGAAACAGAAAGGTTCTTCAGATATTAAAAGTTCTTTATGGAACCATTTAGACAAAAAAGGTTCTTCTATGGCATTGTGAAGCACCTTTATTTATTAGAGTGTATTTCCACACATCTGTTGTTCTGCTCTTTTATACGCCATTCGACATTTACTGTGGCCCTTTCTGTAAAATATACTTCACTTTTGTAACCTTCCTCAATTCTTCTTCCCTTTCTTTTGACCCACTATCTATATTTTGGCCTATGATATTATATTATATTATATTATATTTAGTGCTGCACAATGATTAATTGCGATCAATCGCATCCAAAATAAAAGTTTTTGTTTAAATAATATATGTACGTGTACTGTGTATATTTATTATGCATATATAAATACACACACATACAGTATATATTTGGAAAATATTTACATGTATTTACATGTATATATTAATATATAAAGAAAGCATACTTTTCCTAAATATATCCATACATGTGTGTATTTATATACACATAATAAATTTACACTTACACTGTACACACATACATATATTATGTAAACAAAAACCTTTATTTTGGATGCGATTAATTGTGATTAATTGTTGCACAACACTAATTATATTATATTATATTATATTACATTATAAAACATTATTTACTATTTTTAAATATACAATTTAAAAATGTTAATTTAAGCAATAACACTATTAAATACTTTTAATTCCGTACTATTAATACAATATGAAGATTATATTATGTATTTTTAAATTATTTTATTTTATTTTTATTTAATTTTAAATATTACTAAATTACCATATTTATCATTTGCTTTTAATAGAATCGAATAATAAAATAATGTTTAAGTTAGGGCTGTCAAGCGATTAATCGCTATCAATTGCATACAAAATAAAAGTTTGAGTTTGTCTAATATATGTGTGTGTAATTATTATGTAAATATAAATACACACAAATTAATGTATATATTTAAGAGAAATATGTTATTTATGTACAACATATTTTTATTTACATATAAAATCTATAAAAACGATAATAAATATATATACTTTAAAATATATTTTTAAAATATATACATGAATGTGTTTGTATTTATATATAAATAATAATTACATGGTGCACACACATATATTAGGCAAACTCAAACTTTTATTTTGTACGTGATTAATCGCGATTAATCGCTTGACAGCCAAAAGTACAACAAAAAAAACAAAATGTTTAATAAAATATAGCAATATTTCTTTTAACATAATAAAATTTAATAATAAAGAGTAATCAGGAAAATTACATATTTTTATTCAATGCATATGTGCAACAATAGAAATGTGTGACTAGTAGAGATTCTCCTACTGAATTGCTACACTGGCTTATAACTATATTGTCATCATGACATTTATTCATGCTGTCATAAGAGATTTTAGTCATCCTGCCCACCACTCTCCGCCCTGTTGTGAATACTAAAGCATTCTTCAGTGATCTGTTCGTGACATTTTGATGCAGTCGTGACCCTTCACCTGCTGTTGTGGGACCCATGAAATCCTTTAAGTATGCCCCTTACTTTTGATCCATAGGTTTACAAGGTGAGTGATGAAAAGTCAAGAGTTAAACAGCGCTGGATCAACTGGAATTATGACAATGAATGCCAGAATTCTGCTCTGAATACTAAAATGGGAAAGGGGGTAAATAAGCAACAGTTAAAGAAGAAAGCCCATCTAATTTACCTAAATATACATTTAAATAAAAATGTTTCATTTTCTTTATTATTCAATTAAATTACATTTAAAAAATATTAGTACATTATATATTTCATTAAACATTATTTACTATTTTTATTTGTACTCATTTATAATAGATGATTCAGTTCTACTAAATGTAAAAATTATAAATATAGCAAATAAATATTTTATATAAACTTATATAAAATATTTAGAATGAAGGTAGTATTTCAAGGAAAATTTCTAATTTTCTTTATTATTTAATTTTATTATATTCAATTATTAGTACATGATATATTTTATTAAACATTTTTTTAAACTATTAAACTATTTTTATTTGTAATAAATAAATTATTATTATTTCACATGATTCAATTCTATTAAATGTGAAAATTATAAATCTAGTAAATAAACATTTTATAAACATAAAATGTTAAAATTTGTTAGCATAAAATAGGACAAGGATATATGAATACAATATTATATTATATTTTTATATTTAATTTTGTATTATATTTTATTTTAATTAAACATTATTTAGGCTAAGCAAAAATAAAATATAACATATATAATTAAACATAATTATATAGAATTCATATATAATGTATGTAGTTGTATACTAATAATATTGATATTTTTAAACTACTTATTAATTGCTAAATGTATATTATATATAATTTTATTAAACATTATTTACTACTTTTAATAGGCACCTATTTACAGTTTTTTTAAAATTATTTTCTGGTCATTCATTTAAATTAATAATACTATCACCTAACATCCACAAATTCTATTCTATATTAGATATTATTCATTCTTAATATTCAGTTTTACTGTATATATATATATATATATATATATATATATATATATATATATATATATATATATATATATATATATATATATATATATATATATATATGTTAAATAAGTTAAAAACTAAGTAAACTAAATAAGTTAAAAGCTCTATGAATGCCATAGAACAGTCATAAGTAGCATGGGTATATTTGTAGCAATAGCCAACAATACATTGTATGGGTCAAAATTACCAATTTTTCTTTTATGCCAAAAATCATTAAGATATTATGTAAAGATAATGTTCCATGAAGAAATTTCCTAGCGTAAATACAGCAAAACTTTTTGATTAGTAATATGCCTTGCTAAGACCTTCATTTGGACAACTTTAAAGGCGATTTTCTCATTATTTTGATTTTGTTTGCACCCTCAGATTACAGATTTTACAGTTGTATCTCTGCAAACAACACTTATATTGAGTTATTATATGTTTCTTCTGGCTCTGTTCATGTTTTAAATTATGTTGCTCTCAAAATCTGAAGGATCATGTGTTTGGTTGTTCTGTTATATCTCACTGGCGCTGGCAAAATACTCGGCATCATTTCCAGGCTGAACTCACCCAGTAAGATCAGCACACAGAGCAATATGGCTATGAGAGCGCCTGTGCTGAGCCCTGCGGAGGAGAGGAATGCTTCGCCCTGGCAGATCTTCAGTCTGGTGCCTCTCTGGCAGGAACACACCCTGAGCGTGAGGGTACTGGTGCTGCTCAGAACGGGTTCCCCGTCATCCCACACCACCACCGGGAGCTCGTACAGTTCCTGGGTCAGTCTGTGGAATCGCCGCCGTCTGGCGATGATGCTGGCAGTACTGTCTGCGGACAGACACACAGATAAGGTCACAATTAGTTAGAAAGCACTCACACAGCTATCAGATGCCTTCAGATGACATTTCTGGCTTTAAATTGCTTTGAAACTTGACATCTGTTGATCTGCTGAATGGAAAAAAAAAAAAAAATCCATTTGAGTTTTAAAAGTGGAACAGGAGGGGCAGTGAACAGTGACAGATTTCAATACGTTTTCTTTGTTATATGGCTGTCACATTAAGAATAGTCTAAAAAAGGCCTTTGTTATTTATTTTAACATAATTTTATGGAAAAATTTACCTATTTTACAAGGTGGCAATTTCATATGAATACATAAAATGTGAATCATATGAATGTACAAATTCATATGAATAAGCCATCAATTTGCCAAAATGTAAAACGGTTATGAACTACCATAAGATTGTGTGGTTTATTTTAGATTAATGAAATAAGAAAACCAATCAAACAACAACAACAAAAACAGGAGTGATTATTATTATTATTATTATTATTATTATTATTAATATGCTTTAGTTTTATACCAATAATAATAATAATAATAATAATAATAATAATAATAATAATAATAATTATTATTATTATTATTATTATTATTATTATTAATATTAATAATATGTTTTAGTTTTATAATAATAATAATAATAATAATTATTATTATTATTATTATTATTATTATTATTATTATTATTATTATTATTGATCATGGTGGTTATTGCATACTACTGAGATTCTGTCATAATTTGTGCAAAAAAATTAAATCAATTCTGCACAAATACTGACAATGGTACACAAAAATGTTGAAATAGATTGTTTTATTCTGTTTAGATTATCATTTGTAAAAAAAAAAATATAATAATAATAAAAATAATAATAATAATAATAATAACAATAATAATAATAATAATAACAATTATTATTTTAAAATAATAGAATAAAATAATCTATTTCAACATTTTTGTGTACCATTGTATTTGTGCAAAATTGATTTAATTTATTTTTTGCACAAATTATGACAGAATCTCAGTTGTCTGCAATAACCACCATGATCAAAACCACACACACTAATAATAATAATAATAATAAAAAAAATAATAATAATAGTAATTTTGAGAATGTAATTTTAAACTACACGATCATGTAAACAGGCTAAAATAATCTACTTCAGCATTTTTGTGTGTGTGTGTGCGTGTACCGTTGTCAGTATTTGTTTGAAAATTTTTTCAATTTTTACACAAATTATGACTGTGTCTCAGTTTTCTGTAAGTACCAACATGACAAAAGCCATTGACAAAATAAACAAATAAATAAAATAATGAAAAGATAATGTGTTTGGATTCCAAGGATGCAGTGTTAAAAAAAGAGCTTAAGATGAAATATTAGATTTGTAATTTAAAAAATATAAAAATATTTTGTTGTGCTTCATTTTCCAATAAGCTATGTCTCAAATTGTGGAAAAAGTGTGAGAATTGTGTTGAATTTTCTTTATTTCATGCACATAAAATGTATACGAAAGTTATACTGTGTAGCATATTATGATAATAGTAAGTGTTTTTTTAATAATAGAAATTCATTTAAAAATCTATTTCTACCACCAGCACTGACCACTGAATGACATTTGTTGTTTAAAAAAAATGATGCTTGTGGCAAAATGATTTTCTTGTGACGCATGTACAAACTCTATTGGACTTTGTTATTTGACCAAAAAAAGGTGAAAAATGTTTCAAAATAGCTTATTTTCTAAAAGTCCACAGGACTAAAAGTGCCCACAGTCGAAGAAACACAAAAGGCAAATAAATGGTAACAGAACAATGGGTTCAATTGAAACGAAGAACTGAAAATGAATGAAAAGCAGAAAACGAGGAAAATTTGAGGGTGAAAAGCAGAAGTAATGAGAGAGAGCGATAACAGACAAAGATAAAGACAGACACAAAGAGTGAACAAGAGGAAAAACAGAGAGGGAGAAAGAGGGCAGATAAGAGATCATTATATTAAATTAGCCTGGTTTGAGCACAGGCCACTCTCGCTGAAGCTCTCTGCCTGAGTGTGCCATTTCAGAGCATTTAGGAGCCCCATTCCCACAGATGGGCTTTTAATGGGAGAACTCACATTCTCTGAGCCCTGAACGCGCGAGGTCTGTCTAATACTGGCCGCCTACAGCACAGCGAGCAAAGCTCTTAACCCGAGAATCAACCTAATGAGCCTCCATCTCGCTCTTTCTGAACTTCATCACATCCTCCAGCAATCCCTGCGTTTCTAAGCATTCTGAGAGGGGGATGCTAGATGGACACAGATAAGGGGAAATCAAATGAAATTGAGCAGCAAATGAGTCAAATAGCAAGAGAGAGGGGCACGGCACATGTGATCTGAGCAACATTAGAATTCAAGTCCATTAGAGGCCTATCCTGATAGACAGCTGCTTTTCTATAAAGTCACTTTTAATCAACCTTTAAGAAGAAGAAATGTTATTTCTAAACAAAATCACTCTTAATCAACTCTGGGTACATTTCACCCAGAAAAATTCTTCACATTTACATACATTTAAAACTTAATGCAATATTGTGTTTCATGCAATGTGTAAATGAGAGAGAGAGAGAGAGAGAGAGAGAGAGAGAGAGAGAGCGAGGGAAAAAAAAAGAATATTACCAACATTTGTCATTATGTCACGGGTAGGTGGCGATAAGTGGCTTGAGTGAGTCATTGAATCATTTATTCAACCATTAAGTTTAAACACGCTGATTAATTCAGGAATGAAACTGTGACGGTCTTGAGTGAGTCACTGAATCATTCATTCAACCAATTTGATAAATAACATTGATTCATTAAGGAACGAAACAGTGATGGTCTTTATAAGTAAGTGAATGAACCACTCATTCACCTGATTTAATTTCAAACACACCTACTAGTTGAGGAGTTAAACAAGTGAGCGTGTTTGAGTGAATCATTGAATCATTCACTCAACAGTGAGTCATTAAATCGTTCATTCAACCAATTTGTTCAAAAGCACTGATTCATTCAGGACTGAAACAAGTAACTGTCTTGCCTTTGAGTGAGTCATTAAATCATTCATTCAACCAATTTGATAAAATACATTGATTCATTAAGGAAAGAAAGAGTGACGATCTTAATAAGTAAGTGATTGAATTACTCATTCAACTGATTCAAATTCAAATACACCTACTTATTCAGGACCTAAATAGGTGACCGTGTTTGAGTGAATCACTGAATCATTCACTCAAACTTCAACTTCAACTTGTTCAAAAACAGATTCAGGAATGAAACAAGTTACTCTCTTTAGGAGATCTGGTTAACAGATTCGTTCAACAACACTGATACATTTAGTAACACTATTTTTTGTGACAAAGCAAAACCAAAGTTGAGCAATAGTGTGTCTAAAAAGCAAGTTATTATAAATTACTTTTTTCTTAGTTAAACTGTTGTGTAAAATATCACATTCACGCTATTAATCCTAATATCTGCTTTTGCTTGTGTGATAGGCCTGTATACAGTATACATGTGTTAATATTACTAAAAAATGTTGTACAGTGTTACCGTTTCTTTTCCCCACTCAAAAACATGCTTCTGCACATACTTTAAGAGACATGGTCCGTCCTACTTGACAGATACTTCTATTGCATTATATATCATGTGGATGAACACATGCATATGGATTTTAACATGGATAATGCACACATATGGGTTCGTCAGAAGCCGCTGTGTGTCTCGCTGCTACGAAAAGCATTTCCTGCCAGCAACATTAAACACCTGCACAGACAAAAAGCTCTTACTCCTGGCACCCAACTGTGTCCCATAAATAATCACAGAGACACACTACAGAGAACACGCATTTCTAAACAATGTACGGTAATGCATGATCAAAAAAAGAGAGACAGCGAGAACAAGAGAGATGCAAAGGCTGAAATCTATTCCCTTATGAATCTGACGTCAACATCTTGTATACTGCAGACATTACAAGATACAAGAAATCTTGCTTGCAGGGTCAGAAATGTAAGAAAGCCCAAAGAGGCTTTGCATTATTTATTTTTGTCAGTCTGCACAACTTAATTTTCTTGTTTCTCTTGGTCTGGAGGTAACAAAAGCAAAAAGTGTAAAAAAGTAAAAAAAAAAAAAAAAGCATTCTAAGTGCAAAAACTAAAGTAAACTAAGATATAAAAAAAAATAAATGATCATTATTTTATTATAATATAATGTAATATATAATATGTATCTGCATGATGGATTATTTATTTATTTCGATCAGGAACAACCTCTTGTGAGAGAAAATGTACTAAAAATATGAGCAAAACAAAACAAAAAAATAATATAATTTGAAATAATTCATTAAATAAGTGCAGCAATTAAGACTCCTTAGGGTTTTCACAGAAATTGACAAAGTTGAGTTTATTTAATTTCAAAGGTGATAATGTATCTACTTATTTTAATAAATTCATTCAAATTAAGCATTTTAACCGAAAGGTTGATTCCAAGTAGTTTCATATACGCTCTCAGAAAGAGAAAAAAAAAAAAAAAAAAAAAAACACAGAAAATCAAATGCAATCAGTGAACATCAGCTTTAATGGAAAAGTTTATTTTATGCACGCTCATGAATTCTTACAAACAATAAGCCGTTCCCCAGATGTTGCTTAAAACAAATAAACGAAAAAAAGGTTCAAGCTTTGTAGCGAGGGAAGCATTTCTTTCTTGGTTTATGTTGACGTGTCGTCCTCACCCGCTGGTGGCTGACAGCACGCTGTCTCTAATTGTACTGCAACACTGCTCAAACTGACATGTGAGAATATAAGCTGTATGTTCAGGACACAAAACCAGACTGAAACCACCACCTTCACATCTGCCAACATTTCAGTCTGCAAAACAACAAACGTACAACCGATCTGGTGGAAAACAAGGTCTTACTCAGTCTTATCACACACCACCTTCAAAGCAATTAAATTCTATTGGTCAACTAATGTGTTTATGCTAATGAGCTGCTCTTTGATTGGCGGCTAGCATTCCATATCCAATTAATTCATTTTCGATTTGCTGCTTCACTCAACTCTGTCAAAAGGTTCATTTGAGGTGTCAAGCGCTTGCGATGTCAATCAGCTCTTCTGTGCAAAGATAAAAATCATATTTGAGTTATTTGTTGCAGATTATGGATGTTCTTACTGAATTCGAAAAGTGCACCTTCTCACCTCAAATATATTTTGTTCCTAGTATTTTATTTTCCAGCTCCCAAAACTGCTCTTTTAGTTCATATTTAATCTAACGCGGGGCAAACAGTCGGCCCGTGGTGAGCAGGAGGTCACAGCTTTGCCTACTTCAGCAGGAAAAAAGGCCATTTTGATTTTATTTGATACCAATTCTGTCATTTCTACTGTTAAACTGGGCTGGGTGAGTTGATAGAAAAAACTGCTTACTACACAAACGTTTGGCAGGCGCTTGGAGCGCATGCTGTTTCTCGACTCAATATTTGCACGCTTGTTTTAAGTCCATTGCTTTTAATCATTTATCCTTGTCAAAAGCAGCCCCCAAATGTCTGTTATGCAACACAGTCTGTGCACTTGTAGGAAAGCAGGACGGTTAACGTGGAAAGCAGCACCGTTACTATTGCTCATACTCAGGGTTAGGGATCTGAACAAACTCCAAGCCTAAAATATGAAACTCTGACGCATAATTCATCCTTCACCACTTGTACATAAATAAAACCTCAAACACCTTGTTGGGGTGTTATTTTCCTAAGCAGACTTTTTTAGGCATTTTCGCTGGCATGTGATGAAACAGATGGATAAAAATCCCACCGACTTGCACCACAGGACTAGAATCACCCTAACAACCACACAGAACACCCTAGCAACTGCACAGAAATGTGCACAGGAGAGCAATAACTTAGTCAACATGAAACGGCACTCAGAATTAAATAACAATAAATTGGGCGTACTAGAATAAGTTACACCTGAATGGTAGTGCCTCTATTTTAAGTAAATTGTTACTTGCTTTTTTTTTTTTGTTTCTGCAAGCTTTATTGTATTAAAAAAGTACAAAACAAATGCCTAAATATCTACTGGTATTGCTATTAATAACGAAAACTATTAAAATAAATAAATATATAAATAAATCCTTTTTAAAATCAAGCTAAATATATATATATATATATATATATATATATATAAAATGGAAAAGTTTCATTATCTACAACAGTAAAACAATGCTTAAATATATACTGGTATTGGTAACTAAAACTATTAAAATAAATAAATAAACAAACCCTTTTTTTAAAAAACAAGCTGAAAAAAAGAAGAAGAAAAAAAAGAAAAATAAAGTAGCATGTAACTGAAAAAAAAAAAAAAAAAAAAATGGAAAAGCTTAATTATCTACAGTAAACAGTCAAAAAATGCCTAAATATTGATATTGTTAACTAAAACTATTAAAATAAAATAAAATAAAATAAAATAAAATAAAATAAAATAAAATAAATACTTTTATTTTTTTATATATATAATATATTTTATTTCATTTAAATCAAGCTGAAATAAAAAAAATATACAATATAAATATTACATTAAAAAACCTTAAACTCAAAAAAAAAAAAAAAAGTGGCATGTAACTGAAATGCCAGTAACACTTTACAGTATAGGGCCCCATTAGTTAATGCAATAACTAAAATACAGTAATACTAATACTTTATTTGTTACAGTATTGATTAAACTTTGTTAATGTTAGATAATAAAAATACAGCTGTTCATTGTTAGTCATTGTTAGCTTAGGTCCATTAAATAATGGTAACATATACAACTTTTGAAATTAATAATGTATTAGTAAATATTAAAATTAATATTACCTATGATTAGCAAATGTTTTAGAATTATTTTCCATTGTTAGCTATTGTAGTTAACTAATGTTAACAAATGGAACCTTATTGTAAAGTGTTAAAATTAGTTTCAGTACTCAAATCACTAAAACTAAAACTGAAAACAAATTAAAGCTAAACTGAATTATTAATAAATAAATAAATAAAAATTAAAATGAAAACTGAAAATAGTGAAAAAACTGAAAAGATTTTTTTTTTTTGTCTTGTTTCCAGCCAAAATATCTAAAAATTCCTACATACAAATTCATACAACACTGACTTGTTTTTACAAAAAGTCAAAATTGCCAATGGGGTAAGAAAAAATATTGTTTTCTGTTTGAAATAAGATTATTTTGCTTAGCCCTTCGGCAGATTATTTTGACAAAAACAAGACAAAAAAGTGAAAAAAAAAAAAAAAAAACATTTTTTGCAGTGTAAGTACTATAATAGTATAAATAATACTAAAATAACACTGATAACTATTTGGCTGTTGGGTAAGATTATTTCTGCCATAAGCAAAAATCTTAGCTACCACTTTTTTTGATAGTCCACTAAAAAAAAAAACTATATGTCACTAGTAGTCAACTAGTAGTCATTATAGTATTAGTAGACTGTCTGCTTAATATCTGTTAACATTTTATTTTGATGGTCCCCCAAAAGACATTCTACTAAGTAACTCTGCAAGTACATTCTAACTTTTACTAACCTTAACCTAACACTAATACTTTAAATGACAGTTAATTGAAATGTAGTTGCAGATTAATGAGAGTTAGTGGACTTGCAGTTCTAAAGTTACTTCTAGTTAGCGGAATGTCTAAAGTGGAGTACTGAAATAAAGTGTTACCAAAAGTTGCATTGCATTACTGATTTTTCCCAGAGGCCTTCAATTGTGCCCTATAAAGTGTGAATTTTGGGGCATAATACTGATAAGCATTTGTTACAGTCTGTGTTTGGTCTCTCTGATCTCAAAGAACTTCAAAACCTCAGCATAGTGTGGTTAATAAGTTATCAGAGAACTGAAATCAAGTATTTAATAGAATTAAAAATATCTAAGCAATACTGCGGCATCCCCTAACCTCAGCAATGCTGTCAGAACGTCCGCTGATTTAACTTTCCTTTTAAGCAACTAATGGAAAAGACACAGAGAATAAAAACGATCATCTTGAAGCAATAAAAAGCAGCTTTCAGTGGGAAAACAGCCACGAGCTGTCGCATAACACTTCAACCTTCACCGCAGTGGCAGGATATCTGAGTGACACTCTGACTAATTAAAATTCCCAAATATCATCAGTCTGACAGCAACAGCTTTCAACTCCTCTGATGAGGGGCTGTACTAGAAAGGTCTTTCTGTATGCAAACGTGATGCCTTCAGAAATCAATTGATCTATTAAAGTAACTGGGTCGTTTAGAGATCTGAGCGCTGGTTTAATTGCCCGTGAAAAAAAAAAAAAAGGGAAAAGAAAATGTCATCGTGATGATTTGGCACCAACACAATGATCAAGGGAAGACTAATTCTGAGTAATTGTGAAGTTAGGTCATGTTTCTCGCTCAAATTCAGCATCTGTTAAGAATAAATAAATAAAGTTGACACTTTGAGGTAGCGTGTTTGAAAAACAGCCCAAGCCAGGTGCCAGCCGGGGAGACCTAATTTATTTCGAACATCTTTGTTTGGCTAAAATCTTTTAATTCAAAGCCAGGAAGTCACTCAGTCTGAGCAGCATCTTTGTAATGCTGATAATTAGTTTCATGTACCCAGATCTTTGACTATCAGCACAAAAGTAATCAGTCACAGTCTGTTTAGTTTTTATGTGCCAAACACAAATTGAAAGTAAAATAAATTCAATTTTAAGTATGCTGATCTATCTATCTATAATATAATATAATATAATATATTTGTGTGAAATAATTTACATTTTTATTTAAATCATTTTTATTAATAACTAGACATATTAAAGGTCTAAAAAATATAAGTATTAAATATTTATACTAAATATTTTCCAAATCACCTAAAACTGACAACAGCAGTGGTAATAAAATAAAATAATAAAAATAAAATAAAATAAAACAAATTCAGTAAAATTTCAGTTCATCCAGTTTAGATGAGCAAAAATAACTTCAGATAAACCCCTAAATGACCCAGAACAACATTAATAAATTACTTCTCTCATTAATAAATTAAATGAAAAATATAATTAAAATTAATACCACTTAATGCTCTCATTAAATGCCATACATACTTGTGTCTTTGTCCTTTTAACACAAATCTAAAAATAAAACTGGCGTCATATTAAACATTTTCCAAACAAAACCGAAGCTGTGACCACAGAGTTGTGATAAAAACCATACCGTGAGAAACAAAAACCACTTATACCCTTGAGTACACAGTATGTAAGCAGAGCTCTTCTCTCCTGAGCACCGGCAGGCGTTAAACTCAATAGGAGGCAGAAGTGTTGAGGGCCGCGGTGTGGGCAGCCTGAAGATCCTGCTGTTTGCCTGAGGGCGATCTAGAGCTAAGGCAAACAATATGTGTGTGAATGAGAGTGAGAGGAGACCGAGAAATGCCCTGAGCTCTTTTCTTTGAGCGCCACTCATGATGTAATCCAGACCTCTGGCCTTCATTTCCATACTGATAAATATCAGATTAAGATACTTTAAAACTGCAGTTTAGAAGTAAAATCTATAAAAAGCTATAAAATAGAAGCTAAATAGAACCACAGAAGTCCAATGAAAGTTAAGCTGCCGTATTCTTCTCACATATTTTGATAAAAAATATGAATAGATAAAAAAAAATGGCTTTTTCTCAGAATTGTGCAAAATATACTCTCAATTCTGACCTTTTTTTCCCGAGAACTGCATGATATAAACTCACAAAAACTCATTTTAAGTCAGAATTGAGATATAAAATTTCAATAGTCAAAAGTGCAAGTAACACTAACAATATTGAGTTTATATCTCCAAATTCTGATTTTGTTATCTCAGAATTGCGCAATATATATACTCGCAATTCAGATTTTTTTTCAGTTGAATTGAATGATATAAACTTGCACAAACTCGTTCTAAAGTCAGTAATGTGAGAAATAACTAGCAATTGCGAAAAATAGTCATAATTGTGAAATATAAACACTGATTGTATCTCCCAATCCTGATTTTTTATTCAGAATTGCACAATAAATAATCGTAATTCTGACTTTTTTCTAAGAATTGCATGATATAAACTCACAAAAACTTAATATAAAGTCAGTACTGAGAGATATAAACTTGCGATTGCAAGAAATAGTCAAAATAAATATAAAAACATAAATACTCTGACATTTGTGAGTTTATATTGCACGATATACTGTAAACTCACAAAAACTCGAGATAAAGTTAGAAGATGTAAAGCGAGATGTAAACTGCAAGAAATAAGGTTAAAACTGCGAGATAAACACTGACATTTACAAGTTTATATTTCTCAATTCTGACATTTTTCTCAGAATTGCGCAATATATACTCGCAATTCTGAATTTTTTCTCAGAATTACATGATATGAAATTGCAAACATTCATAGGCAGTTGTGCGAAATAAAATAATGTCAAAATTGTGAGATATAAACACTTGGACAATTGTGAGTTTATATTTCCCAATTCTGACTTTTTTCCTCAGAAGTGTGTGATATAAACTCGCAAAATCCTGTTATAAAGTCAGAATTGTGAGATATAAACACCCTGACAATTGCAAGAAATAATGTCAAAATTGAGATATATAAATATTCTGAGAATTGGAAGTTTATATTTCCCAATTCTGACTTTTTTCTCAGAATTGCATGATTTGAACTCCCAAAAACCCATTATAAAGACAGAATTGTGATATATAAACTTGCAGTTGTGAGAAATAAAGTCAGAATCGTGAGATAAACACTGACAATTGTGACTTTTTTTTCTCCGAATTGCACAATATATACTTGCAACTCTGACTTTTTCAGAACTGCATGATATAAACTCAAAAACTTGTTATAAAGACATTATTGTTAGATATAAACTTGCAGTTGCAAGAAATAGTCAAAATTGCGAGATATAAACTCGCAAATTTCTCAGAATTGCAAGGTTTATATCTTACATTTCACAATTCTGACTTTTTAACAACTGCAAGTTTATATTACAGTTCTGAGAAAAAAAAAGTCAGAATTGGGAGATAAAAAGTCACAATTACCTTTTTTCTTTTTAAAATCGATGGCGGCAACGGGCTTCCATACATTACACTGAAGTATCTAGGTTATTTATAAGTAATCTATAAGACTAAATTAAGTCTGAATCATTCATGCTTGTGAACTGGATCTACTGATTCACTGCAATGATTCAGCTAAAAAAAAAAAAAAAAAAAAAAAAAAAAAAAGATTCTATCCATTCATGAATCACACATGGCTACTCTTTTAAAGGAGAAGTCCACTTCCAGAACAACAATTTACAAATAATTTACTCACCCCCTTGTCATCCAAGATGTTCATGTCTTTCTGTCTTCAGTTGCAAAGAAATTATGGTTTTTGAGGAATGCATTTCAGGATTCTTCTCCATATAATGGACTTCATTGGTGCCCTGATTTTGAACTTCCAAAATGCAGTTTAAATGCAGCTTCAAAGGGCTCTAAACGATCCCAGCCGAGGAAGAAGGGTCTTATCTAGCGAAATGATCTGTCATTTTTGCTAAAATGAACGAAATGAATTAAATGACTCGAGAAAAGATTAGTTCGATTTTGCTAAAAGAGACTCAAAGGTCCGAGCCAGTAAAACGATCCGAACTTCCCATCACTACTACGAATCACGTCTAAGTTCATCGTCTGTGTACTCCAGCTCGAAAAGGTCAAAAGAGTATGTTGAAAAACTCCATCTTACTTTCTCCTACAACTTCAAAATCGTCCGACATCGTTGTACCTTTTTGTTTGTAAACAGCGTTTGACTTACTTGCACTTTCTTCGTTTTTAAAAAAATGACTGATCATTTCGCTAGATAAGACCCTTTGTAACGTGGAGAGGGAGACGAGAGGCGAGCGGATCCAAATGCGAGCTTTTATTTAATGGACGAGGCAAAGACATGGTCAGACAGGCAGAGTCAAAATCACAGCAAACAGGTATAACGGAGGAAGGCACAATAGAAGTCTGTGAGGCAGGCGTGGGTCAATCAACGGCGAACATAATCCATAACGTGCGACAGAGAATAATCCTTATAACGAGCAATAGTCCAAAAAGGCAGGCAGCTAGACAGACGAAACGAGAAAGCCAGGCGAGAATACTAAACACAGGAAACTCGGAACTCGGGAACAAGGAAACCAGGAACTCAGGAAACAAAGGAAACACAAGAAACTAGGAACTAGGAAACTTAAACTAGGAAAACAGTGCTAGCACTAGGAGAGCGCTAAACGCTACTGTCACAATACTCCACATTAACACTCCACAATACACGGTGCTGAACGTGAGAAAGTCCGGGGCTTTTATAGGGCTGCTGATTGGCCACAGGTGTATGGCGCAATCAGCGTGGTGGATAGTGGGAGATGCAGTCCGGGGTGTAGTGCAACAGTCTGGGTGTGTGGGTAAGGTGAATGCGACATCTGGTGGTGAGCGGACAGCGGGACACCGACCAGATTCGTGACACCCTTCTTCCTTGGCTGGGATCGTTTAGAGCCCTTAGCAGCTGCATTTAAACTACATTTTGGAAATTCAAAATTGGGGCACCAATGAAGTCCATTATATGGATAAAAATCCTGAAATGCTTTCCTCCAAAACCATAACTTCTTCACGACTGAAGATAGAAAGGCATGAACATCTTGGACGACAAGGGGATGAGTAAATTATTTGTGAATTGTTGTTCTGGAAGTGGAGTTCTCCTTTAAGCTTTTATGAAAGCACCAAGAGAAACTAAGCCGGAAGTTTAGTTTATAAGAGAAAAATGGCTTATATTTCTGTCTGTTTCTCACACAAAGCTATCAAATGAGTCTTATGAACCATCTCTAGACCTCTTTACTTGCATTATATTGAAAAGATTTCCTGTCCACATGTTTTATCAAGGTCATCTGGTCACTTATTACTCATTGTGTTATCTTCAGACTGTATTGCATTACCATCATCATCCTCCTCTTAGGAAGTGGCCTTATCATGTTTATCATCATAATAATGATCGTAATTACTGGATAATGACTAATTTTCGCTTGTTACTTCTTGGTTTACAGTCTATCTGGTTTCCTGTCCAGACACCCACCAACCAACTGACACCCAATATAAGAAAAGCCTTCCCAGACGCTGACTGCATATTAAAACAAGAAGGTGGTAGACAAGAGAAGCACGTCTCCATAAGGCCTAAAGATACCGGTGTAGAAAGCCGATGGAAACAGGATGAGAGTCTTTCAGAGACAGATGGGAAACAGGAGGAATAGACAGAGAGTGAGAGGAATAGAAACAACTAACAATAGATTAAAAGTGAATGGGAGTGAGAAACAATGAGGTGTGGAAAAAAGCAAAAATAAAACGTATAAAATTAAATCTGGGATTTTTTTCCCCACCTATCTGTCTATCTATCTATCTATCTATCTATCAAAAATACATTATGCAAAAATCAATTAATAAAAAGGATAATGTTATTTAAATAAGTATATATATAATATTTTGTAAAAATGATATATATAGCAAACAAATAAATAAATAAATCAATAATTTTTTTTTTGGTGTACTGTTCCTTTAAGACGGTATTTGATTGTATATGTGTGGGAGTGATTAGCATGCCAATGATTCTGTGATTTCATGTTTGCATGCCTTCAACATGTTTTGACCATGCCATTCATAAGCTCGCTCATGAATATTACCTTTCTAATTACCCTCGGCTCCACTACAAAGCGCAATTGACTAGAGAACATAATCAAACTGAATATCCGTGCAAGGGTCCCGCTTTGCGCTCTGGGGCCCTCCGTCTTGCATTGTTATTCACACAGAGACGGCGTTCATAAAGCGAAACGTGAACAGACAATAATTAAGTCCATTTAGCCTCCCTTTCGCTCTGTACCAAATAAATTTGCACCTATAAATCCAAAAATGGAGATGGAGGGAAATGATATTTGTTTTGCAGCGCTCGGGTAATTCCACTGAACACCTTAAAAAGTCAAAGGTTGAAAAAGTAAGGCAGCATGTTAAAATGTGTTTACTTTTCACCACAAAGCAGCCATTTAGATACAAAGAGCTAAAGTACCTCCATAAAGACGCATTTGCTCTTTTACAGCACTTGCAAAGGTGGTAAAGAGGTATTATTACTAAATTTGAAGCACTTTGGGTCTTTGTAGACAAGGGGGCTTCACTTACTCGCAGTCTCTCCACAGACACAATAAGAGCAGCGCACGCCGACATCGACCACCCGTGGCAAGAGCTGATAATTCTTAGACCGGTAAACAGTGGTGTGTCCCAGTGGAGAGAGATTAAAGAGCGAGAAACCGTGTGAGAAGTAGACAGAGAGAGAGAGTGAGACTTGCACTGAGTACCACTTGGATAAATGAAGTAAACTCCATACCGCAGTCGGCTCGATAGGAAAGGAGGGGAAACTCATGATACTATCTAAGTCATTCTGTCTACCAATATAGCATTGATCTGCCTCTCTCCTTGAGACATGGGATAAAACACATAAAACCATACCAGCAATTACTTTTAAAAGTAGCAACATTTGCGCTCTAATTAGAGATGATTCAAGAATATTCTTACTGCTAATGTAACATTGTAACTTTATTTCCTAAAATCCTTTTCGTAAATTGCGTGAATCTCAAAAATTCTGAATATCGTAAAAAAGTTTTATTTTATTTTTTTTGTAATTTATTTCAAAAAGTGAAAATTCCATATATTCAAGATTCATTTCATATAAAGTAAAACTTTCCAAAAATTTCTTTTTTGTTTTCATTTTAATGATTAGAGCTTACAGCTCATGTAAGTCAAAAATCCAGTATCTCAAAATATTAGATTATTTACATTTGAGTTTCACTAAATGACTATCCCTACAGTATAAATTCTGGGTATCTCTTGTTCTTTGAAACCACAGTAATGGGAAAGACTGCTGACTTGGCAATGGTCCAGAAGACAATCACTTAAATCACTGACACTTAAATTAAGATTTATACAGATTTATACAAAGCTGAGCAAATCCAATGATGTATGGTTTGTTAGGATAGGACAGTATTTGGCCGAGATGCAACTATTTGAAAATCTGGAATCTGAGGGTGCAAAAAAATCTAAATATTGAGAAAATTGCCTTTAAAGTTGTCCAAATGAAGTTCTTAGCAAGTTCTTGAAGTTCTTCTTCTTCAAGGAACATGATCTTTATTTAATATCCTAATGATTTTTGGCATAAAAGAAAAATCGACAATTTTGCCCTATAAAATTTATTGTTGGCTATTGCTACAAACATACCTGTGATGTATATATATATATATATATATATACAGGGGTTGGACAATGAAACTGAAACACTCGCCAATATAGTATTGGAGGTTTCATGGCTATATTTGCGCTGTCTGGTGCCCAATCTTCACTTATTGTACATTACACCAGTTAGAGCAGAGTGTAAAGTTTCATTATGTGCACCCAATGGTTCAAACATTGTACCTTGAAGGTAGTGCTCTGTATCAGGATAATAATGCACCAATACACACAGCAAGACTGGTGACAGACTGGTTTAATGAACATGAAAATTAAGTTGAACATCTCCCATGGCCTGCATAGTCACCAGATCTGAATATTATTGAGCCACTTTGGGGTGTTTTGGAGGAGCGAGTCAGGAAACATTTTCCCACATCAGCATCACATAGTGACCTGGCCATTGTTCTGCAAGAGGAAAATGGCTCAAAATCCCTCTGGCTGCTTTGCAGGACTTGTATTAGTCACTCCCACGATGAAATGATGTTGTATTAGCTGCAAAAGGAGGCCCAATATCATACTAATTGTGATCTAAAACCAGGTGTTTCAGTTTCATTGTCCAACCCCTGTATATATACATATATAATCCGGATGTTCTTGTAACCTGTCAGTTAAATTATTGCACAAATACTTCAATGGGACACATTTAGCTTCTGCATTAAGTTTTACTGTTTTTCAGCATCTTACACCATGAGCACAAGCTTTTTAAGAAGCTGTTTCAAGACGAAAGAAGTATAACTTTGAAAATATACATATTGTGTATGTTTTTATATGTCTTTCTATTTCTATATGTCTACTTGATTTTGAACTTATGAATTTTGCCCGCTCTTATTAATTAAATTGACAACCTAATTAAAATATGAACTTTCATAAAAAACAGAAAGATCCATGTGTTCTTGATGGTTCATGTGGATTAAAATTGTCACTAAAATGCATCTAATTAATTTCATGCTATGCTGATTAAAAAAGTCCCCAAATGATGATATTATTTTGATGGGGGTCCTCAAAAAAAAAAAAAAAAAACAGCTTTAATAATTAATATATTGTTTTATTTGATGTATTGTTTAATAACACTCAATTTCTGTAATTAAGTAAATCTAGATGTGTTGTAAACAGTCTGCAAAATTTTAATTATTCTACAAATGCTTTAAAGGGATATCTTTAGCTTCTGCATTGTTTCATTGTTTTTTTCAGCATCTTATGCCATGATCATCACCTTTTTAAGAAGCTGTGTCAAGTTAAAAGAAGTACAGCTTCATAAAGCAAATGTGAACACACAATACTTTAGTCCATTTAGCCTCACTTTCGCTGTGTACCAAATAAATTTGCACATATAAATCCAAAAATGGAGATGAAGGGAAATTATATTAATTTTGCAGCGTTCGTTAAAGCATGTTAAAATGTGTAATTCTCAGCCTAATCAGCCTAGCTGATTTAAAAACTTATGAATTTTGCTTGCTCTCATAAATTAAACTGACAACCCTAATTAAAATAAATACAAGATTTAAGAAAAACTTAAGTATTCTTCAGAAACTGATTTCTAAACCCTTTTTCCCCCATCCTTTTTTCAACCTACTGGGTTTCAGGGTCCAGATTTGGACCTGGGAGCAGCGCACCTCAAATAAGTGCGGTCTCCATGGTAACCTCTAGCCCACAGCCATCTGTGTGAGTATTGCATTAAGGCCGTCGGTTCAGGAGTTTAGGGAGCTGGCAATTCATTCGACAGCAACAGGGACTGAACTACTGTGCGAGGTTAGACCCATAATCCCTCAAAAGGAAGACTGCTGCTCTACGACAGCAAGGGACAGCGATGAGGGAAATAAACCGTGCTGACCGTGCCTGAGCTGCATTTTGGAAAAGCGGTGGCTGGAAGAGTACAAAAACTTCACCAGTCACTTTAAAGTTCACCCAAGGCTCCACAGACACACAAGAAGTGATACAGCCACAGGGAAGAATAGAAGTGCCACTTTGTGGAGGGTCTAAATGAAAAACCAATGGTGAAAAACACATTTAGCAATTAGCATAAACTTGTTTTCTGGTTTTAGCTGGTTTAGACCAGCCAAAACTGGCAAACCACTGTAGGTTTATTAATACAGGTTAAATCGGGTGACCAATCGATCCAAAAACAGCTGGAAAGTGAAAAGGTTGATTGCATGTTGGCTTAAATCAATAAAAATGAATGAAAACAAACCAATATTCTTCACGCCATACAGACGCCCAAAACAAACACAGAACAAGAAAAAACAGAACAAGCTTTAGTGTTGGTGATATTGATTATTGAAAGAAATGCCATTACAGCTCATTGATTTACCTTTCCAGCAGCTATTAATCATGCAAAAGGGATTTTACTTTGTGTACATCTAAACTGTCATCAATCGTCTCACTTAAGATCATGGTTTAACTTAAATGTTGGTCAACATCAACCATTATTGATCATATAAGACTTCTGCAGTCATCAAATGCATTCATATTTAAAGGAAACTTGAATTTCCTAATTAGCATGGATATGTGAATTCATTATTATAGCTTACATGAAAATGGCATGTATAGTGAACATCTTCTGAATGCTACTTTGTGCCTTTTGTCATAATGGAAGAGAATATTAAACCGCACACATTAACGCAAGCCCATTAGGATTCCCACACATTTTGAGTAATGAATTTCAATGACTTTTCCAGCTGTTTGTGATTACTAGATAAAGATTTTATAGAGACTACACTCACAAAAAACAACTAGTTGATGAAATATTTTAGACCTGTTAACATAAAAACATATGTTTACAAATGTTTACAAAAACATATGTTTTCAAAAGGCCTATAAATCATGAATATCCTGACAATTAGGTAAATGTAAAAAGGTAAATGTAAAACAGCAAACCATCAATCAAATACAATCAATATGATTTTTTTGCATCCTACATACGTACCTTCATTGTCTTTTATTGTAAAGTTGGGGTTGGCAGGAACTCCTCCAGGAAAAGAGAAGGAAAATCCCTTTCCGTTGGCAAAATCATCTTTATCCACAGCCGTGATTGTCTGAATGACCTGCCATCAACAGAACAACATAAGAAAAGACATAGAAGCACTAGTTAAGATGCCTGGGTTGTACAGCATACAGTTTAGTCAACTTGAAATGTTAAGTTGTACTAACTCAAAGATATTTGAGTTGACTAAACCAAAAATTTGGTTTGTTAAACTTAAAAGCTGGGCTTGTTACCCAGGTGCCTTAAATTTAAGTTAAATCAACTCAAATATAAGACAGCCAGGTAACAAATTATTTTAAGTTCACTCAACAAATAGTTTTTTACAGTGTAACTGTATATGGATTTCACCAGTTCTCCATATAGAAGACCTATATCCTAAATAAAAGTCTAAATAAGCAGAGTTCGAGAGCTCAGAACATAGTTTTCCTTGATTCTTTTTGTTTCCCCCCTCTTGCTCTCATCTCAGAGTGAACTTCTGAAATCTCTGCTGGCATCTCAGCAGCTGTAGGATGCTGAGCGCTTTGTGAGTCAAAATCAGATGGTTTGTTGGTCTGAGTTGTCTTGGAAACTCAACAGGCATTTGATTCCTTGAGTGCAGTCCATTATGAGTTGCACAGCCCTGTGCTCTACTCCCTGCAAAGAGCAATACCTTCCAAATGAAGAGGTTCAGACTGAAGGAGACCTTAATGGGATTGCTTCTCACTTGTGTGAATCCAGAAATAATAAAACACTGACAAATTCACAATACCATTTGTTAAAGATAATACTTGTAAATTACTGGAAATGTTTTTCGAATTATTTTGTTGCTGTTATATCAATATCTGTGTATCATTCATTCATTCATTTATTCGTTCATTT
Organism: Cirrhinus mrigala; assembly: GCA_036247105.1. NCBI lineage: Eukaryota > Metazoa > Chordata > Actinopteri > Cypriniformes > Cyprinidae > Cirrhinus > Cirrhinus mrigala. The sequence goes on from CM070018.1 coordinate 5,324,209, forward strand.
ATATAGGATCATTTATAGAAAAACATTCAGTGTGCCGTTAGTCTGAAAAGAGATAGCCCTATACTAAACCTCACACTATTGGTTGAGGATAATTAAAAAAAAAAAAATAAAAATAATAATAAAAATAAATAAATAATAAAATAAAATAAAATAAAATAAAAAACCAAACCAAACCAAACCAAAATAAAAAGTCTTCAGTGTCACATTAATGTTTCAGAAATTCTTCTAATATTCTTTTTATTAATTAATTTATTTATTTATTTATTTTGCTGTTTCATATTCTTGTGGAAAGTTTGGGAGTAAGTAAGATTTAAAAAAAAAAAAAAAAAAGAAGAAATTAATACTTATATTCAGCAAGACTATCAAATTGATCAAAAGTGACAAAAAAGACATTAGAAACATGACAGAAAATCATCATCAGTTAGAAAAACCATCAGTTTTCACAAAACTGACAAACAAATTAAAATGATTTCTGAAGGATCATGTGACACTGAATGTACATATGTGACCCTGGACCACAAAACCAGTCATAAGGGTCAATTTTTTGAAACTGAAATCGATGTATGGTTTGTTGGGATAGGACAATATTTTACCAAGATACAACTATTTGAAAATCTGGAATCGGAGGGTGAAAAAAAAATCAAAACACTGAGAAAATCGCCTTTAAAGTTGACCAAATGAAGTTCTTAGCAATGCATATAACTAATCCAAAATTAAGTTCTGATACATTTACGATAAGAAAAGTACAAAATATCTTCATGGAACATGATCTTTACTTAACATGCTAATGATTTTCTGCATAAAAGAAAAATCGATCATTTTGACCCATACAATGCATTGTTAGATATTGCTACAAATATACCCGTGCTACTTAAAGCTGGTTTTGTGGTCCAGGATCACATATAATATATACTGTAAATATACATATAAGCTTCAACACCTGAGCAAACCAAATAAAGTAACCTAAATTCTCCTCTCTCTATCAAACCAAAATTACTGTACAAAGGACAGGCAAAACAGTTATGCTAAAATACTTTTTCCTATCCCAGTTTAAATGCAATGAACTGTAAGTAAACATCTGTAGGCTGATTTTGTCAAAAAGACTAAACATTGTCTAAACTGGTGCTGTCAAAACATTTCTCTGTTTCAAGTTTTTTTGAAACAGCTGAATCTTCAATCAGCCCAATCAGCAAGATGGGATCAACCAATTATGTGAATTTGGTGGCGGGACCATGTGTTTTTCCAGCCAATGGCAGAAGAGGGAGGAGTTTGCGACAACTGTTTTAGAACGTTCTTTATTTTTTAAAATCAGTTTGGTGATTCTAGTGGTGTAGAAAGTACACACTCCACTTAAAACACATGAAAAGTGCACAGCAGCACATTAATGCGCTACTCCCGTAATGTAGCGTGGATAATTTTTGGAATTGGATGTACTGTTTTATGTTGGGAACACAGGGGATATTAAAATAGGCTTGACCTCATCTGTCCTTCATTTTCTCTCACTCTCATCCCTCTCTTTCTTCGGGCCGCTGGTGAAAAACAGCATTTCAAAATTAAATGGAAAAGTGTGGGTTGGAAAATAGAAGTGTGCTTTAGTGAGTCAGAGCTGTCACGCTTTGTTGATCAGATTTTTATTCTCATTGAGAGATGATTAGCATTCCTATAACCCCCTTCCATTTTTCTGTTTCAGCCCCTCTAAATATTCACGCTCGCTCTTTTTTCCTCACCATTCATGGGAGAGAACTGTAGCAGTTCGTAAGGGAATTTTCTGTGCAGGCTGATATGTAAATCCATATTGATCAAACCCATATTATAATCCTTCAGATGACCAACTTAACATTTGTTAATACAGTAACCGCTTGCATTTTTAATCACAAAAATACATAATTATGCATTACACGCATATGAATTATGCTCATTAGTAAGTCAACTGATTAAAACTGCGGTTATTTTACAGCAGTTCACTATAAGGAGACTAGGATTTCCTCGCCTTCCCTGTCAGGGAATGAAGGTGTCAGACAGAGAAACAGTTTGACTGTTGTGGGACTTGCCTGTCCTGCTCTGGTGCTTTCACAGATGATGATCTCGTCTTCTGTGTTGATCATCGGAGGATTGTCGTTCACATCTAGAACCTGCACTGTAACAGGCACGTGGCTCTGAAGACTGGGATTGTCTGAAAACGAAATGAAAACATTGCAGCATGTAGAAAAAAAATGTCAGATGGCTTATATATATATATAAAAAAAAATCTGAGCTACAAGGAAAGTTCTTTAGGAACATAAAGTTGCATTTGTGAACAGAAGATAATGGTAATGGAGATTTATCTATGCATTAAAATATTAATAAACCCATCACCTCATTAATCCATCCTTTTAAAAAATTAAAAATTTACTTAAAAATTTCATATGAGAAGGTTGACTTGAAGATATTTTCTTAATTTTTTTCACATTGTTTGCATCGATTTTGAATAAAAATTTGCAGAAAACTAAATCAAAATAATCACATTTAAAAATGTTAAAATATGGAAAAGGGATCTGAGAGTACTATACTAAATTAGCAAGATATTTAATTAACAAACACACAGAGATCAGGGGTCTGTGTCAAACTTTATAAAATGACAGTAGAAATCCAAACAGTGATTTGTGAAGTTGAATGTAGTTTTGCTGAATATCAAATGACATAAAAACGGATAAACAAACAACATAGCAAATGACCAATTAATTACTGATTAGCAAACACAGGTTATGCAAATTTCGATCAAGTCTGTCTCAAAAGAATGCGTATCTGAACCGTAATTTCTTAGAGAAAGGTACATTTGCATGTACTCCTTGATCCCTGGGTGGGATCTGGCTAATTTTGCTTACAAATTGGCTAAATCATCTAATAGCAATTCTCAGTGAGTCGGACCCAAACTGATTAAATTAATTTGAATCAAAACACTATAAATGCAAAAACGCAGAAATTAACAAGACATTATAATGCTCATAAATTAAAAGCAGGTCCACAACAAGGATATAAAAATATTCTGTGCAATCACACATTGAGTAATTAACAAGATAAATTACATTCGGTTATGGTCTTTTGAAAATTACTTTGCATCTTTTAGACTCACGTATCACAGTTTTTAATTAACTATGATATTACAGCATTTATACAAAATAAATAAAACATTTTTTGTAAGATGTGTTTGCTATTAGATGACTTCATGCATGTGTTTTGCGATGCTTTCCAGAAGAGGTGAATGAGCTCTGTTAGCTCTGTATCAGTAGCTAAACTGTGTGCAGGATATCTACTCATTACAAGAAGAAAAACAGGGGAAATGATCAAATGGTTGGCAGTGGGGTTTTTCTGATGAATAACACCTAGTAGTTTCCTCTGGGAGATTTCACACTGTAAAAACATCAGTAACATGGATAGAGGTGAAATAAAAAAGACTTGCCTTGAAAACTACAGTGTACACTGAATCGAACAACTAGCTTTTAATGACATATCTAAATGTGTATCATAATTGCGTCTCTCTTCTGTATGTGCAGGATGTGAGGTATGTCTTCTTGACTGATTAGTGTTGCCAGATTTTGATAAAAAAAAAAAAATGCAACCAATAAACAACTTCCAAAATGCTTTATCTTGGAAATAAGCCACTCAACAAAACATCACAATCTATCATTGCCTACTTTATTAACTCCATGACTTTATGTTAGCTTTATGAGCTTATAATAAGAGGACATGGCAACCCTTCAAGAGTGTGCGCTGCAAAGCTGGCTTCAAAACATAAAAAACCAATGGATCTGTTGATGGTGGTTTAGTTAAAATCACTGAACATAGTGAGTCTTTGGTCAATGTAATACTTTGGTCAAAAATAGCAGATATCACTATTTGCTGCTACGATTCCACAGTGTCAATCATTGCAATTTCTAGAGTGAGTTCTGTTCTGCACACACACAAAACTAATTTATGATTCCATTCTGTACAAAACCTTCTGTAAAAACAGTTGAGATCTCTTCTGAGACTCTCGAGGAGATTAATATATATCTCTGAGCAGCAGACTTACACAAGTCTCCATTTGATCTGTCAAGGGAAAATAACTGAGATATTAAGGACGATATGTGAATTTTCATTCACGTGCTGGATAAATGTGGAGTATGATTATCATATAGAAGACTGAATGTGTGTCATTGGTGCTGAGTGTAAGGGTAATTACTCGGATAAAATCTGTAGTAGAAGATTCACGTGACTCTTTACGCTTTATCTTGGAAATAAGCCACATACTAAAACATTACAATCTGCCTCTGCCTACTTTATTAACTCCATAACTTTATAAGAGCTTTATGTGCTTAGAATAAGAGGACATGGCAACCCTTCAAGAGCACATTCAAAATAGCCTTCAAAACATAAAACAAAAATTTTCTGTTGACATTGGTTTAGTTAAAATTGTTGAACATAGTGAGTCTTTGGTCGATGTAATACACTACCAGTCAAACATTTTTGGACAGAAGGATTTTAAATGTTTTTAAACACATCTCTTCCGCTCACCAAGTGTGCATTTATTTGATCCAAAATACAGCAAAAGCAGTAATATTGTGAAATATGTTTACTATTTAAAATAACTGTTTTCTATTTGAATATATTTTAAAATGTAATTTATTCCTGTGATCAAAGCTAAATTTTCAGCATCATTACTCCAGTCTTTGGTGTCACATGATCCTTCAGAAATTATTCTAATATGCTGATTTGCTGTTTGAGAAACATTATTATTGTTATTATCATTATCATCAATTTTTAAAACAACCGTGTAAATTTTTTTTTTTTTTTTTTTTTTGGATTTTCTGATGAATAGTAAGATCCAAAGATCAGCATTTATATGAAATAAAAAGCTTTGGTAACATCATACACTATACCATTCAAAAGCTTGGAGTCAGTATAATTTATTTTATATATATAGAAAGAAAGAAATGATAGAAATGAATACATTTATTAAGCAAGGATGCTTTAAATTGATCAGAAGTGAAGATAAAGACATTTATAATTACAAAAGATTTCTATTTCGAGTAAATGCTGTTCTTCTGAACTTTCTATTCATCAGGGAAACCTAAAACCATCTACTCTGCTGTTTTCAAGATAATAATAATCATAATAGTTTTTTTTGAGCAGCAAATCACAATATTAGAATGATTTCTAAAGGATCACGTGACTGGAGTAATGATGCTAAAAATTCAGCTTTGAAATCACAGGAATAAATTACAATTTAAAATATATTCAAATAGAAAACAGTTATTTGAAATAGTAAAAATATTTTACAATTTCACTGTTTTTGCTGTACTTTGGATCAAATAAATGCAGGCTTGGTGAGCAGAAGAGACTTCTTTTGGCAGTGTACTTTGGTCAAAAATAGTGGATACTGCTATTTGGTGCTTTGATTTGGTGGTTTTGGCTGGTCCGGTCTGATCATAGCTGACTTGCAGGCTGGTTTTTGACCACTTCTTTAGCTGGTCAGTTTGGACTTAAATGGTCAGGCTTTGAGGCTTTGTTTTAGCTGTTATTTGTGTCACATTTAAGTTTGTAACGTTGTGACTGATCTTAGAGCTAACCGGGCTCTTTTCTTTAATAAATTTGAAACCAAAATGACTGAAAAAGCTATCTCTCACTATTACGCTCTATTGTGGTACGAGTTGTGTGTAGGCTGTGTAATATCTGGCAAAAATGCCAGATCGATCAGTTTTATAATACAGAATATTCATCCACCACAACTAGAAGTAGCTAATAAAATAAAACGATATCTGTCAATGGCAGAGTTACTGTTAAATGCAATAAATGTGCGTATAATTGCTGAGACGTCTTATAAGCGTACAGGCCAAGTGAGTTCCTCTCCCTCGTCATCCTCACTAACGAGCACTCTAACATGAATTCACACCCACAGTGGGACCAGAAACGAACATTTCTCAGAATGAAGCCTTTAACGGCAAAACCATCACCATGGCAACAAACACACCATTCTTTAAAAAAAAAAATCTACTCCCTTTAGTGTATCTTTGATTGTGTACAACAGTGTTAAACAAACACATAAAAACAACATGAGAAATGTGATTCAGTGTGTCATTTACCTTTTGGGATGTTTGTTTTGTGTTTACACAGAGAAATATTTTATTGCACGTTCAAAGCTCAGACTTGATTGTGATTCTCAGAAATGTATTTATTTATCATTATGAAATTTTATAAAGATAAACACAAATTAGACAATTCTTCACAAAAAGTAAGAGTATACTGTTACTTGTATAATGTAAAGCATCTGCTGAAATGTTGATGAGCACAGATCTGAGCACAGCTTGAGACAGTTAAGATCTCTCCTTAGGCTCTCGAGGAGATTAATGTGTATCTCTGAGCAGCAGACTTATGCAAAGTCTCCATTTGATCTCACTGCTGTCTGGGGAAAATAACTGAGATATTAAAGTGATGTGTGATTTTTCATTCACATGCTGGATAAATGGAATATGATTTTCATATATAAGACTGAATATGTGTCATTGGTGCTGGGTGTGAGGGTAATTACCCTGATAAGATCTGCAGCAGAAGGGTCACATGACTTCATTTACATTACTGCCTGTGACTTTTATCATCTGGAAGGTTATATATTCCCGATCCTTGCCTGTTTTTGTTCTCTTGCATGAGTGGCTTTGTTAAAGGGGTATCACACTCAAAAATTTAAATACTGTTGTCATTTCTTCACCATCATTTTGTTCCAAACCTGTGTAACACAAAAGGCTACTCTTTGAAGACTGTGCTGATCACTATTTTCCATTCAATTGGAAAGCATCAAAGGGCATAAAAGCACCATAATAGAATAATGAAAGCTGTGAGCTATATTGCACATCTTCGGAAATCATATGGTGAGTTTTGTATGAGGAACACACAGTAAAGTAATAAAGTCGTCCTGCAGTCACTAATTTAAATGCTTAAAAATCATATTTAATAATTAAAATTACATATTTAAACACTGTATTTCTATCTTTCTTTCTTTCTTTGCAGAGGGAAAATACATACAAAGACAAAGGCATAATTTTTTACAGTAATACAAAAAACAAAGTCCCCTGCAGTTACTAATTTAATCACTTAAAGCTCATCTTTGATCATTAAAATTACATATTTAAAATCTTTTCTTTATTTCCCCATTCCAGAGGGAAAATATATACAAAGACCAAGGCAGGCATAATTTTTACAGTAAAACAAAAGTAAAGCACCCTTGCACTCACTAATTTAATCACTTAAAAATGATCTCTGATAATCAAAATACATATTTAAATATTTTTAGAGTAATAAAGTTCCCCTTTGGTCACTAATTTAATCACTTAAAACACATCTTTAATAATTAAAATGACATATTCAAACACTTTTTTCCTCATAAAAGTATGCATTTATTTATTTGTGTTTTTTTTCTTTCCCCATTCTAAAGGGAAAATATATACAAAGACCAAGGCAGGCATAATTTTTTACAGTAAAACAAAAGTAAAGCACCCTTGCACTCACTAATTTAATCACTTACAACATATCTTTGATAATCAAAATACATATCTAATCATTTTTCTAGTAATAAAGTCCCCCTCCAGTCACTAATTTAATTGCGTAAAACACATCTTTAATAATTAGAATTACATATTTAAACACTTTTTTCCTCATAAAAGTATTTATTTATTTATTTATTTTCTTTTCCATTCCAGAGGGAAAATATATACAAAGACCAAGGCAGGCATAATTTTGACAGTAAAACAAAAGCAAAGCCCCCTTGAACTCACTGATTTAATTACATAAACTTATCTTTAATAATCAAAATACTTATTTAAACATTTTTCTAGAAATAAAGTCCCCTGTAGTTACTAATTTAATCACTTAAAAGTTAGCTTTAATAATTAAAATGACACAAACACATTTTTCCCTCATAAAAATATGTATTTATTTATTTATTGTTATTTTTTCCTAAAACAAATTCCCCTGCAGTCACTAATTTAATTGCTTTAAATTGATCTTTCATAATTAAAATTACACTTTTTAATAACTTTTTAAACACTATTTTTCCCCCTCATAATTCCCTCATAACAATATTTGTTTGTTTGTTTGGATCTTTTCTTTCTTTCCCAATTCCAGATGGAAAATATATACAAAGAGCAAGGCAGCCATAATTTTTACAATGAAAAGTCCCCTTGCAGTCACTAATTTAATAATTTAAAACTCATCTTTAATAATCAAAATACATATATAAACTATTTTATTTTATTTTATTTTATTTTATTTTATTTTATTTTATTTTATTTTATTTTATTTCCAAGCTGGGTGTATTTTTTTTACAATAACACTAACACATTCATGCTAATATGGATACAACATTATTTCCAAGCATGTATGCCTGGAAACAGTTCTCTAATTTTATATGTTTTCTAAAATGGCTTCAATATAACTCTACACCCTCACCTCATTTAGTATGCGGAAGCATGAATATGCAATTAGTCTCTGCCTCCACTCCACTGTCACTGTAGTAAATGCAACACAATGGCAAGTGCCAATATTGGATTAATTCAGATAATAATGTTTAAACCAGCAACTGACTGATGACGAAGAAGAGGAAGAGCATACAGGGTCGTCTACAAGTCCACATATCAAAATGGTAATGCATTTCATTTATCGCTCTCTACAATGTCAGATATGAAACGGTAATTGATATAATTAACCTTTGGTTTGACTGCACTATGAAACAGCTAATAATGCATTGCTAATATCGCACAAACCATGTTCCCATAAGTTAATGATATGCAAAGCTCCGCCCCGCAAGTTGACAGGATTGGTTACATGCATGTGACCAATGGTAAACTGTCTTTGGTAAACTGCAGTTTTAAGGAGAAAATTAATCATTCTTTTGAGTCGGATCTTTCAGTGAATCTTGTTCAAAACACCAGATTTGAAAGACTGAATCATAAATCAAACTAAACTGGTTCTCAAATTGTATACAGCAATTAACAACTCACTGGAGGGGAAAGATTATGAGTGAAAAACATATACATTCAGACTATGGCTGCAGAATATAGCACACGGGCCATTTGGATCCACTTTAATGATATTTTACAGTGCTTCTGGATCCATTTTGAGGCTTGAAAGCTTTTGCCCCCATTCATTTTAATTGCATGGAAAAACAACAACCAGCAGTCTTCATTTTTCTCTTTCCACAGAAGAAAGAAAGTCACACGGGGTGAGTAAATAACCACAATTTTCATTTCTGAGCTAACTATTCCTTATGTGCTTAGAGGTGCGATCTTTGACTATTAACAGGCCTGCAGAGTTGATTTCACAGCAGCGGGAGGGCGAGCGATTTTCAAAGAGAGAAAGCGAACGGCAGTCCGTTTCTCATCAGCCGTTTATTGCCGAGACTGTCTTGGCAAACTAATTTGCGAGTTATTAAAGTGGCGAAGCTCAACCAGCATGGTTTCTGGTACCCACCTTCTTCTGTTGCCATGACAGTGATGTTGTGCCAGGGCGTATCCTCGCGGTCCAGGAGCTGAGTAGTTCTAATGACTCCGCTGATGGATTCGATATCGAAATACACCTCTTTGTCTTCTCTCCGCTCGATGAAATACCTAAATATAGACGAAAGAGCATGAATACTGCATGAGCCTTTCCGTCTTTCATCGCTCTACATCATGGCTGTGGCATTAAGAGCAAAGACAGCTGGGATGTGCACGGTTATCAGAGAGCTCGGGTTGCTGTACATGACTGGGTCGTGAAACCCGGCCAACTTCATTTGTGGCATGACTCATGGAAAGACTTCTCGACTTCACAAAGCTCAGCCTTAAGGACCATATTGTACATTTTTATAGTAATTCTTTTTTATTATATTGACCAAAAGCTTATATCACAGTATGAGAAATTTTACACACTACCAGTCAAAAATTTTTGGACAGTAAGATTTTTAATGTTTTTTTAATGTAGTCTCTTCTGCTCACCAAGCCTGCATTTATTTGATTTATTTGATCTGCTGAAGTACAGCAAAAATAAAATAAAACTGTTAAAGATTATTATTATTTAAAATGTTTTCTATTAGAAAAAATATATTAAAATATAATTTATTCCTGTGATTTCAATGCTGAATTTTTAGCATCATTACTCTAGTCCCATGATCCTTCAGAAATGATTCTTATATTCTGATTTGCTGCTCAAAAAGCATTTATTATTATTAGTATTATTAAAATTGTTATTATTATTATTATTATTATGTATGAAAACAGCTGAGTAGAATAATAGTAATAATAATAAATAACAACAACAACAATACTACTACTACTACTAATAACAACAACAAAACAAAACAACAACAACAATACTACTACTACTACTACTACTACTACTAATAATAATAATAATAAATGTTTCTTGAACAGCAAATCAGCATATTAGAATGATTTCTGAAGGATCATGTGACACTGAAGACTGGAGTAATGATGCAGAAAATTTAGCTTTCATCACATTAATAAATTACTTTTTAAAATATATTTAAACAGAAAATAGTTATTTTAAATAGTAAAAATATTTCACAATTTTACTGTTTTTGCTGTATTTTGGATCAAATAAATGCAGACTTGGTGAGCAAAAGAGACTTCTTTAAAAAAAAACATTAAAAATCTTATTGTCAAAAACTTTTGACTGGTGGTGTAGATAATTATATTTAATTATTTTTACTGATTGTATAGAGTGTACAGAGTACACAGTGCTGTGAGTTGATAAAAAAAAAATCAATTAAAATGAACACTAAACACTAACCAATCATACATTTTTACTCTAATTAATCACATCTAATATTTACATTTATAATTATTACTATTTTTTTTATCATAATTGTGTTCTCCAAATTAACAATTATATATTTTAAATATTTGTTTAAATGGCATCTTATTACTAAGTACTATGAAGGCCAGTATCACCGACGCAAATACTGTTGCCTTTGTTAATTTTTTAATATATAATCGAAGTATAACTGAATATAATTAAATCTAGAAAAATTTGAAAAATGTCACCAAGCTTGATGACAGCTCACTGGAGAAATACATAGAATATATGATATGAAAAACAGTGAAAAACACAATGTTCTTTTTACAAATGAGCTTACATTATGTTTGTCAGAAAAAAATTAATGTTGTTTTGAAACTTTCTAAGTTAATTTCGTTCATATGATTTTCTTAAATGCTCAATCGCCCTGCAGACAGCAAACAGGTTATTTTTAGTGAGATTTGAGTGGTTTTAGGCATATGTGAAGATTTGTATTAATATTGCAGGTGAAATTACACAGCTTTAGAAAACAGATCTGGCACAAACTAAAGATTATAAAAGAAAAAAGAAAAAAAAAAAAAAAACAGCAAGGAGAAAAGAGAAAAACTTTGTGGAGAAGCATTAGTTGGACATAATTAACAAATCCTCAAGTGACATGCTCGGTAGAGACGCTCAAAAGAAGGACTGTCAGATTCTCTTTCCAAGCATGAATGTGAAATTAAACCACATTTGCATTTCCTGAAGGAAATACTCGAGTGTGCAAAGGCAGCCAAAAATTAGTGTTAACATTTATGTAATTTTATGTAAGCATAAGATTTTAGTTTTGGTTTTGTTGTTTTGCTTTTGTGAAAAGGTTCACTGGTTAGCAGGGTTGGGTTAGCTAGTAGATGCCAAAAAACACTCCCCAACTAACATATATTTTGGGACAAACAGGTAAATAACAGTACAAGTATTTAAGATAAAATGTTTTAAAATTTTAATAATAAAAAATCTATAATTTTATTATTATTTTCTTACAATTTTATAACATTTTATAATTTTTTGGGACAAATAAGTTTGTATATATACATATATGTATTATATATATATATATATATATATATATATATATTATTTATATAAAAATAATATAACAAATAATAGAATATTATTTATTATTTATTTATTTTCATGTTTTTATTATGCATTCCAAGTAATATTGGTTGTTCTGATTAAATAATAACTAATAAATTAATAAATAAATAAAAATATAGCTAACTAATACAATAACAAAACATGAAAACACACACACACACACACGGCATCCAAAATCTCTCTTCTTGCTGAAAAAAGACGTAAGCACACAAGTACTCTAAAAATTATTTCTGTTTTTAGTATCTTTCATCATGTTAACTAGGGAGAAATACAGGAAACACAAATCTTCTCAGCAAAACGGAAAAACTCATCCTGAAATCCCTGATAATGCAACACCAGGGTGTCTATTGTGAAGAATGCGTCTTTAAAAACCATTTTCACTGCAACGTCTCATGAGACAAATGCTTTACATGAAATATGATAATGATCAGATGCATCATTATAACGGTTAGGAACGAAACTAAGGAGATAACAGTGACCTTGCTTATTTTTTCATAACACTAATGCCGGTTCTCAAACTTCTATGGCATTTTATTTTTTATGCTAATGGGGATACTGTAGTACAAATTCGTCTATGGGAATGAAATGCAGTTTTTTTTTTTTTTTAATGGGAAGTGCATATTAAAATCGGAGGAACAGAAATGCAATAAATGGACTGAAAAAAAAGAAAAAGTTTAGATGTGTTATCTTTTAGCGCTGACAAGAGACCAGGGATTGTTTCTCTCATGTATTTTATTTATTTATTTATTTATTTATAGCAGTGATAAATGCTGATGTAAAAAACATTCGTGTGAATCCGAGGATCTCACTCACTCACATCAATCGATGAGATTCGCAACATTTGCATGGCGGTGAGAGTTATGGGCTCTCCGTCACGCACGGACTGTGAAGGTTCATTCAAAGATGGCTTGAAAACACACGTCCTCAAACCAGCAGTACAGAGAGAGATGCTAATAAACCATACAGGTCATATCTCATTACCACAAGAAAATGTGCACCGTCCTTGACTGCATGAGACATGAGAGAGAAATAACAATGAGGATTTTACACTTTATGCCTTTTACTGCCAGCGAAAGGAACAGTCTGACATTTTATTTTTCATTCCCGTTGTTTGCTTGCATGTCATCCAAATGTTATTTTCTCCATGTTCTGTAGACTATGACATGCACAACACTGCCTTTCATATTAAGCATTCACATTTTCTTGTGCTTACAAAACTTTCATTTATAGATGATGTGATTTACACAACATTATCTTGGTGTTATATTTCACACTCTTTACACAGTATATTATTTCTGGTCAGTAATTAATTCTGGGCAATTAGATTTTCTAACTGTGCATTTCTACACCCAGGGTTAATGCATATTGCGTATTTGCATAACTATATACATTTAAAACACTGATCAGTCAAGTACAGTGCACAGCATCCAACGTTTTAATAATCACCCTTGTACCATTTCCAGACTGCTTTTTCAGTAGATGATTCTATCTGAATCTATCTCTCAATTTTCATTTTTTTAAATTAAAAATGAATATTGTGAACATAAAATGTAATGCATTCAATAATATAAAATATAAACATATAATATATGTTTATATTAATTTTATAAATAAACAAATATTTAATATTGTGAATATAAAATGTAATGCAGTAATGCACTGAATATTATAAAATACAAAAATATATAAAAATAAAGTTTATTTTAGTAACATTTATGTTTTTTTCTATTTCTTTATTATTTTAAATCATTAAATAAATAAATAAATAAATAAATAAATAAATAAATAAATACTGTGAATATAAAATGTAATGCATTAAATAATATAAAACTTAAAAATATAAAATATGTGCATTTCTAATCCCAGGGTTAATGCATATTGCATATTTGCATAACTATATACATTTAAAACATTGATCAGTCAAGTACAGCGCACAGCATTCAACGTTTTAATAATCACCTTTGTGCCATTTCCTGACTGAGTTTTCAATAGACTGCTTTTTCAATCTCTCAATTTTCATTTTTTTTTATTAAAAATGAACATTGTGAACATAAAATGTAATGGATTAAATAATATAAAATATAAACATATAATATATGTATAAACTAAGTTTTTTTTATTATTTTTCTTTCTATTTCTTTATTTTTATAAATAAACAAATATATAATATTGTGAATATAAAATGCAATGCAGTAATGCATTGAATATTATAAAATACAAAAATACAAAAATATATAAAAACAAAGTTTATTTTATTAATATTTATATTTTTTCTATTTCTTTATTATTTTATTAAATAAATAAATACTGTGAATATAAAATGCAATGCATTAAATAATATAAAACAAAAATATAAAAAATGTATAAACAAAGTTTGTTATTAATATTTTTTATTTTTCTATTTCTTTATTATTTTATAAATAAATAAATAAATAAATAATATTGTGAATATGAAATGTAACACATTAAATAATATGAAATTATAAAATATGTATAAACAAAGTTTATTTAATTATTTTTTTTTTATATTCCTTAAGCAAACAAACAAACAAACAAACAAACAAACCAGTTATGCTGTGTTTACCAGGTGTGATGAAACAGGAATTGCAGTTAGTCTGAATCGTCTCCATCGGCATTTCTGGCAGGCAGTATGATATCAGCACTAAAGCAATGATGTTTTCATGAGCTGGCCTGCTCACACCTCTCTTTCATTAGAGTGTGTGGAGGTAATTGAGCCTTTGGCAGCAGTGTTTCACTACCATGCTAACATGGGGTGCCTTAACTACTCTAATTAACAATATCCTCCATAGAGAGAGAAAGAGAGAGAGAGAGAGAGAGTCAAAGCAGTAAAAGATCCGTGTATGTCATATCAACTCAATGTCATCCTATTAAATTCGACCTTTACAGAGAGATGTGAGAAATGGGAGGGCACGGGAGAGAGAGAGTCAAATAATGACAGATTATTTTGCTATAGCACTGCATTTGAGCACACACCACAATCTAATAAAAACCTGCTAACAGGTTACATATGTTTTCGATAATATTAAAATTAGTAATTATATTCACCTTAATAATAATAATATCTCAAATTATATTTATATAATAATTGCAAAAAAAAGTCATTTAACATTAGTATTTGACTGACAACAAGACATTTTACAAAAAAAGCATGCATATTAAGAATGTCAGTTTAAATAATTAAAGCTACATTTGTAGGTAAGTATAGAGTTAATAGAACAAAAAATACAAAATGAAATAACATAAAATAAATAATTATTATTATGAGAGTGTTATTTTAACCCTTCATTATGTGTTCTCACCTGACAGGGCTGTTTTTGCTGTCTGGGTCTCTCGCTGTGACGGCTCCCACTTCAGTTCCAACCTTGGCGTTCTCGTACACCTCCATAATGTAATAATCCATTGAGAAAACTGGCGGCTCGTCCACGTCTCCGACTGTGATCTTCAGCGTGGCGTCGTCTTTGAACGAGCCCAGATAGGTAAAGCGTGAATCCAGGTGTGTGTTCTCTGCAGAGATGTGAAGACTGTACTGCTTCTTCTTCTCATAGTTCAGTGGCTGAAAAGAGAAGACAGAATACTTAAATGGATCACAGGGTTATTACCATTAACTACAAATAAATTCATTTAAAAAATGTAAATAAATATTAAAAAAAAAAACATTATTTCAGGAAAATCTCTCATTGTCATTCATTTTAAATTGTAGAGAAAAAAAAAAAAAAAAAACTAAAGCTAAATAAACTGAAACTTTAAAAAACATTCACATTCATATATTAACAATTTAACTATAATTAAAATTAAAACTGCAAATCCACAGATAAAATCTAATAATAAAAAATAAATAAATAAATAAAACTATAGTATAACAGTGATATTAAAAAAAAACACTGTAACAAATATACGTAACTAGATCACAAATCAGGGTTATTACTGTTTTAAAAAAATATTACTTAAAAAACATTAACTGAAATAAATAAAACATTTCTCATTTTCATTTAGTTTAAATTGTTTTACTAAAACAAAATTATTGTAAAATATTAAATAAAAAATTGTTTAAACTAAAAAAATAAATAAAATAAAGACATATTTTAAAAAATACCAAAAATATATTTATATTTTTAAAATATATAATTAAAAATATTAGGGACTATAAAAACAAACAAACAAAAAAGCTATTGTTTAACATTGATACTAAAATAACACTGTTACAAATATACATAATTGGATGACAAATCAGGGTCATTATCATTATCTAAAACTAAAACAGTATTTAAAAAAAATACCAAAAATATTTTTCTATTTTTAAAATATATAATTATATAATTAAAAATATTAGGAACTATAAAAACAAACAAAAAAACTATAGTTTAAGCTAGTTCACAGAACAACACTTCTCATTTTCATTTAGTTTAAGTTGTAATACTAAAACAACTAAAACTTAACAAAAACTACAAAAATACATATAAAATAAATAAATATAAATAAATAAATAAATAAATAAATACATTTATTTTAAATTATATTTTTATTATTTTTAAATAAATATTTATTAAATAAATAAATAAGTAGGTAATGATTTAGTTATGAAAACTACAAACAAACAAACAAACAAACAAATAAAAACTTATAAGTAAAATGAAACAGAATATATACAAATAAAATCAAATTTAAATTACTATCTAAAAAAATACATTATATCAGTGAAACTGAGATAACACCATTATAGAAAAACACACAATACATATACACTGCTTTCAGTCAGTCAGTTTTAGCCACTTGGTGGTTTCTAGTGGTATCAAGTACTCCAAAAAGTTATGAGCTGAGCTTATATTGAGGTCAGTCTTTTTTGCTTCCGGAGCGCAGAAGTTAAATCGCTCTCTAGATGGGGTCACGTCTGTAAACACCATGAAACCTGCCCGACCTTCAGCGGCGTCTCGCCGGACAGATCTGGCAGGCATTTATTTACAAGATTGGCTTTTGGAAAACTCAGTATTCACTGAATTCACAGCTTCCCTGACCCCCGGGACTCAGCGAAGGAATTGAAGAAGCTCAGAATACAGAAAAGAGACCATTAATGAGCATCTGAGCCCACGAAGAGAGCCAGACGCCTGCTTGGCCCAGTCTGGCTGGACAGATTATATATATATATCTGTCAGTGATTTCAGTGTGTGCAGCTACAGATACTACACTATTGATAACATCTTGACTTGGATAATTATGCCAATCCTGTTTTGTTCTTCTGTTGAAGGTCTGCAAGAAACACTCAAGTGAAAGTGTGAAAAACTGAAAAGCCTTTTTACAACCCAAAAGCTATTCAGAGTTTAAAACTTGTTAATGACATATTTTCGATGTTTGTTTGTCAGCTCTACAGGATACAGATATACACTACAATATTAATATAAGCAAGATTTTCTGCTCTCCAGATACAGCTCATGTCCTCTTCCAGTGCAAGTCTGGGATTTTTTTCTACTTCTCAGAGATTTTAGATATCATGATCAAATGCTTTTATTTTTAAATCTTAAAAATAAAAAAATCATATAAAATAATATACCATTAAATAAAAAAAAAAAACTACCAATTCATATGAAATAAAACAAACGAAACTAAAATAAATTAACAAAATAAAATAAAAAAAAAACTTAACTAAAATAAAATAACATAAAATAATAAAATAATTGTAAAAAATCTGTGTTTGAATCTTAAAAAAAAGAATATTATATAAAATAAACTGCCATTAAATAAAAAATCTACCATTTTATATTAAAAAATTAAAATAAAATAAAATAAAATAAAAATAGAAAATAATAAAATTAAATAACATTTTTTCATTTATTTTTCTATGAT
This sequence comes from Cirrhinus mrigala, assembly GCA_036247105.1. Lineage (NCBI taxonomy): Eukaryota > Metazoa > Chordata > Actinopteri > Cypriniformes > Cyprinidae > Cirrhinus > Cirrhinus mrigala. The sequence continues at coordinate 5,342,005 of CM070018.1, forward strand.
CTAAATAAAATAAAAACTTTTTTCTTTCTGCAATATGAAGGTCACAGAGAAACTGTCTTGGAAACTTTTTATCATGTACTTTTCATTTATTTTTGATTAAATGCTTTTATGTTTGAATCTTAAAAAAATTAAAATCTTTTTTTTTTTTTCCCCAAATATCCTTCAAAAACATTTTTTTTCATAAATCGTTCTCAAAAGTTCCTCAGTTTGACATAATTTTCAAAAATTTTCAACACAACCAAAAATGTTGTCCTTAATAATGTATTCAAAAGTTTGTGAACTTGGTTACCAAGTAGACATAACTAAATTGTACATTAAATAAATTTAGTATTATTTAAGTATTTAATTTATTTGTACATTCAGTAAACTTAGGCCATTTTATACAAAAAAAGTTTCCACAAAAATATGAAGCATCACATCTGTTTTCAACATTGCTAATAATTAGAAATGTTTCTTGATAAGCAAATCAGCATATTATAATGATTTCTGAAGGATCCTGTGACACTGAAGACTGGACTAATGGTGCTGAAAATTCAGCTTTGATCACAGGAATAAATTACATTTTAAAATATATTCAAATGGAAAACAGTTATTTTAAATTGCAATATAATTACACAATTTTTACTACACGTTTGAATTAAATAAATGCCTTGTTGCAAAGTCCACCGCTGCATGTTATTAAACGTTTTTACATTATTTTAAAATTGATGTTGCAGAAATGTTACTGTGGTGGAAATGTCCATTACTTTCAGACAGAAATAACACCTCTTGTGACGCATGTAATATTACAAAGTGTTGACAAAATTGATTTTCAAAAGTACCCATAGTTGAAGCAGCAGCTGCTTATTATTAAGGGTTGAGGAAAGCTTCTAAACCTAAAACGAGCAATAATAGTAGTGATGCTCGCCTTGGCAAACGCCAATAGAAATGACAGCAATACCTTTCTCAGCGTGATCACCCCCTCTCTAGTATCTTTGTCTGTTGAGATGGAGAACATTCCAGCCCCCTCGGGGTTCAGGATGCTGTATTTGATCTCTGCATTGATTCCGATGTCCTCATCTTTGGCTTTGATCTTCCCCACTGGTTTCCCCACCTGTGCCGACTCTGGGACAAACACCTGGTAATTCTCTGCAGACACACACAAAAGCCCGCATGGTGGTTTGTTCGATTGGGTGGATGGTTTTCTTGAAGCATAGCTATCATGATGCCTCTATCCGGCTGTGCCTCCCAACAAGCCACCTACTCTAGAGGGATTTCAATATGACTGTCAGGGCCCAAAAACAGCCACACCCACAGTCCCAAACCACCTGATTAAAAAAGCTGGATGCAATATAGAGCTACAGTCATGGTCCACTTTTTGAAGGTTATTGTTCTTTCCAAATACTATGTTGTTGGGATTTCATAAGCTGTGAGACGAAAACTTTTTAGTCTTATATTTATATAAAAAAAAGTATATATATATATATATATATATATATATATATATATATATATATATATATATATATATATATGTGACCCTGGACCACAAAACCAGTCATAAGGGTTAATTTTTCAAATTGAGATTTATACATCACCAGAAAGCTGAATATGTATTTGGCAATATTTGGTCGAGATACAACTATTTGAAAATATGGACTCTAAGGGGTTCAAAAAAATAAAAACATTGAGAAAATCACCTTTAAAGTTGTCCAAATGAAGTTCTTAGCAACGCAATTACTAATCAAAAATTAAGTTTTGATATATTTACAGTAGAAATTTTACAAAATATCTTCATGGAACATGAATAGTTTTGACTCATACAATGTATTTTTGGTTATTGCTACAAATATACCCCAGCGACTTAAGACTGGTTTTGTGGTCCAGGATCACACACACACACATATATATATATATATATATATATATATATATATATATATATATATATATATATATATATATATAATTTCATATTTATTTCTGTATAATATATTTATTAGATATTTACTGATTATAAAATACAAAATAAATAAATAAATAAATGTTGTGTGCTTATATATAACACATTTTTAAATATATAAAATTGTAATATTTATATATGAAATAAATAAATGTTGTACTGTATGTGTATATGTAACACATTTTTAAATTGTTATATTTTTATATATATTGTTATATTTAATATATATATATATATATTTATTTATATATATTTATAATATATTTATTGATTATAAAATAAATAAATCTTGACAACAATTGACAATAAATAAATAAATAAATAAATATTAGTATTTAGTTAGTATTTAGTTTTAGTTTTTATCTTGACTTTATTTTTATTTTGTTTTATTTTGAATTATAAATCAAAATTTATATTTTGAATATATATAAATAATGTTAACTATATTTTATATTTATTTCTATACTATATATTTGTTAAATATTTTTTGATTATAAAATACAATAGATAAATATTAAATCTAGACAGCCTTTGACAATAAATAAATAAATAAATCCTGACAGCCTTTGAAAATGAATGAATGAATGAATGAATGAATGAATAAATAAATAAATAAATAAATAAACTAACTAACTAACTAACTAACTAACTAACTAACTAACTAACTTACTTCTATGATTGGGGATCTTCTAGATTTTATGAAGTGGACTCATTTAAAGACTTGTGGCATCTAGAGAAGTATATACGTTATATGTTCCATTGCTTAATCTCAGAGTTTATAGTTTCTACATTATCTTTAAACATACATTTTTCTAGGGAGGAAATGAATGTGATTTTACTTGCAGAACCCTGCTGTGGTGCTCCGTTTCTGTGGATAAAAATAAGAGCACAAAAAATCCAGCTACAAGTCTCATAATTGGATGCTTACACAATATAACACGCTGGTCCTGCCTCTATTCTCTTCATGCTAATTAATGGTAAAAAATTACACCGCAATGCACAATTTATATGATGAGTCATCTGATAGCGAGACCGCATTTGAAGTATGTAAGGTATATTTCCATCTCTTCCATCTAATTACGTAGTATCCATAAGAAGCCCTTGAGAAAACAAACGGTTTTCTAATGAATGTCTGGAAAACATGTGAAAACCTACTTTGAAAGAAAAAAAAAAGTGCATTACAGCAGCATACTGTATGGTTCACCTTCAAACATTAATGAGGGTTTGTGCAGCAGATAAAGAATTGGAGAAAAGCGAGGTTAAGCTATTTCAGTACTTCTTGCTGAGATCTAAAGCATAGTAATCAAGAAGTCCTTCAATCTCTCAGAGATTCGCTTAAGATTCAGTCAGGATAACGTGAATATCATGCTTTATGTTAAAAAACCCAAGACCTTCAGTAAAAGACCAGCATGAATTTGCAGGCTGGTTTTTATGCAGGTGTTGATCGGCTCTCAACGGCTCTGTTCCGAAAGCTAGTCAGTTGCCTACAGCCTTCTAAGGCAGCATCTTAACTGAAATATAAGCACATAAGTGGCAGATTTGATACTGTCTTGTTCATTATGTCTTGTAGCAAAACCAATCTGCTGATATTCATTAACAACAATATGTTGGCACTTTCTTTTTTAACTCAGTGGTTAGCATCACTCACTCTGAGGGAACTTGGGTGGGTTATCGTTGACGTCGGTTAGTGTGATGTTGACGGTGGTGGAGCCTGAAAGACCTCCCACTTGCCCCGCCATGTCTTTGGCTTGAATCACCACTGAGTAATGCTCTCTTGCCTCTCTATCCATGTCTGCCAGCGCTGTTCTGATGATTCCTGCGAAACACACACACGCACACAAACATATGCCACACATTATGTACATCATCTGCATTATACAAACCAATAAGCCACAAACAACCAAGTTACAGTGCTTTACCAATATAATGGCAGAAACCAATGTTTAAACAAATTATTATTATTATTATTATTATTATTATTATTATTATTATTATTATTATTATATAACAACAACAAATTATTGATGCTGTTGTATATAATGTAAATAAATAAATTAATAATAATAATAAATAATTTGTAGATTAAAATAATAGTAACTTTTCTTCTTCTTCTTCTTCTTCTTCTTCTTCTTATTATTATTATTATGCATTAATAATAATGACAATACTACTACTACTAATAGTTACTATTATTGAACACCGAATTCTTGCATCATATTGTTGCTATAAAACAAAGGAATATAATGCTTTATTACTATTATTGTTGTTGTTGTTGTTGTGGCGGTTGTTATAAATAATATTATTACTACCATCACACAGCAGTTTTTACATAGTAATCACATTGTTATAAGAACAGCAATATTTATTATTATTATTATTATTATTATTATTATTATTATTATTATTATTATTATTATTATTATTATTATTCATAAATAACAAATGCATAAACACAAGGTTCTTGCATCACATGCAATATTAGGCATTATTATTATTAATATTATTGTTGTTATAAATACTATTACTACCATTACCAGTTTCCTGTATTATGTTGTTATAAGAACAGTAATATTATGAATTATTATTATTATTGTAGTTGTTATTATGAATATTATTATTACTATCATTAGTTGCATCACATTGTTATAAGAACATTTATTATTATTATTATTATTATTATTATTATTATTATTACTGTAGTTGCTGTTATGATAATAGTTACTACCATTAAACACCAGTTAGTTGTTGCTGTTAATATTTTTAACAACAACAACATCATTAATAATAATAATAATAATAATAATAATAATAATAATTATTATTATTATTATTATTATTTTAAAGTTTCTTGCATCACATGCAATATGAAGTAATTATTATTAGTACTATTATTGTTATAAATAATAGTATTACTGCAATTATACACTAATTACTTGATTAGCGTAATTCATATTACAGCAATATTATGAATTATTATTATTATTATTATTATTATGCATTAATAATAATAATGATGATGCATTATAAAATTATTTAAATGCCTAGTGACTTTTTCTTAAATGCATTTATAATTTCAAAACTTCATTGCATCATCACTTGATCATCACACATTATTTTCAATTTCTTATATTTTCCATTTATTTATTTATTGTTTCGCATCTGGCAAAAACATGTGATATAAATATCGCATTTACACACCAAAGGCTCATATCTCCACTTCGTTCTTGGCTTTATCTCATTTCAAAACAATCGCACGCAGCAGTGACTGTTTGAACGGCGTGTTAAAATAAAACAGGTAAGCGCTCGTGTCTGTAAAGTCTTTTCTCTGCCAAGGTCAGTTTCTGTATATGCCTTACATAGCATTCAAATGATAACAAAACCTCAAAGTACTGGTGAACTGAACCGTAGTCTTCAGCCATTCAATCACACACATACACCTCAACAATGACACACATATGCAGTTACACAAACTCACAGCATAGTCATCAAATGACAGCTCTGGACAATCCTGTCTTCTGACAGTTGAAATGCCAGTTAAATCGTATGCATATTTACGAACAATGTTACTTTAGGATGACAAACTCATTTTTCACTTTTAAACATGAATCACAATGGCAATGGTTCATAATAAAAGAAATGGCTTCAAATAAAGCAATAAAAACATTGCTTTCTGGCAAACATTTTAAAATGTTTTGCTGGCATTTTGGTGCAGAATGCGGAGGTCACACATATTGCTCTAGAGAAAAAATTTTTATCTTTTTTTTACCCATCAGAAAATATGATTCACATTTGTTTTTACATTTAGAGTCAAAAAAATTATTTGTATGTTTTGAGGAATTGCTTAAATGCGTTTTTGCTGCCCAGAAGCAACTTGTGCCACAGTATAACAGACATGCTGCCATTATAGAGAATATTGCTATAGCTTTTATTTAAATTTTTATGCATTGTCCATTATTTAGGTCTATGCCTTTTTAATGTTTATGTAATATTAGGTACAACTTAAGTCCAAAGTAAATCCAGGAATTAATTCAATCCACTCTGAGAGCCCTTCACCGGTCCAAACACGTCTCAGGGTCTGAATCACACAATGTGTCACACAATGTCTGTCAGTTCCTTTTCTCATTGTCGCACAGTTTCTTTCTTCCTCTCCCTCAAATTTCTTTTTCTGTGTCTCAGACTAAAGTCCTCACCGATGAACAAACTTGCATGGAAATCACAGATCACGTCTATGCTGCTGCTTAAAAATCCACAACCATCCATAAGGTACGACAGGTACATTTTTAGAATAATGTTTTAGTTGATAATCAATTCAGTAACAAAAGCCAGTTTCTAATGACATCAAAAAATCTAAATGGATCAAAATCAATGGATCTGAAGGATTCTGTGGTGTTTTGAGGTTTAGTTGCTTCTTTTCAATCTAAAATTTTCCAACCTGTTTGATAAAAGGAATGTGTATAATATAAGCATAGTATAAACATTTATTTAAAACATTACATAAATGGAAAATGAAGGAATGAAAAATAAAATAAAATAAAATAAAATAAAATAAAATAAAATAATAAAATAAAATAAAATAAAATAAAATAATAAAATAAAATAAAATAAAATAATAAAATAAAATAAAACAAAATAAAATAAAATAAAATAAAATAAAATAATAAAATAAAATAAAATAAAATAAAATAAAATAAAATAAAATAAAATAAAATAAAATAAAATAAAAAATGGATTGTATGGATCCTGTGGTGCTTTGTGGTTTAGTTGCTTCTTTCAATCTACAATATTTCAACCTGTTTAATAAATCAAGGAAATGTGTACATTATACAATCATTTAAAAAGCTAAAAAAACAAGGCTCTGGCACACATTTCTTATTACTATAAGCATTTCAAAAGATTACACAAATAGCTAAATTAATTAATTAATTACAATGTAAACAAAAACAAAATAAAATAAAACTAAACTAAAATAAAAGGATTTTATGGATTTTGTGGTTTAGTTGCTTCTTTTGAATCTAGAATAATTCAACCTGTTATGTATGTATGTATGTGTGTATCAGCTTATGCATTATATACGTATGTAACAATTACATTACAATTTGTACAAATTTTTGAAAGAAGTCTTTTATGCTCTCTAAGGCTTTATCTGATCAAAAACACAGTAAAAAACAGCAGTATTGAAAAATATTATTGCAATTTCAAATGTGTTTTCTATTTTCATATAATTTAAAGGGTAATTTATTCTTGTGATGGCAAAGTTGAATTTTCAGCTGCCATTTCTTCAGTCTTCCGTGTCACAAATATTCTAATATGCTAAATCTAGTCCTCAAGAAACATTTCTCATCATTATCAACGCTGAAAGCTCTTCTTCTTTTGTGATTACATGCCGACAGCCACAGAAACTCATCCAGACGGGCCAAATATGTTGAGAATGTTATATTTTATTTGTGTCAGATTTGAGAGATGTTCAGTCAAGGAGGAACGGCTTGAACGATCGCTCTTTACAAAATGGAAGTGTTATCAGACAATCCAATCCTGCTTTATATTTGCTCGAAAACAATAGCGTCGGTAGCCTGCGGCTTCCTCTGATAGAAGGCTTCGACTGTGACACGCAGTCAATACACACAAGCCATTAAAGAACAGATTACAGACTCATGAATAAACAGGCTGGGAGTTTGAGTCGGCCTCTAAACAGGAATTCAGCGCGCCGCTTGTATCCCTATAATTGACCGATTCATTTTTCACTTTAATTTATGAAGTGCAAACAGAGAGAAAATATTGATTTGTCATTATTACAGTGAAAAGTGGGTTTGCGTAGACCATAAATAACCATTGGTTTCCTCGGGTTATTGACTAAAATCATCCCGAATCTTTTTTTAATCCTTGTTTTGTTTCATTTCCCTCATGATAATGAAGAACCAAAATAAATACGTGAAGAAATGATGACGACGCCAGCGTCGTGAGCTCATGTGAAGAGTGTCGGGTTGACAGGCTCAAGATTAGCTGTCCGTGGGCAGGTTATAACATTAGATGCAGGTCGAGGCACGAGTGACCGCAGGCGACAGTATTAACATGCAGGGCAAGTGAGGTCGACCACTGTCACCTGTCACAGCCAGAGCAGGCCAAAGGCTGCTGAATGCACTGGGGACAGACCTGAATATCTTGTACTGCTCCAAAAATACCCAAGAGAACCACCACACAATTGAACTTTCTTACTGGGTTTGAACAGACAGTGTCTGCCCGTGCAAAACTGCCCACCATGGTGCAAAGCCGTAGCTGTGTGTTGCTAGGGTGTTTTTGTGGTTGCTAAAGGCCTAAGTAAAAAGATATTGCAGGAAATCAGGCCCATTTTTGAGGCAAACAAAAAAAAAAACCAAATAAAATAAAAAATAAAATAACAATATATAAATATTGTGGCGGGAGGAGCAAACGACAGACACAGGGAGTGTGGCGTCAGGCCTCGGAGAGGCTTTTATTAACCATAAAATACACATAAAAGTGTCCAAAGGGGGAAATAAAGTGTCCAAAATAAACAGGGGATCTGGTGTCCTCTTTGTGCTGGGAGTTCCGTGAAGGAGGGGGCAGTGTTCGAAAAGGAAGGGTCTAGGTAAGGGGCGGAGTTCGGCGGCTGATATATAGCTAGAGCGATATAGATAGATAGATAGATAGATAGACAGAATACGATATATACAGAACGATAGATAGACAGATAGATAGAACGATAGATAGATAGAACGATAGATAGATAGATAGACAGAATGATAGAACGATATATA